>CM060096.1:1862246-2182975 GCA_030522485.1 Stenchaetothrips biformis
CGATACGGCCAACCTGTGGCCTAGCTTCGCGGCGCAACACTAATCCTCTCATTTTGACGGCGATGCAGGTGGCGCATTCTGCTCGGACTTTGTGTGTCCTTGACCGATATGGTTATGCTGCTCCACCAGCAATTTCGCCCGCCGCGATCGCTTCAAATGCGTGGAAAGTCGAAAAATACAATTTCGCGGTTTTTTCGCGGTGTACTCGCAGGGTCGCGTCTGACGGTGCCCGAAACGTATTGAAAGTGTAGTACTGATCCCAAAGGACAGCCCCAACGCTGTGTTGCGTTACTTGGGTGCACTGGTAGAGAGCAGCGGCGCCGAGATTGGGCAGCTGGAGGTAGGCAACCCGCGGCTCGCAAATCTTCACGCCCTGTGCGCCTCGGGTTCCCTTTGTCAGAATGCGCTCAAATTTGGTGGAGGGTCGTTTCTGAACATGATCTTTCAAAAAAAGGTCAATTCGCAAAAATCGGTGATTTTTGATGCGGCCTAATGTATACAGCTGGATTTGCCTATAAACCCTATGCGTTTTTTGGATGTATACATCCCATGTACGCAGCATTTACTGCGTACATAGGCATGTACGCAGCAATAGCTGTATACATAGCGTGTATACAGTATTTACTGCATACAATGCACAGTTCAGCTGACAGAGTTAGTTCGGAATCCATCCTGTACTTCCTGCTTCTTCTTTGCCATTTTTTCTTTTTCCTCAGCTGTTTTGCAGGCCCACTTGCCAATTTCCAGACGATATGAAGTATGGAGGACATTCTCCAAAAACCTGCGAAGCAACAATAACGTAAAGTTGCGATTTTGCTTCAAAGTGCACTACAAAAATAATGGGAGAATCGTACCTGATGCGGGCATGCAACGGAGAACAACCGAACTGATACGAACCGATATTGACTGGCCTTTTCAAAAGTGCGTCAATATTGTTCGTTTCTTTTGGCACAGCGTTACATGCATTGCATCGTGCTTTTGAGGCCACGTGCAAAAGAACGCTACACATTTTGCCATCAACCATAGAAGGCACCAGTTTGTGTTCTATCAACACCTGCACACCCTCACAAGTGCATGCAGTTGTTGGAGTGAGGGCCCGTATGTGGTTTTCCACGTTATTAAGGTCTTGAAATGAGATTTCATCAGTCTCTTTCTCAAATTGAAAGCGAATTGGCCTGCAAAACCGGGTGGACGAAGATGTCTCTGTGAGAATTCTGAGGTTATACGTTTTATCGTTGCCTTCTGGCCTATTGCTTGGTGCACATGTAAAGGTAGCGTAGCGTGACCAATAGTTGTGATTCTCACTTTGTCAATGTGTATTGACTCTAATATGAATACTTCATGAGGGCGTAAGAACGTGGCATTAATCAACACTTGAACATGGCTAAACTATATTTATTCTTACACTGTTACTTACTCTAGTTTCACACATACAAACATCTTATGGAGTATAACGATGATGTTCACTGAATATTCTCATGGTGCGTCCGTAGCAGTCCATGAGGTCGACGGCTGGCTCCTTTGGATTCTTCTATCTTGTCCGTTCTGGGCGTCGTGTCGCGGCGTACTCTCTCGCGGCCCTGCGGCCCGCGGTTTTTATACCGGGGTCATGCATTGGGCGGGTACCGCCGAAGCGCACGGCGCTGCACCAGCGTGGGGGAAGTCCCTAGGTGGGGGACTACCGAATTGAGGCGTCCTTGGCTAGCGCGCGGGCAACGCTGGGCCCTTGCTAATGCGCGGCGCCAGGCGTGGCGCTGTGCCGGATGATGCGCAAGTCGCTGGACCGCGCCGTCCTTACAAGTTTATAATATCGAAGCCAATACAGCACTTTTATCTAACATTTGTGCAACAATTACGATTATTATTACGATTACATCTTATGCCTTGTACATTCCCACATCTCATTGCACCATACTAAGGTTTTCTGTCCATCCTGGCAAAGGCAAGCATAAACAATAAATAGCATTACATTGGAAGAGACCTTTAACGCCGCATATCGTACGAACGTGACACATTTAGAGCCCCAGGGGTTGCATTTAAGTGAAAGGGGACTATATAATTGGTCCTTTTTCTTTCAACCCATAATTATTCACGCGCACCTCGCTTACTCCAGACAACTCCAAAGGCACCAGTGAAGTGAGTAATATGGAGGCGTCACTAAATGAATCTTCAGTAGATGTCTGTTTATATGAACTATGCCCAGAGCTGCCATCAAATCCCCATTTGGAAATCAGAGTCAGATGTATCTGATGGGTATCTCTGTCAAGAAAAAAGCTAAAAAAATTAAACTATATCACTTTTGCATAAAGGGGAAATAACTTAAGAATGTGGTCACACTTGAAAAAAACGTTAACTAGAATGACAGAAAAAGAATTTAACGTAGACTTTTGTTTTTAGTTCGCTTTTTTCCCTTGCGTTAATACAACAACAGAAAAAAATTTACCTTGAAAGTTTGTTAATGTCATCACCTTTTAACAGTACTATACGCTGTGCCGTGTGATTCAAAAGGCTTTGGACAGGAACAGATGCACACTTTTCAGATATTGACCAATCTGGCTCTGTTGAGTTGGGCCGCATAGGGTAGCACCTTGTTTTGGCATTAGCGATGTGATGATAAGAGGGATACAAGTTTGGAAGGTTTTTTGCCTTTGCTCCAGTGCGCAGTAGCATGGTATTGCTCTTTGGTGATACTTAAATTTGTGAATAGAGCAAGAGCCTCATCCTCATCGTAATTCAAAATTGGCCTCGCAATTTTCGACGCTTCCCATGCAGTTCTTATTTTTGTTCCTCTTGAAGGTAAATTAGCTATCTCATGGATCAATTTAGCTCCATTTTTATTCCCTTCCTTTCTTAAACACATTTCGGCTGCAAGATTGAGCTCCGGTGAGGAGGCAGAATTTCTCAAAGGATTAATGCGTCTCATTTTGGTCCAATACGATGTGGTCCCTGTTTTCCTTTTCCTCCCAAGAGATTTGATAGGACTTTGAAGAACATTACTGCTCAATAAAGAACCATATTTACTTAAATAAGTGGATCTTGACATGCCACATTGGGTCCACCTTTGACCGAGGCGATTAGGAAATGGCTGCAGTTTCTCCCTAAACGTTTCCTTGTAGGCATCAGAAGCCTGCAATAAATTTCCTTGCACAAAGTCCATGACAGCCTTCTTCTTTTTCTTAAGTCCCCTTCCTCCACTAAGAAACAATTGAAATATTTCATTTTTTGATGGGTTGAAGGCCATGTTCCAAACCTAAAATCAAAGCCCATTTTTATCACACGAAAAACGTGGAGATAAACAGAATGCCAGCAATGTAAAAATTACAAAGTAGCGGTACAAAAAGGAAACTACGACCAGTCCTCAATATACTTTTGGTCAAAAATGCAAACAGTAAAGATAACACCGATTTTTTTTAAAAATCTGTTTTTTATTAATTCTTGTTGCCCTGATTCCAAAAATACCCCTACATGCCCTTCTAGTACCAGGTATCGCAAAGATCCCCCTCCACGCGATGTACGCCATGCAGCAGCACCGGGTGACTCCGATTGACTCGGGACCGATGCCATTCGATTTGTCTCGTCGCTCTGATTCCAAAAATACCCCTGGGTCATTATTTCTCAACTCACCGACGACCCTGACACGAGGGTGGCGGATTTCGTCCAAATAGGTGTCAATAGACTCGGAGTGGTCCCCTGAGTCTCACAAAAAAAAAAAATTTGATCTAGCTCAACCCCTTTAGATTTTGGAGGCATTTGAAATTTCTTGTTTAACTTCATTTTTTTTAGATTGGCAAGTGAGTTTAAAGTTAATGGAAAAATTTTTTTCCTCTTATTCTGGTACTTCTTAAGCCACAAAAAAATATCAGTTGGGTAAGAGCAAGGTTTGGGGTAAAACAAAAAAAAATTGTGTGAAAAAAATACAAAAAGCTCTCTAGCAAAAATACACGGTCCTTCGATTTTGACGATACTTTGCAGGAAGAACACTTTTCGCAACCCGAACAAACCATAAAATTTTCAAACCTGGCCCAGCTCATTAAGATTGGAACGGGTCTCTTTTTTTAAGTTTTAGGGGTTATAAATTTGGTCCGAACATTGATCGATGCATGAGAAACTGCTACAAAGGACTCGATTTGCTAATTTTGGAGTCACGTAGTCCCATTGGAGTCATTTCATTGCATGGTTGAACCTAGTCGCAACATTCTGACCGATCAATATTAAGTTTCGACTAAATATCCACCCAAAATTCTACAACGATGAGTGGGACATGCCAAAGGTGAAAGAAAGTGATAACCATGATCACAAGAGAATTTATTTTTAATATGTTGAACTCAACAAACTCATACCAGCAGTTTGAACCCTCAACTCCTATCCATTCTTGATATAACTGTTTACGATAAAAATGTAAAATTTGCGGAAACCTTTAATACTCATTAACGAAGAAGGGTTCAAACTAGTGGTCTGAGTTCTCCAAATAGTAAGCTAATTTAATATACAAATTCAAACCCTCTAAGAGCATTTATTTAGAAAAATTTTAGAAATAGCGTTGAGGTAACTTGACATCTCTCTTTTTTCCATCGTTCCTTTAACGTTAAAGGGGATATGTCAAGATAGCTCATTTTTCACCTCTATTTTATTCCTGAAACTAAGTGAGATATCTATCGACCAGGGCTTTTAATGAGATGATGTTTTATGTTTAAGAACAGTTTTCTTCTAAAAACTCAATTTTGGGATAAGTCGACTTGGCTCACTCTTCCCCTCCACAGCCCTATTGATTGTATCAAACATTTATTTTCTTTGTTGAGTTCAACATTTTAAAAATATATTCTCTTATGATCAAGGTTATCACTTTCTTCCACCTTTGGCATGTCCCACTCATCGTTGTAGAATTTTGGGTGGATATTTAGTCGAAACTTAATATTGATTGGTCAGAATGTTGCGACTAGGTTCAACCATGCAATGAAATGACTCCAATGGGACTACGTGACTCCAAAATAAGCAAATCGAGTCCTTTGTAGCAGTTTCTCATGCATCGATCAATATTCGGACCAAATTTATAGCTCCTAAAACTTAAAAAAGGGACCCGTTCCAATCTTAATGAGCTGGGCCAGGTTTGAAAATTTTATGGTTTGTTCGGGTTGCGAAAAGTGTTCTTCCTGCAAAGTATCGTCAAAATCGAAGGACCGTGTATTTTTGCTAGAGAGCTTTTTGTATTTTTTTCACACAATTTTTTTTTGTTTTACCCCAAACCTTGCTCTTACCCAACTGATATTTTTTTTGTGGCTTAAGAAGTACCAGAATAAGAGGAAAAAAATTCTTCCATCAACTTTGAACCCACTTGCCAATCTGAAAAAAATGAAGTTAAACAAGAAATTTCAAATGCCTCCAAAATCTAAAGGGGTTGAGCTAGATCTAAAATATTTTTGGTGAGACTCAGGGGACCACCCCGAGTCGATTGACACCTTTGGACGAAATCCGCCACCCTCGTGTCAGGGACGTCGGTGAGTTGAGAAATAATAACCCCCCTACATGTCCTTCTAGTACCAGGTATCGCGGAGATCCCCCTCGACGCGATGTACGCCATGCAGCAGCACACGCGGCTCTCTGACCCGCTTTGCTGCTACAGCGGGCGGCCCTTTGACCAATGTACTGCACCTAGCACGGCTGCATGGCATTCCCTGCGGTTACCCCTTTCCCCTCTCTGATCCTTTTCCAGTTTTGTTGATAAACAAACTTCTGACAAAAACAACAACAACAACAACAAATTGCTATAATGTTGACGCAGTACTCACCAATCCTGTGAAGTCGACACCAGTTTCCTTACGCCGCGCTGAGCCAAGAGTCGTCAATTTGAACCAATTCACAAGGTAAACGGTGGCGCAAGTTTGTGCGGGTTCGATAGGCGAGCAGACCAAGCAGGCAGGCAAACGCGACGGCGGCGGCCGGCCGGGCCGCCGTGCCGCCAGCCGCCGCCGCCACGCGCTGCACTTCGCTCGGTGCCCGGCCGCCGGCCCGGGCCGGCCGCCGCGCGCGCTCTGCATCGGTCCCTTTTTTTGCTTCTCAGGGGTTGTTACGGATTTTTACGGAAAATCCGCGTAGTGCATTCGATAGAGGACACTTCAAGCTACAAGTTGGTACCAAAATCGTGGTGCTTTTCGGTGCTTTTCGCGTTTCCCAGCCTATTTTGTGAGAAAGTTTTGTCAGAAAAATAGTAGTTTGCACTCACTCATGACTTTCGCTCTGTCGCCGAAAGTATCAACAATAACGGAATTCTGCTGGCACCAATGGAAAGAGGAGGTTTCGAACTTCGGAGTCAGGAGGATAAATAATTTTTAGACATCTCTCCGTTCCGTAGGGCAGCGCAAGAAGAAACTATATTTTTTCAACACGCATCGCTTCGCGGCTTCGCGCTCAGGGTTTGAAATGGCGGAGGTGAAAGCGCTCACTCTGCAAACTGAAGTGTGTACATAGTACACTCTTATAAGAGCATGCTTCGCAGCACACTCTTATTTACAGCATACTTGCTAGGCACACGATAAAAAAGAGTGTACATTGTATGTACACGCTAAATAAGAGTGTACCTGGCAAGTACACTTAAACTGGTCCATGCTTTTAGATAGGACTAATCGAGTGTATTTAAGCGTGTACTTGCAATGTACACTCTTATTTAGCGTGTACATGCCAGGCACACTCTCCTTTAGTGTGTGCCTTGCAAGTATGCTGTAAATAAGAGTGTGCTTGGAAGCATGCTCTAATAAGAGTGAACTATGTACACACTTTAGTTTGCAGAGCAGCCTGCCGACGTCGTGCGGTGTAGGGACAAAAACTTTTCGGATTCTGGCGCACTAGACATTCCTCTATCACATCCAGCAATCAGTTTTTCAAAATTCGAACGTTTACAAAATGCGTTTTTGCACAGCTTTTTCCGATTCTGACCCACTGTGCGGCCGAGCGACCTCCGACTCGGACACAAGATCTGAGTCCGGCGGTTTGACTACCGGTCACGCCCTCCCGTCGGTTGTGTGTTTCCTAGCTCCCCCCTCCGAAATATCTATAATAAAAATTTGCTATAACGACGTCTTTAGGTTGACTCTATAATGTCTCAAGGATGACTCTGGAACGTCTAGATGATGTTTCCCGAGAGGCTCCGCGCTGGCTCCAGGGAGTCTAATATTGCTCCAAACGGGGCCTCCCTGAAGCCGCTTCCTAGTCATTCCTGAGTCATTCATGAGACGACGAAGATGGCTCAGTGATGGCTTACCGAAGTCTTAGCAGTGGCTTGGGCTGAGACATCCTAGAGCCACCCTAAAGCCACTTTTTTCTGTACGGGTAATTCGTAATCGAGCTGCAAGGCGGGCAGGCTTCAAACGCAAGCGATTCTCACACCTCTGTAGTGATTCTAATGCCGGAAAATTTCCGGGGAAAAATACGAAAATTTTCGAAAATTTTCCGTATTTTTCCAAAAGCCCCGGAAAAGATGGAAAAATTCCAAAAACGCGTATTGCGCATGTAAACGAGGTTACAAGATAAAATCTCTGAAGTCCTACAATTTTTAAACACAAATGTCTATTACAGTGAGTTGGTAACATTGACTGTCGCTTTCGTGAATCGACAGTTTGGTTGCCACTCGCCACAGAAATATGTCATACGATTGGCACACAAGCAGGGCGGGATAACTTAACAGAAATGCAGTAAAAACCGTTACGTTATTGGATACAAGTTATACCCGATAACTTTAACGCAGGCGGGAATATTTAACGTTATTTCATTGTAACGAAAATAATATGTTAAGATTTTATCGGTTATGGCTGGTAACGTTATATCCAGCTGGAATAAATAAACGTTAAATGCATTAACGTTCCATCTTCGAACCAATATATTTTGGTTTTAAGTTTATGTTATGCAGAGTAACGTTAATATTGGTACCAATAAATAAATGCTAAATAAATAACGGCTTAATAACGTTATTTCTATCGAGGGTTGATATGAATACGAGGGGCAAATTTTGGTACCCAGAACAGGAAAACTGCCGTGGGGGAGGGCGCATTTTGTACACCCTAGAGAACCATAGTTTTCTCTTGGTTTGAAAAAATCCAGGGGGAGGGCAGCATCCCCAAGTTCCCAGTTGAACACGGTAACAGGGTTGTCACTTCTCCCGATGTAATTTGGCAACACCGCCTTGATTCGCCCGTGACCGGACTCGGCGGCCGGCGGCCGGCGGAGGCCAGTCCGGTGCGGCGGCAGCGCGTCTAGCGACACCCGCCGGACCTTCGGCCTGCAGTCTAGTTGGCGCCACCATCACATGCAGCGAAGCGAGGCAGGTAGCCGAATGGATAGCGGGCCGGCCTTCAGAGGCATGGGCCGAAGGTTCAAATCCCACACCTTGGATGCGCTGGTGTGTCTCTGGATCCGGACTATCAAGACAATTCCTATCGCCGCAGTACCTCTTGGAAGGCATAATTTCATCCTCTTGGATTCTTTTTGTTTGCTTTTTAAAAATTAGTTATCAATAAACTGAGTACTTGGGTGGGACTGCTCACGACCTTCGAGTCCGTGGAGCACCCAGCAGCAACCAGCACCAACACTTCAATGATGGAAAAATAAATGTCGTTTCGAGTTGGTGGTATTGAACCCGTGTCTTTCGCCGCATGCGACACGTTCAACCACCCCAACCGTACCCCTCACTGCTACAAAAGAGTACGGAGAAACATACGGAACTTGTCTGGTCAATAATTTGCCTGGACCTTCCGTATCTGATCCATACCCAGTACGCAGTGGGTACGCCTTGTCAATACCAAATGGATTACGCATATTTACTATACGGATAACAGAAGTGGAGGCGTATCAGAGAGAACAGTGGTGGGGTCCAAATTTCACAGAATTTTTCCGTCGAAAATGCAGATTATATGACGGAACCCCAAATCATAAAAAATATTCATAGGAAACCCACAGGGGCATAGATAATCTCATGCCAGGAATAGTCTATCTCCCAAAGCCCCAATTAGTTAAAAATATTGTTACTAAACCAACAATAGTACAAAATAGTCTGTGTCAGAATAGACAATCCAAAACCAGCAAATACTTTCAATGAATAAACACGTAATCATGCAATACCTATTTTTGTTTGTTACATGTAAGGGAGAGCTGCACCAATCTGCTTGCTTATTGACTGCATGCTGTCACTGAAGTCCTCCTTGCTACCTGCTGCTCGAGTTCAACCTTCTGGCAGCCTTACTGCTGTTTGCTTGCCTGCTTGCTTGCTTGCCTGCTACTTCCACGGTGTGATAAATGTGCACCAAATCCAACTCTGTGCCCATTGACAAAAAGTCTTTGAATAAAATAAAAATACTATATTCTGACTTTCAATACATTTTTCCACGAACACAATTCCATTCACAAATCCCTCATCATCGTATGTCACAAAAGCCTCTGATATGACTAATGAAGACACTGTCATTCCAAAAACAAAACAGAAAGCAGAAAAAAAACATTTGCAGCCTGTTGTCATTTACACATAACAAGTCCCAATGTATCAGTTGCTTCCAAACCAATGATAGAGTCTGAAAAAAAAGAAAATACATTAATTATTTAACAAAATAAACAAAAAACAAGGAAGCAGAATATTTTCAAAGGTGCTAAACTCACCACTATTTTAGAAGCACACTAAATGATGGCCAGTCTACATTAGAAAACAAATGTAACTGGTCTAATAACTAGCATCAGATGTAGAGCCCCATTAAGAAGGTGAAAAAGAAATAAAAATAGCCTGCTTGTATCAGTGATTGCAAATGGGGTTGGATTGTCAAATCTGGAGGAAGAAAAAAGGTTTAGAATGGTGTCAGAATTTCACCAAAACAACCACACGATAATACTACAGATTTCATTTAAAAGTATATTACCTTCTTGTGGAGTAGCTTCAAATGCTGAAAGCCATAAGCATAACTGCGTCTCTGTCAGAGGACAGCACAACTTCAGAAAAATAGTCAACCCGTTTCAATTCTTCGAGTGTCAATCTCTGCTCTTTGTATCTTGTTCGCTGCATACAGATAATTCCTACTCATCACCTAAAAGTCAACAGACAACAATGAAGCAGGTAAACAAAACCTATAAGCAAACAGAAATAACAACACTCACCATGATTTCAGCTTGGTTGTTCCAGTACCAACTGCTCTCCAGCACCTCAAGTGAATCTGTCCGTTCAACTTTAGTCATGCTTTGCCAGCATCGCAGTAAGCTTTAGTTGCTTTTAGGGATAGAGCGTTTTCATCAAGGAGCTGGAACAAAAGAACAGACAAAGGGGAAATCACATACTGGTATTTTTTAAAGTGTGCAAGCAAAAATTGCCATCATAAAAATATTACCATGGAGTGTAGCAGTCCTGACAGCTGAAATCCAAAGGCATAATGGTGTCTTGTTCAGAAAACAACACAGCTTTGGTAAACAATTAAACCCAGTTCTATCCTTCAAGTATCAATGTCTGCCCTATGTATGTTGTTTGCTGCATGAAAGAGGCTGGAATAATAGCAGAGAGAGAAATTAATAAGAGAAAAAAACAAAAGTAAAAGCAAAATACTTTCATAGGTGCTGAACTCACCACTATTTTAGAAGCACTCGAGTCAACAAATCAAAACAAATTTAACTGGTCTAATAACTGGCATCAGACGTAGAGCCCCATTAATAAAGGTGCAAAAGAAATAAAAATAGCCTGCCTGTAGCAGTGATTGCAAATGGGGTTGGATTGTCAAATCTGGAGGAAGACAAAAGATTTAGAATGGTGTCAGAGCTTCACCAAAACAAACACACCATAATACTAGAGATTTCATTTAAAAGTATATTACCTTCTTGTGGAGTAGCTTCAAATGCTGAAAGCCATAAGCATAACTGCGTCTCTGTCAGAGGACAGCACAACTTCAGAAAAATTGTCAACTCGTTTCAATTCTTCGAGTGTCAATCTCTGCTTTTTGTATCTTGTTCGCTGCATACAGATGATTCCTACTCATCACCTAAAAGTCAACAGACAACAATGAAGCAGGTAAACAAAACCTATAAGCAAACAGAAATAACAACACTCACCATGATTTCAGCTTGGTTGTTCCAGTACCAACTGCTCTCCAGCACCTCAAGTGAATCTGTCCGTTCAACATTAGTCATGTCAATCTTTGCTCTTTGTTTGAGAAGAAAACAAAAAAAAATTGGAATATTTTAAAAGGTGTCAAACTTACTTCAATTTTTTAAAGCACTCAATATTTTTAATTATGACTTTCTTTTTTAGCGCCACAAGTGTATCTTTCCATTGAACATTAGTCTTGGAGTGTGCACTGTATTTGTTTGATTTGCAGAAGACTTTGGTTTCTCTTTGTGATCTGAGCGCTTTCATTAAGGAGCTGGAACAAATATTAAAAAGAGAAATCAAGCAAAGGTAGTTTTTAAAATAAGCAAGCAAAAATTGCATTCAAAAAACTATTACCTCTGAGTCTGGCAGTCTCAACTGCTGAATCTCAAAGATTTATCTTGCACATATACAGATTGCGAGTTTTATTTGCAGCTGTATTACTTTTGAGAACATGTATAAGTCACAAGATTACATGTTTCCTCCATTGCGCGACTGATTGGATGAGCAAAAGCCAACTGGCATTCTGACTGAAATAAAAACAAAACACTCATGATGATTAGAGGATGTTGAGATGGATAATATGATTCATTTTCCTGTACTTTTTTCAAAAGGCAAAATACTCACAAGTTTTTTGAGAATAATTAATTCCAGCTGATCAACATCATCATTATTATCGTTATTAGCTGTTAAAGTATCTTTTGTGCCCATTTGGATTTGCTGAAGTAGCTTCTTAGGCTCTGAACTAAAACAGATTTGGGTTTGAGTGCTTCAACACAATGCATTCTCAATTATTATAAATGTAAACTGGAAGAGGGTAGTAATCAGGCAACAACTCCAGTGCTTTCATTGAGTAACCTGAGACCTTTTTGTCAAGAGTATAGTAACCATTAAGACTGTTTTCAGCTATTTTCTCTTGAAGAATGAAGTAAACTTTGTTCTGATGAAGGCAAATTACTGAAATCTTTCCAATTTTTAGATCAAGTGCATTGTCACTCTTGTCTAAAACCATGATGTCACCAATTTGATATGCAACACTATGAAAAACGACTTTGGGAATGGTTTCATAGTCTTCATAATTTAAGTCTTCTGGCAGACTTGCAAGCATTTCTTCTGGCAATGTTTCCAAATTCAAGTTGAAAGACTGAGATGTATCATACTCCAGTTCGTCTGGCAGAATTTCAGAGCTATTGTCATGAGCAAAGCGATACATGTACTTATTGGACAGAGTTTTCGTAATATTTATGAAGTTTTTGCAGGCATCAGCTACTCTCTTAAAGAAAACGTGTTTAGATTCAAAGCGTAGCGTGAAAAGGCGGATTAGAGGCCCAAAACGCAAGATCATATCTGCGTAATGAGATCCAAAATGTGCTTTTGGGATAAGGCACTCTGGCAACAACTTCTGCAACTCAACTAAGAATTCCTGATATATTACCTTAAGGTATGCTGTCTGTTCCACAGCAATACTCGGAGCACAAATTAGTTCACAAATTTCCTTTAAAGAAAGGAACAACTGCCACATAGGATCATTTTCATCTTGGATTAAATCTCCTATTATTAAAGGCAAAAGTCTAAGGAAATTCCAATTTTCGCATGCATTGCCACTTAACTTATTTTTTTTCAGTTTAGTGGGGGCATCTTTGGCATCTGACCCTTTGCACTTGAAAGACCTAATGCGTCGGTTAAGAGTCTCCAAAGTAAACCATTTCTTCTTATCTATAAAATATATTAATACTTTAGCAAGTACAAGTTTTACAATGCCTTCAAAAAAGTCATGGGCAAGGCAGAAGGGCATGGCTGGGGCACATACGTGAAACTTAAGTGTGTCTGAATTAAAGGGGGAGGGACGATATTTCACCCCTTCCAAGTGGAGAGCACGGAGCTTCTTAAAATCAGTTTTGGGGACATGCTTCTTTAAAATAGCTCGCATGCCAGGAGCAGAGCAATTAGCCAATGAAGATTCAGCACTAGTTGAAGAGAGTCTTTTAACTAACTTTCCTGTCTTCTGCAGAAGTGCATTGCGTTTCACAACCCATTTCTTCTTAACAGCCTCACAACAACGATCGTATTGTTCTGGGGTTCTCAGTGGTTTGACTACCCAAGGAGTTGCTCGAAACTCTGTTTTTGTCATAGGGCACAATCTACAACTAAATTCAGCATTGAAAGTTTGCACAAAACCACCAACTTGGTGTTGGCCAAGACTATCTCCTATCAGAAACATTAAACAGACTGGTAATACTTCACCTTCAAATTCAATTCCATTAACTTTTAAATCTTCTAATTCGTCTATCAAAGGCTTCAGGACTTCTTTCAATTTGTCAACGTCTGTGAGTTCTTCTTGTTGGGTGGGTTTCATGTCCTTTTCCATAATAAGATATGCCAATAAAATCAGGTTTACTTTTGATCGATACTGTGGAGGTAAATTGCCAAGAGTGTAATAAAAGCCGTTGACCTTGTACAAACCTTGGGTTGGTCCAAAAGCATCAAAATCAAATCCATCTTGGAACAAATGAAGTTGAAGGCATTTACCACCGGGATGTTGCTTCATGTGTTCATGATATGCAGATCCATCAGTATAATCTTTCAAAACATTAGAAGGTTCTCTTTCTTGAAAAGATTTCCTCACACATTCACGTACTCTTTCACTCTTCAGTAGTATAGTTAAAGCTTCCCGAATGGATACATAATGTGCAAACCTGCTCTTATCGTTGTCATCAGTTCCAACTTTGATTTGCCTTGGTGCCACATAAGCATAATTTTCTTTAAAAAATTTATCTCTAAGATAGCTGGTACTCAACTGCTGCACATCTTCGTTCTTGTGGTGAACGTTAAAAATGGGATCTTGTTTGAAGGTCTGTTGGACAATAGTATTGATAGAAGTTTCATCCATACCTTTATCTTTAAGTTGTTGGTGCAAAGTCTTCTTCAGAGAATGATGAGATAATTCGGTGATCAGTTTGATTTCACTGGAAATATCTTGAACTTGTGTAGATGGAAGGATAAAATCTGATTCTAGCTTCAAATAGTAACGAGCAAATTGATCTTTGATGAGATATTCTGGGTAAATATCATTATCATTCATACTATTTAAGAAATCATTTGAAAATCCATGGTCAGATTCAACTTCAGGTGTTGAGTTGTCAGAGTCTGAGTCACCATTATTCCCAATCCCATGGTCTGACACATGAGGTGAAACAATGAAAACACCTGGACCATGATATATGGCAGTCTGTGCAGGTGGCTCAAGCGGAAGGAAGTCCTGATTTTCCTTTGGGTGATAGCGAGCCGTATGCACTCGAAACTTACTTACAACAGAAAAACTATTAGCAGTACTTTTTCCTTTAGACGAATGTTTATCAGTCTTGCACAGTGGGCAATGTAAAGACAAGCCACCTACGATATGTTGCGCCATGTGGGTTAGGTACAACTTTCTATCGGTCAACTGCTTATCACAACCAGAGCATTTCACGCCACAATTTTCAACACTTACTGAGGGTGGTAACTTCTCATCCTGCGTACTTGACTCTGGGTGAAATCTTGTTATGTGGCTTTGGAATGATTGGACGGACGCGAACTTTGATTCACACCCAAAACAGCAAGGAATTTGGATTGTTTTCTTTTTAAGTGCTGTCTTAGGACGTGGATGCACTTTAACATGTTCGGCATACATGGACACTGATGAAAATACTGACTTGCACACTGGACAAGTGCAAGTGGGACCAGGATTTGGTTCAATGCCTGATATAAGAAGCAAAAGTCTTAAAGATGTCAGATGAAACTGTCCAAGGGCCTCACTATCCATTGAACTTCTATACATGATGAAAGATTGAGTGGGAACAATCCAACTGATGTAACAGCTAGGAAAAAAAGTGTCAATGAGATTGAAAAAGTACTGTAGCCCTAAGGCAAAATATGTGGAATACTTACCAAACATGCATCAAGATTCAAGGTATCAAAAATTCCTAACCAAGATAATTGGCTTCCTCTACTTGATACGATTTTAAAACAGGATGAAACACACATCTGTAAACAAAAATGCAGAACATAGATCATAAGTAACAACTGAAATATAACAATAGGGACCAATGAATCCTTTAAAAGAGAAAACTAGGGTGATGTAACCATGTGTTCTTTAAAATCCAGAAATAACAACACTTGGTCCCATCTTCTAAATTTGGGGCAAAGACGTTCATAAAACCCAAGTCTCACTGGCGCACCAGCCATAAACTTGTTCAAATAGATCTTGTTTGAAGTTGGTTTCGTGCAAAGTGACAATTTCAGACCCGAAAACATGGTAGGTAAAAAACAAAGAGAAAAATCGTTAAACGAATAGAAAAACATAAGCATACTCACGAATTTCAAACCGGGGAAGTTTGCAATGAACCAAAGCGCCCTCCACGGAAGAACACGAAGATTTACTTCATGAGAGTGCAATTCAGCACAGATTATACGAATTATTGTAGCCGCGACCACATGAAACAAAACAAACAAATTATCAATTGCAGTCAACATGAGGTGAAGAGAGGTTAAGGTCAAGAGATTAGCAATGATCAGTTTACACCTTCAAAAGTAATCAAAGCGCATCGAGAAAGAACAAGATTGATTTCCGATACAAGGTTGATGCCAAAAAAGATCTTCGTAGAAACAAATATCAATAACTAAGACAAATTCAAGCAAAATTCAAAGCGTCTTGCAAGACTATTTAACCGACAGCGTTGCCGACTAAGCTGCTAGAATGCATCAAGTTAAGGTAGTTAGAGAACACCGGAACCGGACACGGACGATGCTAAACTCTGCGGCCACTAGGTTGCGCTAGTTGCGCTGTAATCGACGTGGAATGCCAATTACTTTAGTTTAAGAAACTGTCTAAAAACATATAATTGCGGGATGCCCCTCCTCCCGTGGCACCAAACCACTTGTTTCTTGTGGGCAAGCACTCTTTCTCGCGGTCCTTTAGCTCGAGCTTGAGGGTGACAGTTTTCATACAAATCTTATTTTGACTTGAAAACGAGTCGTTTCTGGTAGTAAAAAGAACAAGGAATCGATAGGCATACAAGAAATTCGCCGAAAGTGACCAAAAACTTATAATGAATGGAAATATTCGCGCGTCGTGAAAACCTTTTTTCATCTTTTTAGGGTATAAAAAAGCCTCGGTCAGGTATACATAATGCGAGGGAGTTCCATTTAAAGGCCCGAAAATATGGAAGTAATCATTTGATTTGGAAATCAATAGCCGTCCTACGCCATGTTAAATTGTATTTAGTTTCCGAATCTGTGCTTGGATTTGACATACGTCAAAGGATTGCTGAGATCCAAATGGATCCGATTTTCATTGCAGAGGCCGAGCGGAAACCATCATTTTGGTAACACGTTCAATAATCGTCCTAAATGTCTTGTCGTGTTGTCAAGACGACATTTTAACATCCCGCAGCCCTTAATGACCCTATTTTGATACTCTCGCCCTCGCCTTGACTGATACCCTAAAATTGTTTTATTCAACGTTTATCAACGTTTATGCGGCGAATTTCTTAAACCTTTTCCGACTGTGAAATTTGTCATAATAGACGCTTCTAGCGGGGCCTAAAGTGAAGAACAAGAAGAAGAACATAAGCCGGAAACAGATGCCAAATATCGCTTATTTATTGATAATAAGTGTTCATTCTTAATCCAAAAATTCAAGAAAGCTTAATTATATGATTGAACCTGCCAAAAACCCCGAAAAAGGCCGATTTTTTGTACTGTTTCCGGTCTAAGTTCTTCTTCTCGTTCTTCACTTCAGGCCCTTGGGCGCAGCCAAGTTTTTGGTCACTTTCGGCGAATTTATTGTACGCCTATCGATTCCTTGTTCTTTTTACCACCAGAAACGACTCATTTCCAAGTCAAAATAAGATTTGTATCAAAACTGTCTTGATTTTAAGAACTCAAAACGGCGCGACACCAGCGCCGCCCGGTCCAGCGGCCCGAGTAGTTACTACACAGCCGTTGTTCGTTTGTTTTCACCTCAAGTTGAGATTTCAAACTGCCTCTGTGTTTGTTTCTAAGCTACGATAAAAGAGAAAAATCATCTAAAAGCAGCAACTAAAATCAACTAAGATGGTAAAGCATCGTGAATTCAACAAATTTTTATGACTGGATCGCTGGTTGTATTGGTTTTGATTAAGTACCAATTATTATTTAGGACTTGCAGACTCAACTCATCTCTATTGTCAAAGAGGCTCTGCCACATCTGGACAATGACCAAGCTGGCGACATTGTTGGTTACTTAATGTCCGAAAATGTTGGAGTCGTATCTCTGGATGATCTGAAGGACTTAGAATTAGAACTCATGCCCCCAACACTTCCTCCACTAAAGCAACGCCAACTTTTTAATTTCTTAAAAAAACAGCATCAAGCAGCACTGCAATCAGTGACTGGTGGTAAGACTAGAGAAAGATGGATCAATTGCATGTGTGTCTTTGAGGAACCAAGTATAATCTAAGATGTGGTTAGACTCATAGGTAATTTTGTTGCATCAGCAGGTGGCGGTGGCTCTGCAAGTGGAACTTGTGAAACTCCAGAAACATCACAGCGAAGGCCATTGGCTCCAATCAGCACTAATTTTTCAAGCGACAATGTACTTAAGTTCCAGTTCAAAGTGGTGTGGAATGACATGCCTCAAACAACTTTGAAAAACTTGGATGAAGCCAGCAGAGCAAACAAACCAGCTAGTCCCATAGATATGGCAGCTCTTAAATTAGCAATATCCAAAAAAGTTGTGACGAGCTATCTTACTTTCCGGCAAGCAAATCCAGGGTCTAAACTGAGTCCAGGGCGAGCCGTTTACAAAAATTTGACCAAACAGGTATACTGGTTTTCTTATCAATTAAAATAAGGTTAATTCCATCGAAGTTAACTCAAATAGACTTGCTGTTTATAATTTTTTTTAAATTTTTTTTAGGTTTTTGCTAAATATAAGGATTGCTTTAAAATAACAGTGAATGGAAAGGTCATTGGCGATGGAACTCACACCTTAGTTCATCTCTTTGAGGTGTGTATTGAAAACCTACTCAGAAAAGAGAGGGAAAGAAATAGAAACAGAGCAGGCCTGAGTGTGAGTGCGAAAAAAGGCAAAGGGTTAGTAGGAGTGAATCCAAATGAATATGAGCCGAGGGCAATAAATCAAGACGAACAACAAGGGATCAAAGCTCACTTACAGAACTATTATCTGCTGAATAACAGAGAGCAGGATCTGCAGCAGGTGAGCAAAGATCTTACAAACACGTATGAAATCCAAAGGGCGGACATCATTGCCGCCAAGGAAGAGGTGCTGCAGGTTAATGATGAGAACAATGAAGAAGGGGCTGATGACTCTGGATTAAATGAGCCAGCACTGAAGAAACTTTTAAGAGAATGGCCCTTCTTGTTCCGCCCAGAAATGATGAGAGCCCATCATAATCGGCTGACAGGCAGAGACATTCACCTAGAAATTAGTAAGTTTGTTCAAGAAAAATTAGAAGCCCTCATCAACTATATGACTACTTGTTCAAACTCCAACATTGCCAATTTAGCTCTGCGCATGGATGCTGAAAGGGCTGTAGGTGTTGGCAGACTGAACAAACTAATTATGGCGTTAATGATGGTAGCCAACCATTTCAAAGATGACTACACGAATTTGATTTTTACTGTTGAGGTAAGCATTTGTAACTAAACAAAGCATAACTGTTTAGAAGTTGAAGTGTTACCAACTTATCTTCGATTTGATCTTTAGAGGACTATGCCATTGGATGAAATTGACGTGCAGGAAACTGACCCATGTATTGTTGCATTTGGTAAATATCAGTGTTGCAACTTCTCTAAGGGCTGCAATGCCCTGTTGTTATCAGTAATAATGTGACAGCACTGCGTTTCTTTTCCATTCTTTAGGACATGATCCACTTCTAGCTGAAAAGTTTGTTGTTTGTGCTGACAAGACCCCACTGATTCAGTGCGACAATGAAGTAGATGCAGTAACTTCTCTGTTTGAAGCATGCTTCGTTTTTGACCTCGAATACCCTAAGTTGCCCCTCACAGTTGAGTTTTTTGAAAGGTAAAATAAGAGCTGTCATTTATATTCTTTTAGATTGTTTATTTGCATCACCTTCATAAGTTTTTTTGCTTTATTCCAGAATGGTGTTTTCTATGGGCTTTGCTGACACAAGGGTAGAAAACAAAAAAGGAAAGACCATCTTGACACTTACTGATGGGGTCAAGCGCCTGATAAATGGCCTGCAATCATTCGAGGAACAAATGGCGAAACAAAGAGAAAGAGGCAACAAAATCTGAAATATTCATTCCCTCACTGTGATTAGATAAATACCTGTGATTTAAATCCCACTATAACCATGGGGAATCCATAACTGTTCCCCTGACACACTGCCCCCCTATATATATTATTTAATACTATCGACATTTAATGCTACAGATAATGTTAAACTATTACAAGAAAAGTATTTGTAATTATTTAATATCAATAAATATGGACTATTGTTGCCAAAAAATATTTGTTTTGCGCTAGACTATGTCCTAAGTGTAAATACAAGTAATTTAATATAGATAAAGGAGGTGAACTGAGTCATCCCCGAATTTCTTCATTTCATTTTCAGAAAGAAGAAACACAATATTATTGGTATAAATATTTAATTTAATAATTAACTTAGTTAATTTATAGGGCGAATCTATGGTAGGCCAGAAATGTTGCACAATTTTTTCCTTCAATATTTTTATAAGAAAGGGAGAATTTTGGTATTAAATTGTGTTAAAATAATTATTATTTCTGGTAGGACAGATGTATTTATTATTTTTATTATTTATTCAGGTAGGGGCCGGTAGGAGAGATTTTGGTAGATGAGAAAATAGCGTCTCTTCCGAGTTTTTTCCGACCGAAGCGACCGCCCAGAGGCGCCCATGATAACTGTGTTTCTCTTACGAGCGGGCTAACTTCTAAAATGCAAAATCGACTCAAATAAATTAAATATCCTCTTTTTTACATTCAAATACGTTTGTTCTTTGATGTTCCGAGTTTGTTCCGACCGAAGCGACCGCCCACAGCTGCCCATAAAAACTGTAATTCTTTCACGGGCAGGCTAACTTCGACAATGCAAAATCGACTCAAGTAAATTAAATATCCTCTTTTTCGCGTTCAAATACGTTTGTTCTTTGATGTTCCGAGTTAGTTCCGACCGAAGCGACCGCCCAGAGGTGCCCATGAAAGCTGTATTTCTTTTACGAGCGGGCTAACTTCAACATTGCTAAATCGACTCATAAAAATTAAATAACCTCTTTTTTACGTTCAAATGCGTTTGTTCTTTGATGTTCCGAGTTTGTTCCGACCGAAGCGACCGCCCAGAGCTGCCCATAAAAACTGTAACTGTTTTGCGGGCAGGCTAACTTTGACAATGCAAAATCGACTCTAATAAATTAAATATCCTCTTTTTCGCGTTCAAATACGTTTGTTCTTTGATGTTCCGAGTTTGTTCCGACCGAAGCGACCGCCCAGAGCTGCCCATAAAAACTGTAACTCTTTTGCGGGCAGGCTAACTTTGACAATGCAAAATCGACTCTAATAAATTAAATATCCTCTTTTTCGCGTTCAAATACGTTTGTTCTTTGATGTTCCGAGTTTGTTCCGACCGAAGCGACCGCCCAGAGCTGCCCATAAAAACTGTAATTCTTTTGCGGGCAGGCTAACTTCGACAATGCAAAATCGACTCTAATAAATTAAATATCCTCTTTTTCGCGTTCAAATACGTTTGTTCTTTGATGTTCCGAGTTTGTTCCGACCGAAGCGACCGCCCAGAGCTGCCCATAAAAACTGTAATTCTTTTGCGGGCAGGCTAACTTCGACAATGCAAAATCGACTCAAATAAATTAAATATCCTCTTTTTCGCGTTCAAATGCGTTTGTTCTTTGATGTTCCGAGTTTGTTCCGACCGAAGCGACCGCCCAGAGATGCCCATAAAAACTGTATTTCTTTTTGGGTCGGGCTAACTTCGACAGTGTAGAATCTACTCAAATGATAAACCTGGAGCATACCTTGCATGTACACTGCAGGTGGAGCATGTCTGCCAAGTACAAGCCTGGTGGCGCGTGCCTGCATGTACACTGTTGCTCTGCTTTACATGCAAAGGATAATAGGGAACTACAGCAACAGTGTACAGTGTACAAGATTCCATATCTAGGCGACACAAAATAATTTTTGATGATGGCAATCCGGACCAAAATTGTTGGCTGAGCGATCAGCGAAGCCAGAGACTCCAGTGCGGTTGGACAGTTTTGTCTGTCTGTCTCTCTGCGTGTGTGTGTGTGTCAGCACTACTCCTGAACGGCTCGGCCGATCCGGCTGAAATTTTGCAGGGTCATTAGGTATGTCTTTTGCTCGGTAAACACCAAAATTCATTATTCTATCTGAACTGATTAAGTCATAACAACAAAATAACACGAAAAAAAGGCAGAAAAAAGACAACTTTTCCGTGACTTATTTTCCTTAACCCAGATTTACATTGTTTCCTATGTTTTCAAAGGTGATGATGACGAAAATGGAATCCAATTTGACCCCCGACACAGATTTGAATTCTGACTGGGCATATTTCAGTTAGAATGGTCATTACAACTTTGACACGAGTCCTACGTTCTCGAGGGTACTGACTCGTTAGTTCAACAGCAGTTCAACCTGTGAGCCTCTGACTCCACACTCTAAGGGGGGGTCTACAGGACCAAAACCTAATGCTGCTTCGACCTGTGACCACGTCAATCAGGGAAACCTCTGCCTCCTTACGTCTAGGGGAGGTCGGGTGGGCGGAGCCCCCCAGCATGGAATTTACGACAAGACACGGTCTGGGGTACACCTACCTTGTACTATATGTGCTTCTAGTGTAGAGGAGGATGACCACAAATTCTGAAGGTCCTAGGCTAACCCAGTCCTGAGCACTGGGCAAAAGTGTGTTCCGAGACTCTTTAGAGAAAAGTCAATTTTGAAAGTACAAGTCGATGGGAAGGGCTTGACCTAGGGACTTGAAAATTTATACAGGTTCATTGGAATAACCTTTTTGGCTGAGCGATTAGCGAAGCCAGTTACTCCAGTGGGGTTGAAAAACTTTTTCTGTCTGTGTGTGTGTGTCTGTGTGTCCGGACTACTCCTCCTGAACGGCTCGGCCGATCTGGCTGAAATTTTGCAGGGTCATTGGGTACGTCCTTGGCTCGCCACACACCAAGAATCAGCTTTTTATCTCAACCCATTCAGTCATACCAACAAAAAAACACTAAAAAAACGGCAGAAAAAAAGAGCAACTTTTCAGTGACTTCTTTCTTTTAACCAAGTTTAACATCGTTTTCTATGTTTTCAAAGGTGCTGATGACAAAAATGGAATCCAATTTGACACCCGACAAACTGGGCGTATTTTGTTTAGAATGACCATCCTGAGTTTGACACAAGCCTTACAGACGTCGAGCACTCCAACTTATGAGCCCCTGCCTCCATACTTCTAAGGGGGGTGGGTGGGCGGAGCCCTCCAGCTTAAAATCGTAAACCGAATGCTGCTTAGACTTGCGTTCACACGTTGAATTGTATGCGGAAGTCTAGCAAAGAAGCCTGCCGAAGGCAGCCTAGCGCCGCAGGCCAAGGTAGGTGTGAACTCGAGGCGTGGATTGTAACAAGGTAGGTGTACGCCAGACCGTGTCTTGTCGTAACAGGCTTCGCGATGCTGCGCCAGTTCCGACAATCCACGCCTGGCGTTTACACCTACCTTGGCCTGCGGCGCTAGCCTGCCTTCGGCATGCTTCTCTTTTGGACGTCGGCATAGGAATGGACGTGACTTCAAGTCAAAGCAGCATTAGGCTTTTGATTTAATGCTGGGGGGCTCCGCCCTCCAGACCCCCCCTGGAGGTATGGAGGCAGGGGTGTCGCTGGTTGGAGTGCATCACTAATCGAAGTGATCGCAGGTCGAAGCCGCATTCGGTTTTTGATCCTGGGCTGGGGGCCTTTCGAGTGTTGAGTCAGGGGCTCACGGGTTGAAGTGCATGACATCATAGGAGTCAGTTCCCTTGGGAAAGTAGCACTTGTGTCAAAGTCGGAATGAACATTCTTACTGAAATATGCCCGGTCAGGATTCAAAGCTTTGTCAGGGGGCGAATTTGATTCCATTTTCGTTATTAGCACCTTTGAAAACATAGGAAACGATGTAAGACTCGGTTTTAAAAAAATAAGTCTCTGAAAAGTTGTCTTTTTTTCTGCCGTTTTTTTAGTGTTTTTTTGTTGCTATGACTGAATGGGTTGAGATATAATGCTGAATTTTGGTGTGCGGCGAGCCAAGGACATACCCAATGACCCTGCAAAATTTCAGCCAGATCGGCCGAGCCGTTCAGGAGGAGTAGTCCGGACACACAGACACACAGACAGAAAAAGTTTTTCAACCCCACTGGAGTAACTGGCTTCGCTAATCGCTCAGCCAAAAAAACGGCAGAAAAAAAGGTAACTTTTCAGTGAGGTTTTTTTTACCAAGTTTTACATTGTTTCCTATGTTTTCAAAGGTGCTGATGACAAAAATGGAATCAAATTTGACCCCGCACAGCCTGAAATCCTGACTGGGCATATTTCAGTTAGAATGGTCATTACAACTTTGACACGAGTCCTACGTTTGAAAGTACTGACTGTAAAGATGCCGTGTACTTAAACCTGTTAGCCTCAGACTCCACAGAATCAAAGACCGAATGCTGCTTCGACCTGCGTTCACGTCGATTAGTGATAAATTCCAACCAGCGAAACCTCTGTTTCTAAATCTCTAAGGGGGGGGGGGGTCTGCACTAAATGAATAGCCGAATCCTATTTGCACTTGCGGTCACATCTATTCCCGTGCAGATGTCTCAACAAAGTAGCCTGCCTGCCGAAGGCAGGCTAGCGCCGCAGGCCAAGGTAGGTGTGAGCGCCAGGCGTGGTTTGTCGGAACTGGCGCAGCATCGCGAAGCCTGTTACGACAAGACACGGTCTGGCGCACACCTACCTTGTAGAATTCCACTACAATTGAGTCAGAAAAGATATGCCTAGCTGATCCTAAAAAGCTTCTGCTCAGAAATGGGAACCTTACGCCCTTTGTGGTTCTTTCTTACTGAAGGATGACGTGTCAATGTCAGGCTTTGACGCCATCGTCCTAATCTTCGCAGTAGGAATTCTTGATTTCCCCACTGTCGAAGTTAGCCCGACCCAAAAAGAAATACAGTTTTTATGGGCAGCTCTGGGCGGTCGCTTCGGTCGGAACAAACTCGGTACATCAAAGAACAAACGCATTTGAACGTAAAAAAGAGGCTATTTAATTTATTTGAGTCGATTTAGCAATGTTGAAGTTAGCCCGACCCAAAAAGAAATACAGTTTTCATGGGCACCTCTGGGCGGTCGCTTCGGTCGGAACAAACTCGGAACATCAAAGAACAAACGTATTTGAACGCGAAAAAGAGGATGTTTAATTTATTTGAGTCGATTTTGCAATGTGGAAGTTAGCCCGCTCGTAAAAGAAACACAGTTTTTATGGGCACCTCTGGGCGGTCGCTTCGGTCGGAACAAACTCGGAACATCAAAGAACTTGCAGTTTTCTACATAATTCTTACTTTGTTTAGGAGATTGCGAGTACATTTATTAGTTGTGAATTTGGCCCACCTGTTTTTCGTTTTTCGATAACGCAACTGTATCTTTGTATATTCGGAACAAATTGGAACAAACTTTTTGGAGTCTGTTGGAATTTTTTGTGATTTTTCAGATGACTTGGGTGGGGCAACTTCTGACGGATGTTCCATATTAGGGCGCGTGTCAAGCTGGGTCGGGGCCGCCGGCCGGCAGCATCGACCGCCCAGGCTGCAGAGGCGCGCTGGACTTTCCAGCTCGCCCCGAGGGTGGCGCTTCGCCCAGTGGCCGGGCGCCCTAATCCAGAACCGTTTCTGGCTTCACTTCTCACAGCGGGAGGGATAGGGCCGTGCCGCCACCGTCTCTCTCTACACCGTGGTTTAGGCGAGAAAACGTCGCTTGTTGGACGTTTTCACGGTGGGTTGGTGCTCCTGACTGGACAGTCGACGCGGGAAATTGCCAAAACCAGCCAGCACAGCTGCTGTTGACCGCGGGGAGCCGGAAAAATCCCGGGACGGATTGTTGCGGCCTCCTCCGAACCGGGGGCGAGGAAAAACCCTTTCGACAGGCCGGGTCGGGTCCTGGTTGGCGACTTAGTGACGACACGACTGCCCCGGTGGCGACTTTTGGCGACTTGAGCGCGCCCTAGTGGCGACTTGGCGTACTCAGGACCTGGCAACCCTGCTGGCTGCTGGCCACACTGGACACTGACAACCACTCGCTCTGCAGGCAGGCTAGCGTGCGGATCAGGGAATCGAGACGTGTTGGCGAACTACGTTGGAGACGTTGGAGGAGCCACCTCGTACCTACTGAATTTAGGTAAGAAAGGGGTAAAATTTTTCCAAGTCAACCCGCTTTTTCCCGTAGGTCTCCGATCTGGCTGAAACTTTGTGATTTGCTGTAACTTAGTCCTAGTAACATTGCTGCAAAAAAGTTGGTGTCTGCGACCACTCCTAGTGGAACTAGAATCACTCATTTTTCATGATTTCCTTTAAAGATAAATCATTAGTTTATTAAAGTGCCTGCAGAATGAAAACTACTCGACCAATTTTTCTGATTCAAAGCTCATTAGAAAGAGCATGAAAAAACCAATATGATGGCATAATCGAGAGTAACTATAGGGCAAAAACAAATTTTTTTGTGAAAGTATTACATTATACAACTTCAAATCAAAATTCCCTATTCCCTATAATTTTTTAAAAAAAATTTAACAGGTCCTTAAGGGGAGGTTCTAGTGAAAATGTTACTTTCTTCAAAATAGGTCCCACTGTGAAAATTTGTTAAAAATATGATGCTTACCAAGTAACAACTAAAATTTTTCATTGGGAAGGCACATTCCTTGCCCTGGACCCAGTCGAAGAGCCTTTTTGGCCTATTTTGGCTATAACTTCAAAAATCTTCTTGCGCATACTATTTTGTCGTAAAAGGTTGGCCTTGACATTTTTCACTTCTTCGATTAATTTTTAAAAGATTCCGGCATGCACAACTCAAAATGCCCATTACATTACCATTGGCAAGCTTTTTAAGCAAGCATTTCACTATAATTGCACAAAAATGTACGAAATAGACAAGTCTTAGTGACTTTTCAGCTTAAATAGCTTGCCAATAATAATGTTGTTGACATTCTGAGCTATGCGTGCCAGAATCTTTAAAAATGAGTCGAAGAAGTGAAAAATGTCAAGGCCAACCTTTTACGACAAAACAGTATGCGCAAGAAGATTTTTAAAGATACAGCCCAAATAGACTCAAAAAGACTCTTCGACTGGGTTATGGGCTTAGCATGTGCCTTCAAAAGTCACACGCTTAAAACCTTACGAAGTATTTTGAGCATACATAATACAAAGTAATTTACTTTGTTATACGAAGAAATAGTTCGTAAATTACGAACTCTTTTGTTTGTAAGCTTACGTATGCTCAAAATACTTTGTTATATGAAGCTACTTTACTTCGTGAGGCTTAAATAGTTTGTAAGGTTTTCAGAGTGCAAGTTTTAGTCTCTTTTAAGTAAGATTTCATATTCCCAACAAATTATGACCGTGGGACCCATTTTGAAAATGGCAACCAGAACCTGCCCTTAAAGTGGCTCTTACTTTTTTAGTGAAATCACTTTCAAGCTTGGGGATGACTCCCAAACATCATTTCCAATAAGACATTTCAGTTCCAGACGTAGATTTTTAAGTGCTAAACCTCTACGTTGATACTTTGCGTTAACAAAAAAAAATATATTTACGCAGACCATTTTAACCACACCAGAGTTACCTTGGAAATGAGTATTCCCCTTGGTTCAATTTACTACTAACCTGATAAAGAATTCAACACATTGGTCGATTGAGTACATCAATCCTTTAAGGCGGGACCGGGGCGAACGTTAAAGGAATCGGATCGGAATGAAAATTGGCACACATGTTAAGGACATAACAAGGACACGCGCTACAATTATTTTTTTGAGCTGGCTCAATTTGGAGCAAAGTTATTGAACTCCCTAAAACTCAAAACTAGATCAATTCGATCTCAAGAAGCAGTGACCCTAGAAAAAAAACAGTTACAGAATTCCAAAAGGGGACTCCAGGGCCTAGCTCAAAAGGTGTACGCGAAGTTTCTACGGCAGCATTAAGGTGTTCAAGTCCGGTGTTGAAAGTGGGTCATTTATTGACCAATGTTCACCCAGTGATTTCGGACCTAGGAATTTTGTTTCAAGAATTGCCATATACATGTTGAGCTAGGCCGTGATGTCCCCTTCAATATTCTGTAAGCCATTTTTATCCAGGACCAGCCCTTCTTGAGATCGAGTTGATCTAATGAGACCCTGTTTTAGCCTCATTTTCGTCGTTTTTAACTTGGCGGTCGTTTTACGGTGCTCTGAAAGGTGGCCGGTGGAAGCGGGGTGCTTATTTCCCATAGACAACCAACTATATACATAGACCGCCTGCTTAACACATTCACGACCGGACTCATTCGGGGCGAACTTCCGCTCACGACCGGACCCCCTTCAGACCCTCCGGGAAAACGGAAACCCGAACGGTCCCGAGAAACCATGTCATGCACGGGAACAAGGTTCCCGTACGGGCTTCAACGACATGAGATTCGGGAAAAAGTTACAGGTACACGGTTCCCGTACGCAATGCGGTCGACAATCTCTTTTATCTTCGAAAAAAAAAGATCCAAAACCAAAAAAAACTCAATTTGAAGCTCGTGCGTCGATTTTTTGGTACGGGAACCGTGTACCCGGACGGTCGGCAAAGACATGCTGAGTACGGGAACACCGTTCCCGTACGTAGCTCGGCAACGGGGCGGCCTAGGAAGGCAAATAGGTGTATTTTCGGAATCAGCGTCGCAAGCCCAGGCCATTGCCACACTTTTTGGCCAATTTCGAGCTATTTGTCTTCCTAGCCGAGTTGGTTGCAGCAGCTCAAAATAGGTCAAAACGTGTGGCAGTGGCCTGGGCTTGCGACGCTGATTCCGAAAATACCCCTATTTGCCCTCCTAGGCCGCCCCGTTGCCGAGCTACGTACGGGAACACTGATAGAAAAAAGTACAGAAATTACACGGAAAATGTCTGGTCAATTTTTTACCTGGACCGTCCGTACCTTGCCAACCACGGAGGTTCTGTACATGTTTTCTGTAGCAGTTTACATGAGATCCTTATGGGGACCACAGAGAACCAGGACGGGAGGTCCGTACCTTTTCTGTACCCCATTTTCTGTACATTTTCCGTACCAAAACACGGAATTTTTTGCAGTGAACGGTGTTCCCGTACTCGTCATGTCTTTGCCGACCGTCCGGGTACCATGTTCCCGTTCAAATTTCATCGCACGGCGTCCGAAAAAAAATTTGCGTGCGTCTTACGTGAAGGCGGTTCCAAAAAAATATGTTTCATGATTGTGACTATTATGGTTCGCAAAGTCATTTTTCCGGGAACAAGGTTCCCGGATGGTCGTCTAGATTTTTGCCCGTCCGGGAACGATGTTCCCGTACGGTCGTGAATGTGTTAATGAGCAGACAGCCAGCGATGTCTTACGCCGCTCCCTGATTGGTCGGAATACTTTACACTCGCATTTTAGGATTTGAAGCTTGACAAATGTAAACTTTGGCTCAGTGAGTTGATGCAACCTGCTCAAATCTATCACCCTACGTTTTGTTTTTTCAGTTACGCGGTTTAAAATCAATGCAAAGTGCCCCACAAATACTCATTGTGTCTTACGCCGCTCCCTGATTGGTCGAAATACGGAGTATTTGTGGGGCACTTTGTATCAATTTTAAAACGCCTAACTGTAAACCCAACACGTAGGGAGATAGATTTGGGCAGGCTGCATCTACTCACTGAGCCAAAATTTACATTTGTCAAGCTTTAAACCCTAAAATGCTAGTGTGAAGTTTCTCGACCAATCAGGGAGCGGCGTAAGACATCGCTGGCCGTCTGCACATGGAGCAGGTGGTCTATGTATACAGTTGGTTGTCTATGTATTTACATTCCGTGGGCGATTCATTTTAGGTCTTTTTGCTGTTATTTGCGGAAATGTATTAAAATTGCTTGTTGAGGATTCAGCACCATTTTAGTCACACATTTTATGCCTGAGAAAGGCTAGTACTCGAAAATAGTTTCTAAATCGCTTGTCCTGGCTACGCTGGGTAAGTCCCGTAGAGCACAGTTAGAAGAGGGTTCGATTTTCGAACCTCGGAAAGGCAGTCCTAATTCTCGCCCGGTTCGAAAATCGGGCTAAAGTAGAATCGAACCCACCTAAGATGTATTTTCGGACGGAGAGTTGGATTTTCGGACGGAGGGTTCGATTTTCGAATGGTTCGCCGGCTTCCGGCGTTCGGACCGCACACAGCCGCAAATCGAACCTTTATCTTGTCGAAATATCGAACCCTAGAGATAACTGCCACGGAGTACGATTTTCGAACTGAGATGGGTTCGATCCTACTTAAGCCGGTATTTCGAGCCTATGTGGGTCCGAAAATCGAACCCTCTTCTTACTGTGAGTGGGGACGCCCCGACCGCCATAATTCTCATACCGCGCTGAATCACCCGCGGAATGTTAATAAGCGGCCCGGTTGCAGGCGAGCTGTCTGTCATAAATGTGTCGCGCCGCACCGACCGGCCTGCACCCAGTTCCGATACTTTCCACCGCGCCACCTCCCCAGAGCCCCGCCAGACGACCGCCAAATTCAAAACGGGTAAAAGAACGGTTAAGTCGTCATTTTCTTGCAACGTTCTCTCTAAAAGTACGAACAGCAGAACAAATTGGAAGGTAGATTTGTGTAGGGGACCGAGGGACGCGTTCAATGGTTTCTTTAGTTTTCCACAACTTTTATGGTCATGTCATTAAAATTTGGAGTTGAAAATGGGCCATTTTCTATGACGTTTTTGGACCAATAAGTGTTCGAATACACCGTTTGGCAGGAAACTATTGAATAGGCACACTATGTATCTTTCAGAATCCGTTGTCAGTTTTGATCTAAGTCTTTTCCTTCCGGCGTGAACGTTGCAAGAGCAGAGCTCAATTTTGAACTTTCAAAGGTTCAAAATCATACTAGTCCAAATAAGAACCACCGAAATAAAAATTTGTGAAGTGCATCATGATTGTGTTCCAAACAAGGATAACGAATTTGAGCCCAATCCGTTAACTTGAATATAGGGGGCAATCGTTTCAAGGTAAAACTTTAAGAAATTCATCAGCCTACTGTTAATTGCCTGACCCAAACTACACTGGTCTAGGTAGCCTACTTTATGACTAAGGGAGGGTGGGGCAGTTACTGACACGGGGCAGTTACTGACACTTGAAAATTCTAATAGATTCCGCCACGCCCTTTAGATGTCCCGTTGCACACAAGTAGAGGATGTGTATCTTAGTTGGACTGTTGGACTGCAAAATAAAACTTGGGAGTTTTAAGAAAGCTGTGCCATGTAAATGAGGCCAAAGTTTGATACCCCCAAAACAGCCCAAAACCTAAAACTCATCTTGAAGTTTGGAGCCCTACAACTTTGCCCATGGACGAGCTTCATCGGAAACGATCATTGCCATTGATTACTCAATGATTTCACTTTATTTTCGCAACAAAACATTTCAAGAATATTTATTCTACTTTACACTGTACTTGATCAAATGAAAGATGGGTGCCTGGGGCACTTACTGACAAAGCCATATAAATTTCGACACAGAACATAATTTGGTCATACTAAAGTCTTAATGTGAGTTTTAAACATTAAATAAATCATTTGAGAAGCATTGATATGAATTCGGGGCACGGAAATTGGTAAAAACTAGAAAACCCTCCAAACCGTTAAGACTGTACAAAAAGTTACTCCGCGTCTAAAATCGCATCTGAAAGTTTCAGAACTGGCCAAGGTGATGGTCTAGGCCTGAAAGAAACACAATCCAGCATCGAGACTGAACCTCTGGTCGAGTTAAAGCCCGGGGTAGGGCACTTTCTGACAATTACAAGCCTTTTTTAGACCGCATATCTAGGGTATATTGACTTTTGGCCAAAAATACGCTCATGCCTTCGTATAGTAGAGGGTTCAAACAAACTTTTTGGCTGAACGGGTTTCTGCAACTCTATTTTTCAGGCATCTGAGAGGCACCGAAAAAAAGCGTCAGCAACTGCCCCACCCTCCCTTACTCATATCAAACAAATTCAGCCTAAGAAGTTCCCATTTTCATGAATGAAGAACCGCTCAAACTTTACAGGTATTGGACCAAAACCCAATTTGTCACAGTTCACCCAAACATTTGCCTTTTAAAAGCCGAATTTTTTTGGAAGGCATGGACTATTCAGCAATGATTTAAGACCGTTTGGAGCAAATTCTGAAAACGTAGGGGTGAAACCCTATTCAAGTTGACCTGGATCCGCCCAACTGCCCTTCAAGTTCCCTGACTTTAATGTAAAGCTCCATTTGCAGGACCCCATCATGAGCGATCTCCAGGACGACTCAGTCACGAACGAGATGTTCGATGGTGCTGTACTGAACGACCTGCCTGACGAGTTGCTAGTGAGCGTCTTCGCTTACGTGGCTGCCGGGGGTAACGCCCTGGCCCTTCTGGATGCGTTGCCTCTCGTGTGCAAGCGTTGGCGCGGCCTGGCGCAGGACAGTCACGCCTGGAGTACGGTGGTCATCAGGTGGACGAGGGATGGACCCAAACACTGGAGCGAGAAAGATGCCCTCAGGCTCGTCCTGCACGCCCCGGCTCTGCACTCGCTGCGTATTGGATTGCAGCTGCTTCCCGACCAGAGCGACCCCGACCAGAGCGCCTTGGCGAAGCTGGAGGACGCGCTGCTCCGCACCAAGGCTACCGTTTACGCCCGGTGAGTTGCAAACCGAGGGGAGGGGTGCTTTTCAAAAGAACTTAGCTTACCGTTTCCGGAGAAAAGAACTTAACTGGTCGTTTCCGTATTAAGAATCCAGGGGGAAACAAATTAAATTTTGATGTAAGTTTTCCCTTGAAAGAACGTGAAATAACATTGAAATAACGTAAAGTAACGTGAAATGACGTTAAAATAACGTTAAATAATTTGAAGATGAAATAACGGTGAACAATTTTTTTTGGAAGTTGTTTGCCCTTTGTAAGAATCCTATTAGCTGAGCGAAAGCGAAGCCAGTTACTCCAGCGGGGTTTAAAAAACCCTGTCCTGTCTGCACTGTTGAAAAGAGTCTGAAAATTCAGACCATTTTTTTCAGACTTCTTTCTCTGAAATGGGAATTCAGACTAAGGTCTTAAATTTTAGATGGCTTATCAGCTTGTTCAGACTCTCAGTGTAAATTTAATGACTGCACAGTCTGAAATGCGTTTTCAGACCGAGCTGATGAAAATTCAGACTTGATGTTCTTAGTTTTTTTTAAATCCCTGGTCTGTCTTGTAGATTCAGACCGGAGTCCAAATTTTTTTATTGCCTGGTCTGAATACAATTTTTTACCTCGTTATTTCTATTGTCAAAATCATGCCCTCAAACACAACATTCTATTATGCGATGTGAATTACTTGAAAACCGATGAGTAACTTCGGGATAGACCGCCAGAACCCCTATCGGACGGCTCCACCGAGTCGTAAGTAGCATGTACTGGGGTCGAAGTTCTCCGAACCCTACGAACGCCACACAGCTTAGTGGATAAGGCGGCTGCTTCGTAACTCGGAGGTCCAGGGTTCAATTCACCGGGGCAGTAGCGGTTAGAGCAGGAAATCCCCTCTTCGGGAGGTCCAATGGTCGGACCGACAATAAATATTTTGATTTCGGAAAGCAATTACGATGAAAAATTTTGCGTTCTGAATTTTCAGACCATTCTAAGGTAAAAAATCAATTGTGGGTCACTTGTTTAAAAATTCCATATTTAGGGCATGAATTTTGAGTTAATGGTCAAAGTTACTTTGAGGCCTTAAACTTTGGTCCCTTGACGATGTTTTGCAGCATAGTAGCCCCGTCCATCATCCCTATTTACTTAGCTGCAGCTGTTAGAAAAATAGTCTGTTTTGGCCCACAATTGATTTTTGGAACCAATTGTGGGTCAGCCTAGTAGGAAGCTCAAACTTAGATATGATATGCTTAAATACGTAAAGATTTCACTTTTGAATTCATTTTTCGGAATTCTGAAAACTGCAGAATATGCAGCACATTGAATCAATTGTGGGTCATATCAATTGTGGGCCATTTTCCCTTTTTTGCTGAAAAAATCCCCACTTTTGGAAGATTTTTTCCTATTTATTATTAATTGAAGGCCTGGCCCATAATTTAACAAGCAGACACGTTTATTTTACAAACAGGATAAATTTTTTTAGACAGGCTTATTTTACATGAGCTTGCAGCTGAGAGTGTGGTTAACTAGAGAGAGAGAGAGAGAGAGAGGGGGAGAGAGAGAGAGAGGGGGGGGGAGGTTGGTTAGGGACAAGAAGAGTCTGCGCAGATCTGATTTCAACGTCCTGGATTAGAGGTTAAACTGTTAACATGCAGGTTCTTGGGTACATTAGCTATATCAAGTTAAGGAAGGAGAAGGTTTAGCGCCAGCGCTGGCGCTGGAAGGTGAGGGGCAGGGAGGCCGTCGAGCTCAAGCCAGAGGCAGCCCTTCCTCTCCCTGCCCCTCACCTTCCAGCGCCAGCGCTGGCGCTAAACCTTCTCCTTCCTTAACTTGATATAGCTATTCAGAGTGAACGCCGTCGCCGGTGCCGTGTGGTAGGCAGCCCAACGTGCATCCTATTACACCCTGTCGGCGTGGGGTATTGTCATAGTAGCTAATCCATTCTAGTCAATATAAATTATTAATGAATTGATTTGACTAGTGTTACACAAAATGTCAAAGGCCATCCAGGCTTAAGTGAGTCATAGTAGTTATTCTGGGCTTCGGCCCAACCTAAAATTATCCTATTCGTATCACGAAATGTGATGGAGAGGGGAAAATGGAACTTACCGTGATATCCCGTCGTGCAGAGGCGAAGGATGTCGCTAATATTGATAAAACTACCGTGAAATTCGTCCAGAAAAAAATGGTTCGACATGGTGGCGAACGCCAGTTTTGTCATCACCCGCACACCAAGGCATCAAACGATTTCGGCTGAACTATGGCAAATTTATGTTCCGTGACCTATTATGAACCTAAATCAGAATAGGCGTCCTGTTTTATTGCGTAGTTGCTTCACGGTGGCGATTTGAAAAAAAAACACGTTTTTCATCCTCGTTGGATGGACGTCATTTTCGCGGCTTTTTGGAAGGCCCACCTTCGAAGCCCGATAGGTGGCGTTGTGGTCGTCTTTCGGCCATCCGCGCTAGTTGAGGAGACAAAGGAAGGTTGGGGGAAGGCCTACCGCAAAATTCAAATCGTTTGGATCACAAACGGAACTCCAGCGGCCCGTCGAAAAATTTGGCCCACAATTGATTTGTGACCCACAATTGATTTTTTACCTTATTGTCTAAATTTTCAGACTGACGGAGACAAAATTTGCAGATTTCCGAGTTCTTATTTTTCAGAGCAATTCTTACTCGGCATATTCAGACCACCTTAATGAAAATCTGCTTTTGACTAATTAGTCTTAATTTTCAGAATTTTTTTTAGGCTGAGCGATTAGCGAAGCCAGTTACTCCAGTGGGGTTGAAAAGTTTTGTCTGTCTGTCTATCTGTCTGTCAGCGTGTGTGTGTGTGTGTGTGTGTGTGTGTCAGCACTACTCCTAAACGGCTCGGCCAATCTGGCTGAAATTTTGCAGGGTCATTAAGTATGTCCTTGGCTCGCCACACACCAAAATTTAGCATTCTATCTGAACTAATTCAGTCATACTAACAAGATAACACCAAGTTTTACATCGTTTCCTATGTTTTCAAAGGTGCTAATAACGAAAATGGAATCAAATTCGACCCCTGACAAAGCTTTGAATCCTGACTGGGCATGTTTCAGTTAGAATGTTCATTCCGACTTTGACACAGGTCCTACGTTCCCGAGGGTACTGACTCCTATGATGTCATGCACTTCAACCTGTGAGCCCCTGACTTATCACTTGAAAGGGGGGTCTATGGGGGGCTGAGCCCCCCAGCAGGGTGATTCCACGCCAACTGGGTCAGTCGCAAAACGGTATGGTCTCAGATCGGGATGAAATTTACAGATTTGCTAGATCTAGTAGTAGGAAGCCTAATCCTAAAAGCATTCGGCCGAAAAATATCCAGAAGCTGAAATATCGAGGCGTGAAATGTGGAGCGACGGGAGCGACACGGTCACAGTTTTTCGCTCGCAGCTTCGTCTACACTCAACGGATCGAAAAACCAAGCACATCGTTGGAAAGGGGAGAAAATTTCACACAAAGTACTATTTTTACTTTTTTTTTAACGTAAAATTTGTGTTTGTTATGAAATAACCTTACCTTTGATTTATCGTAAAAAGTTAGTTGCACCACCAAATTGAATGAAACATGTCTTAAAAAATTCCTCGCAAAACGTAGATAATAAAAAGATCAACCACAAAAAGTACTATTTTTCGTTCCCGAGATATCTACGTTTAACTGTTCTGAAGTAGCGTCGCGGAATGAAGTTCGCGCGGCAGTCACGCCTTGTCCGAGGTATGAAAAATCCTGCCGCACGCTCTTTCGTCTACACTTCAGGCCTTCACGGTTCTGTGTTGTGTTTACGTTTGCAATGCTTGAATAGCATTTCAACGAGTAAGTTGACTGGGGCCCACCTCATAATTTACTCTGTGCGTTTCTTTGGTAGGCCGGGCGTTGCGCCCGTGCATTTTATTCTCGCTACATACGCCTGGACTACATTGAAATCGTATTTTTCTGAAGCCTGTTGAACAGGTTATGGGCTACACACCCTCCCTCTGTTTTATCTCCTTTTTTCCTTTGTTCGTGTCAGGAATGGACGAGAACCGACTCATATGCACTCTGGGAAAATACCAGGACCCAGATCCATGTGATGGCCTCTTATATGATAGAGACACTTTTACTTCTGATGAGTTAAGATTAGTGCGTCTCAGATCCTCCATAAAATCAAGGAAAAGTAGCATTTGTCGAGCCCACAAGAAGAAGTATTTGGACAATTTTGCTGCTCTATAAAGATATTGCCCCAATGGTTAGAACCAGCATCCTAGTGTTAGTGTCCTTTTGTTATACGTTGCATTACTTCTTCTCCTGTTGACTGCACACTAAATCTCATGTACAATTTTGTACGAGACATCACAGTTTTTTGTGCAGATGAACTTTTCGTACAATTTTTGTACGAAAATCTGCACAAATTTCCCCGTTTTTGTACAAAATATCGTACAAAATTGTACGAAAAGTTCATCTGCACAAAAAACTGTGATGTCTCGTACAAAATTTGTACAAAAACATTTAGGGTGTGTATCGTAGGAATGTACTATAAGTAATTTATCGTTTTGTTATCAGGATACAAGATACAAAGCAGATGACATCATAACATTATTACAAAGAGACAAGGCCAAGACACTTGGGTATGATCTAATCCCTGGAAAAAAAAACTGTGCTCCAAATGCAAGATTTTATTGTATCAGAAATTCAAGGATGGAAAAGTGAAAGGACCGTTTGCTGAGTCCCCAAGTGTCACACCCTCTGAACACACTCTTTCTCAAAGTACCGTGACTCAAAGCAGCCAAGATGGTCACCAGCCTGGTGTTAATTTACTACAAGCCAGCAGCAGCTCTTTTGAAATCTCTCCTGCTCCTTCTTGCTTGGAATCAATCAACAAATGGCTTGAAGATAATTTAGAGAGTCCTATAGATTTTAGAAAATTAAAAACTCAGGTGAATTACCCACTTGAGCAGTTGGACAAAGTGTATCGAGTTCTATGCAATTGTGCTGACAAACCCATTCCAGAAACTAGTATCTTAACATGGTTACTTGAGTCAAATTATTTCAAGGAAGTAATAAGTCAGCTTCAAATCTATGTACAGTCACCGGCCTCCACAGCTCAAGGAAAATTAAATGCCATTAGTGTTCTGCCACGAAGCCTTCCAGCTGCAAAATGCAAGGAATATTTAAATGTTTCTAAAAGGTTGGTGAATAAAGTAAGAGAAATTACCAAAGAAAAGGGAATTCTGTGTTCTGCAGATAAGAAAAAAGGAAGACCACTTGATGCTGATATTGAAAAAGCTGTCAAAGATTACTACTATCGCCAAGATGTTACCAAAGAACTTGCTGGAAAAAACAATACTGTGAGTGTGAAAGAAAATGGCGTAAGAGTTCAAAAAAGAAAACGTCTTCTCATGGGAAATATACTTTACTTCCATGAAGAGTTTATCACTAAATTTCCAGAGTACCAAATTTCTGCTTCAAAATTTGCATCCCTTAGGCCTAAGGAGTGCGTTCTTGCTAACAGTGCTGGGATGCATAATGTGTGTGTGTGTGTGTTTATCATGAGAACCCACAACTAATGTTTAAGGGTGCACGCTTGCATGAATCAACACAGTTAGGATCAGCAACCAGTTGTGTGACATTGATTGTTTGTCCCGAGCCTACTGCTGACTGTTGGCTTCGGAAGTGTCCCAATTGCCCAGATTGATTCCACGACGCTACTTGAGAACAGTTAAACGTAGATATCTCGGGAACGAAAAATAGTACTTTTTGTGGTTGATCTTTTTATTATCTACGTTTTGCGAGGAATTTTTTAAGACATGTTTCATTCAATTTGGTGGTGCAACTAACTTTTTACGATAAATCAAAGGTAAGGTTATTTCATAACGAACACAAATTTTACGTTAAAAAAAAAGTAAAAATAGTACTTTGCGTGAAATTTTCTCCCCTTTCCAACGATGTGCTTGGTTTTTCGATCCGTTGAGTGTAGACGAAGCTGCGAGCGCAAAACTGTGACCGTGTCGCTCCCGTCGCTCCACATTTCACGCCTCGATATTTCAGCTTCTGGATATTTTTCGGCCGAATGCTTTTAGGATTAGGCTTCCTACTACTAGATCTAGCAAATCTGTAAATTTCATCCCGATCTGAGACCATACCGTTTTGCGACTGACCCAGTTGGCGTGGTATCACCCAGCACAGAATCAAGAACCGGATGCTGCTTCGACCTGCGATCACTTCGATTAGTGATGCACTCCAACCAGCGAAACCCTAGGGATGTGCGAATAGTTCGGTACCGAATCGAATCAGGCCTGATTCGATTCGAAGTCGGATTTGCACAGTTCTATCTCGAACAATTCGAAATTTCGAACCATTGATGGTTCGTCTTCGAACTAAGGTGGGCAGGTTAGGCAAAAAGTCATAAAATGACAGGAATGTTCGAGTCGGCATCGAATTGTTTTTCTTTATTCGAATTCGATTCGGCTACTTTTTCCTGATTCGATTCGAATTCGATTCGAAAAATAATTTAAGGGGGCAGTAGCACTTTGTGCACGTTTTTCTAAAAAAATTCAAACATTCTGTTTGGTCCTCAATAAAAAGATTGGCATGAACGCTAGAGACAAACGGTAGGAACCATGTAAAAGTATGACCTTTTTACAACAATTTCAAAAAAAAATATTTTGTTTTAGCATCAAATTAGGGAGGGATATGAAGCACGAAAAGAAGGTCTGCAAATGTATACATGAAGTCACTGCGCGCACGATTTCTGCCAAAATTTTTAACTTTTTTCCAATTGGTAAAGTGCATCTGAAAGAGCATAAAATTGCTCACAAAATGAACCACCGGCGTTAATATCGGACGAAAAAAACTGCTAGAAAAGTTTTCTTTTTTACGAATTTTCCGTTGATACAGTTTTTCTTGTGCAATATTAAATAACTAGCAGTAGTTTTGTATGGCAGGCTAGCGCCGCACGCTAAGGTATGTGTAACCGCCAGGCGTGGATTGTCGTTACTGGCGCAGCATTGCGAAGCCTGTTACGACAAGAGACGGTCTGGGGTACACCTACCTTGCTATCTTTACCAGTTGGGTGGAAACTCTTTTGCCGAAATAGGCATGCAGAGGTGTTTTGTTCACGCCAGATCTCAGGATCCAAGAGAGATAAGTGAAATCCGTGGGCATATTTGGAATCCTCATAAAATTTCACGTGGCGTAGGGTATGTTTCATATCGAGGGTTGAGGAAATAATCGGTTATTTTGCCAAAGGAAAATAAAAAATGAGCAAAATAACGCTTTGAAACAAGGATCAAAACGTTGCATTGTTCAGCTGTGTTCCTTAATGCAAGAGAACGGGACCTTGTAGCAGCGGGCGGAAACTCCTTAGGCGCGGCTGAAACCATGTCCCGGGCGGCTCGCCACGGCCCGGTCGGCCGCACGGCGGGCGGAACAGAGCTGCACCGGCCACTATTATTGCTTGCAAATCAACTAAAAATTTGACTTTTTGAAAAAGCGGCAATGCTAGTACCCAGTTTAAGAACCAAGGAATCGTCTCCATTCATTAGTTTTCACCTACGGACAGAGGTTAAAACAAGAAGTGCCAGGAATGACGTCGGTGGTGGACGGGCTCTCCCGCGCGCTGCGGCCATCTTGTGCATCGTCTCCTTAATCCGCTTGGATCTCGGCAATCCTTCATCGTATTGCAAATCCAAGCACAGATTCGGAATCTGCGAGAAATTTGCCGTGGCGTAGGATGGGTCGTCAGTTTGGTATCAGAAAGCACAGAACGTAATCATAATCGGTAAAAGAGGTAAAAAATGGACGGTTTTCGACGTCATTTTCCCGATTATGATTACGTTCTGTGCTTTCTGATATCAGTACAAAATTAGTGTAACAAAATTAGTGTATCATAACACAATTCGGAGTTTTGTTTTGATGTCTTCACAGACAGCTTGAAAAATTAATAATAGGGGTTGTACCCATAATACGTGACCAATTTTAGACCACTTTTTGACCCCTGCCCCCCTCTCGTTACCGATCGTAGGACATGCGCAAACCCCCTCCTCCCCTCCCCGTCGTCACGTAATATTTCAGAAAAAAGGTAATTCTCGCTTGTGATTGTATTATTTGGAGAAAAAATAAAAAGCATGAATTTTGAGCAAAGAACATGGAACTTTTGCGTTATTCCGAATAAGACAAACGATCCAGGAAGCGGAAGAAGGGAATAACTTGACTTATCTCCAAAATGAGTTTTTATTGTATTATTGTGCCTTAGTATGGTTTACATTAGTACACAAAATTATTTGACTCAATTCCCAACGGTTTTGGAGAAAATCCACATAGAAAAAAGATATAACTCAACTTAACCCCTTTTACGGTCTAAATTTCATCGGAAAAAGGAGATAACTCAACCGAAGTCCACTTGACTCCGTTTAAAAAATTGGCAAAATGATATAACTCAACTTGTATTTTTGTAAATCTAGTGTAAAAAGAATCAACTCAACTTAGCCCCCCTTCATTTTTAAAAATGAAGTTGGAAAAAGGAGCCAAAAAATACACCAGAGTAACAAACACTTTAGGCTGACTATAGTTCCACATGACTTATCTCCAAATTCCACTTGGTGTAGGAAATTTAAGTTGAGATGACTCTGTTTTCCATTTTAACGGAAAGTGATAAGTCACAGAAACCCTCTTCGGAGTGACCTTACACTTTTGATATTTTTCTCAAAATTTGACTAATGCTTTTTGAAATTCTTATCATCTACAACATTCATTTGTTTTGTTTTAGTTTTTCCTCCTAACAGTTTTTTGTTCACTGAAAATTAAATGGAAAGACTTTGCGCCAAAGTATGGCGAGACATAAAGTCTTTCCAAGTTTCGGTCAGACCCGAAAGTCTCGCCAAAGTTTGGTCAGACAAAAATGTCTCGCCACTGAATGGTCAGACTTTTTTGTCTGACCCGCGGTACAGGCCGCATGGACCGTATTGATTAGGTTCAAAAGTCTGACCACATAGCGGTCAGACAAAAAAGTCTGGCCAATTTGTGGCGAGACATTCTAAGTCTCGCCATTTTGTGGCGAGACATTTTTGTCTGACGAAATTTTGGCGTGACTTTCAGGTCTGACCAAAACCTGGTCAGACAAAAATGTCTCGCCTCTGGAGTGGCGAGAAGTCTGACCTTTGGATTTGTAGTGAATTTCTCCTGAAAAATGGCCAAAATGGAGTTATCCCCTTCTTCCGCTTCCTGGATCAAACATTAGGAATTGTAAGTCACACGTACAGCAAAGACGTGACGCGGGTTTTCGATGCATGCGATCGGTGAGATTGAACTGTTGGGTGTCGTTTTGACAAAGTTTGTCTTGACGTTTCCCTTTTAATTTGTCAAGCAAGGATTCATGACGGTGCTGATGCTGACACTTTGCTATCTTTGTTTTGATCCTGGAAGAAACTCGCACATTTCGACTCCTTGGACTCTTATTGTATTTCGTGGTAGCGAAGTTCAGGTACAAAAGTCTGTCTTTCTATCTTCCGAAGAAAGTTTGGATCAATTGAGAAGCGCACAATATGACTTACAGCCATCAACTGTGTGTTATTGCGAATACAAGAACAATATTTACCTATTTCTTCAAACCTACGTGACTTTTCTTTGACCCCTCCCCTCCCCCTCGTGACCGACCATAGTACGTTGCAGACCCCCCTCCCCGCCCCCAAAACCGGTCACGTAATGTGGGTACGACCCCTAAATGAAACTATCAAAAGAAAATTGAAGTCATTTTTAAAAAGAGAAAAATTAACAAGCACTGACGTTGAGGAGTTGCATGGAGGGCTTTTTGTTCTCGCAGTATTTCTTGGTCTAGGATTAGAACTTCTGGAGACGGAGGTTCCAAGCTGTCAAGATCCAGGTCCAAGTACGTAGTCCGGCAGGTTGGAGGACCAACTTCTCTTGTTATTAGGTGAAGAGGGAATGGAAGATGACAGAGATGTTCGAAGGAGGCGAAGAAGTGTAAGAGGTTAAAGAAAGGTCAGAGGGTGAAGAAGACAGAAAATTGTACACGAGATCATATGGCAAAGGAGAAGCAGAAAATACAGTGGGTATAGAAGTTCTGTGGAGGTCAGTGTGACACTTGTTGATGAACATTTCATGAGTAAAATGAGCTGGACAGGGAAAGCGAGTGGTAAAGCTTCATTTGAAGCAGCTTTCTGTTACCGCCATTTTGAACCCACGAAGGAAGCCTAAAAATTATGAAAGAAAACGAGTGTTTCAGTTTCCTCTGACAATTTCTGTTCTGTTTATCATTAACACGAGGAGAACTCATCATTGGACAACCAGTTCCAGGCGGCGATGTAGTTTTGCATCCTTCCGCAGAGCATATCGGTGTTTTGGGTGGCATTACTAAAATTCATAATATGGACTAGGTGGTATACAAAACCAGCACCTGTCAGACTTCAGCCACGATAGCAGACGAAAAACAAAAGACGCGATTTAAAAAAGTGAAACAAAGTCAAACAGTGCTGCCATTTCTTTCACATCAGCATAAAAATATTATCGACATGCAAGCAAGTTAAGATCCACTTTTCACGGAATAAAACGGATATTAAATGTTTAAAACGTCTTTCTTATTTTATTTAAATACAGACATCTAGTGAAAAGAAAAACAGAAAGATATCAGGGTGCCTTGGAGTCAAAAGTTCACAACGTCGTTCTGTTGGCAGCAAACGAATACGCGGAGGATAAGCAGCCGATGCCTGTATCTGTCTTGGCGGGGCCTGGTATTAAGCCTGTGTAATTGTTTATCCACCCGCAGGCTAATGCTGGTGCAGGCCGTGCCGTGCATGTCCCCTCACAGGCGCGCCAGCCTCCGCGAGATATTATGGCGCAGCCGCCGCAGCCTGCGTGAATTGACGCTACACCTGGACCTGACCGAGGACGCCCTGCCGCCCGCCTGCCGCAGCTTCGACGCTCCGCGAAGCGACTTCGAGGTGCTGGCCAGCCTGGGCAACCTGCACTTGCTGGAGCTGGCATTGCGGGGCGGTGACTGTGACCGGTATCAACCCTACCAAGGGCAACTTGCTGGCCGCCTGCCCCACCTGCGGTACTTGACCCTTAGAGACGTCACGCTCATTGCCGAGAAGCAGGTAAAATCCAAGTCAACAACTAACGTAGGTTGTCCCTCTACCCCTTATTAATTTCAGGCTAGCGCCGCAGGCCAAGGTAGGTGTAATCGCCAGGCGTGGATTGTCGGAACTGGCGCAGCACCGCGAAGAGTGTTACAACTTGTGTTACAAGACACGGTGTGGCGTGGCTTGTATTGATGTAAGTTCCGTCATCCCCTCTTACTACCAACGAGAAATGCTGAAAGCTTGCGCTATACGGGAAAACTTGAGGACTGCAGACCCACAGTGGAGGCCGAAACACAGGGAAAGTCGGATAAGTCATTTTCGTACGGGAACCGAAACATGACATTTTCCGTCATGTCTAATCTGCAAGATCCGTCATTATTTCGATATATTTTATAGGGCTGAAAAGTGAAAATGATTTTGACGCGCGCCCAAGCTTCGGAGGGTTACCTTGGGGTACTGCAAATGCTATGCGAACCAAAGTTGGCCCTGATTCAAAAGTCTATTTTTTTCAAATTTGTGGCATTTAGAATTCACCCATTCGCACGGCATCACCCTGGTGCTTGATCTGGACATGCACGAAAGACTTTGAGAAGCAGTTTGGAAAATCGCAAACTACTTGTCAACAGGATAGGTATCACTCTAAAAAAAATCGGTGCAAAATTTTGTAATTTTAAGACGAAGTTTTTTCAACACTAAGTTTACAAACTTTTGCATCCGGAACTGATACAAATTTTTGTATCCATATCATACAAGTATTTGGATTCTGATTACAAAAACTTGTTTTGGTTGATGCAAACATTAAAATTCTGTCTTTTTAAAAAGGATTCTCAAAATGAGAATTTCGTCAACAATGTATGAAATGCCAATGTCGAAATCGGAGGTTATAGTTCTGGGTTTAGATACTCCGGTTTGGACAGGCAGGCATGCCGACAGCTCCCTGGAGGGAAGGTGCATCCCATGTTAGTGCCATGAGCAGTAAAAATTGTAAGTGCCGACTGTGTGTGCTACTTCTCTACAAATCGGCTGGATGCCAGCCTCTTCACCTAGCGAAATTCCCAACCGTAGCTTCCATCGAGAAGTAAGTCCGTCAAAACAACACTAGCGCCATCTAGCGGATTATCCGGATTACGGACAAGTACGGAAATATATATGAGCTTTGCGACTTTTTGTTACAAGTTTACAAATTATCGCATTGAATACAAATATTTGTACTATTTACAGAATCTTGCACCGCTGTTACAAAAGTTTGAACTCCGATTACCAATATTTATTAGAATTACAAAAGTTTAACATTACAATTTTTTGTAACCGTTCCCATGGTTACAAAAATTTGTATCAAAAAAGATACTAGAATTAGTAATTTTTTTAGAGTGTAGGTGTCTTGTCGTAACAGGCATCGCGATGCTGCGCCAGTTTCAACAATCCACGCCCGGCGATTGCACCTTCTTTGGCCTGCAGTGCCAGACAGACATCGGCATATTAATTGGCGTGGTCGCTAGTCGAAACAGCATTCGGGTTTGGGTTTTCTGCTGGTGGTTCTCAGACCCCCCCTCCCCCCCCTTTGTAGGAATTACCATGTAAAATGGTGACTTTCCCTAACAGTGTGCCTTTTTCCTGCAGATCCCGGACCAACTGCAGGCGGACTTGATCGCTGGCAGCGCTGACTCCCTCCTTACTGTGATTCTGCCCTTGTTCCGGGTGAGCGGCCCCGCCGTGGTGGACGCACTGGCGCGCTGCGGCAAACTGAGCGTGCTGGGCTGCCACTACTTGTGCTTCATGCAAGCGACGGCCACCTGGGGCACTCTGCAGAGGGTGGAAATGATGCTGCTGGACCACGAGGAGATACACGCTAATCTGGACGCGGCGACGATTCTGCGCCGCGTGCGCGACGTCGTCCGTGCATTGGAGCGTCTGCCAGCCCTGGTGGACGTCCATATTACCCACCATCTATCACGCGACGGTGGTGTGGGTGCTGTGCTGCAGGAGTTCAGCAAGGCCCGACCGACCGTGCGTGTTAACTCCTATTCAATTCCTATTGTGGACAAAGTACCGGTAATGTGGTACCCACGGTGAATTTCACTGTAAGATACGGTGAATATCACTGTAAGGTACGGTAAATGTCGCTGTAAGCCACGGTCATGCACCCTGATTCACCGTAGCCAACAGTGACATTTACCGTACCTTACAGTGATATTCACCGTAGCTTACAGTGAAATTGACCGTAAGCTACAGTGCTGCAGGGTCCGCCGAAGCTTACAGTGAAATTCACCGTAAGCTTTTATTAGTGTGTGTTTACATTGTTTATCTTGTCGAGGCCAATACATTTCTAGAAAACAATGTTGATTTGGACAAACTTGAAAATTAACTCAAGCCTTCGACTCTTAGCTTAGGTGCGAAACGGGTAACTCACTCCCCAAATAGACTAAGCTCGTTCCCCGTTCTCGTTTCACACCCTACACAGGTTTGCAACTTCCCCAATGCGGAAAGAAGACTACCTGAAATGGGATATTTTTATGTCAGTGTAGGCACCTTCACTGGAACATAAATTTACATTTGTATACAGATGCAAACAAACAGGTTTGTAAGTTTGAAAGAGATATGGGAAACTTAACCCTAACCCAACTACTGCATCTACTGTATCTATCTGCTGGATATCCAGTAGTCAACATACAAGTAAATGTCCAAAATTATTTATATTAACCAGAAAAGTGAGAAAAAAAGACAAAAATAAGTGTGGTCATGGTACTCCATAAAAAATTGGTCATGGTGCCCTAAATATCAGGTTATGACGAAGAAGGTGCCTGAGCAGGCAAGAGGCAAGGTATGAAAAAGTTGATGTCGGGTACTTTGTCTGATATCCCACGCAGAGGGGGTAAACGCTCAAGATTTTGGTATACAGACTACTCCAAATACGCGTATTACGGGTGTATTAAGTGTATTACGAGTGTATTACGCGTATTGTGGGTGTATTACGCGTATTACGGGTTTATCACGCGCGTATTACATAGCGCACTGAAAATCGACGGAACAGCTTTCATGTAATGAAACCTTTATAATACGGACGCAATGCGCGCTCAAAACACTTAAAATTCGCGTAATACAACCGTAATACCCATAAAACACCCGTAATACGCGTAATACACCCGTAAATATAAGGAAGTTGTGGGTAAATATGAAAAAAATTCTAATTCAATTGCCAAGGAGGTAATCGTGGGAGGTCATTTCGCACACTGAGAATGAAAGGGTCATGATCATGACTAAAATTTTGGGTGAGGCATTCTTAATCACTCAAATTTGGGTGAGGAAACCTTCCTTCCAAATTTGGGTGAGAATTCAATGTAGCCATATAGGTAGCTTATACCCCTTCCTCACCCAAATTTAAGTGAGGAAGCTTTCCTCACCCAAATTTGGGCGAGGAACCTTCCTCACCCAAATTCGGGTGATAAACTGTTCCTCACCCAAAATTGGGTATTGATCAAGGCTCTTTCATTTTCAGTGCATGGACGATTAGGGGTATGCGCATGTATTACAGAGTACTTATAACACGGTATTACAGGGTATTACACGGTATTACGCGACAGCTTGTACAGGCCATTATGGAGGTGTTTACCGCCTCGCTTGCCTGTAAGCCTGTACCTCGACTTTCTTGCTGTGTCCCGTGTGAATCCAATTAAAACGTCATCCGCAATCTCTAATGAAACTGTCTTTTATATCTTACTAAATCAAAAAAAAAATGAAGAAAGGATGATTGCACCTTTTATAGGCTCGGACCCATGCGAAAAAATTGTCCAGACGCGATTGACATATACAGTAGGCAATACCCCGCATCCCGGAAGGCAGGCAATTCTTAAAGAATTGTTTTACAGCTACAAGGGAAAACCACAAGAAAACGCCTCGAAATGTGTCACATGACACTTTCCGATGAACACTCTAAAGGATTTCCTCAAATTGTCTCACATGACACTTTCCGATGAACACTCTAAAAGATAAACGACTGATTGAAAATCACTTCAAGCACGTGAAGTGTACTTGACTACAGTAGTGATGTGGGACAGCAACAACTGAGAATAAAAGGGGAACGCCGCTCAAACTGGGCAGCATTCACTTCGCCAGCGTTCGATTGGTGAGTAGTGACCCTGCAGAGGAGTCGTACCGACACAGCCCGGTTGCCTAACGCAGTGTTGGCTCGCTCCATTTCAGAACAATGAAGTTCCTCATCGTCCTGGCCGCCTTCGTGGCGGTGGCCACTTGCTGGTCCATCCCTTCCGAGCACGAGTTCGCCAACCACTAGCAGAAGTTCAAGGCCGAGCACGGCAAGACTTACGCCAACGAGGTTGAGGAGGCCCACCGCATGAAGATCTTCAAGGAGAACGCCATCAAGGTCGCCAAGCACAACGCTCGCTATGAGGCCGGAGAGGTTTCCTTCTTCAACAAGTTCGCTGACATGCACACCCACGAGGTTGCTGAGAGGCTCAACAGCTACCGTTCCCCCGCGAACAAGCCCGTGCGCGCCGTCCACAACGCGTCCGACACCGTCGGCTGGCCGGCCCTGGCCCTCGAACAAGAACGTGGACTGGAGGAAGAAGGGATACGTCACCGACGTCAAGGACCAGGGCCAGTGCGGCTCCTGCTGGGCCTTCTCCACCGTAGGTATTTGAACAGCGACTTGCACTAGATAAACAACGGAGACTCCCTGTAACGCCCTCTCCCTCCTCTGTGATCCAGACCGGCTCCCTTGAGGGTGCTCTCTTCAAGAAGAACAAGACGCTCGTCTCTCTCTCCGAGCAGAACCTGGTCGACTGCTCCACCGCGTACGATAACCAGGGCTGCAACGGTGGTCTGATGGACAACGCCTTCAAGTACATCCAGGCCAACGGCGGTATCGACACCGAGCAGTCCTACCCCTACACCGGCGAGGTGAGTGTGGAGAGCATTGGCGCGGCCAACTTGGCTGCCTTCCAGTGCAGCGCTCAAACCTAACAACTGCTTTGCCCTGTGCAGGACGGGTCCTGCCAGTACTCCAAGAACAACAACGGCGGCACCGTGACTGGCTTCGTCGACGTCAAGTCTAAATCTGAGCAGGACCTCCAGGACGCCGTCAAGAAGGTCGGCCCCGTGCCCGTCGCCATCGACGCCAGCAACTGGTCCTTCCAGTTGTACGCCGGCGGCATCTACGACGAGCCTGATTGCTCCACCGACAGGCTCGACCACGGTGTCCTCGCCGTCGGATACGGAAGCGACGGCCAGAACCAGGACTTCTGGATCGTCAAGAACTCCTGGGGCTCCTCCTGGGGTGAGCTCGGTTACATCAAGATGTCCCGCAACAAGGAGAACCAGTGCGGTATCGCCACCGAGGCTAGCTACCCCAAGGTCTAAGCACCAAGTTCTCTGTTCTTCAAATTCAACATGACTCGAATACTATCTCGCTTTTGAATAGAAAATTAATGTTGTTTGGTGTCACGTCCTTTACGCTTCCCTTGCACACAGCGCCACAAACAGCGCACGGCCATTCATCGCGGTGGATCGATCCCCTTGGGCGCGTTCAGTTAGGAAAGTTTGATCGGCGTGTCGAGCGAGCGATCGGCCCGCGGCGCGGTGTAGTTCATCACACAGATGCTTCTGAGGAACCCCAGTGAACAAATGCATACTCGGAAAGGGGAAAGCTTGAGGAACAGTTTGGTGTCATTTTTTTGCTGTTTCGAGTCTTAGTTCTCTAACGACAAGCTTGGAAAAATCGCTATGCTGCTCAACGTAACAGGGGTTTGGTCAAACTCGCCTCCAGTCGTACCGTCAACGGGGGTAACTTAGGACTTTTTTTAGCGTTTTTTTGACGCCAGAGATAGGGTTTTTGACCGAGGCCATTAGATCCAAACGATGTTTAAGTTTGACCCTTTTCTCACAATTTCATGTTAGTCTGGTTTATTTGCCTATAGTATGTCGCTTACAAACTGATTCTAAAGAGTGTCCAAGTTACCCCATGACCGGGGGTAACTTGGGACAGCAGGGAAATACCGAGGGGGTAACCAATTACTATGCTAGGGGACACAAGATTTCGTAAGGGAAGAGATTTCTACGGATTGAACAAGATTTCGACCGATTTTACGCCTGAAATTTGCTTGATTTTTTTGCCTTTTTGAGGCGAAGATTTCCGATTTCCAGAGATTTCTGGCGCCCAAGGGGACACATGATTTCTTGAGTGGTGGCCCCCTCGGGAAATACCCACATTCCCATGCATCTACTGAGATTTATGAGAAAAATAAATTGAAGTAACAATGTCCAGACGAAGAAATGGAGCCTAAAAGTTGTTATAGGATTTTAATTGCGACTATGAATGCAACTATTCTCACCTTCTGGTATTTTCAAGTAATTTTCTGCAAAGTTAAAAATATGGATCAGCAGAGGGTAAAGCTGTATAACAGGGGATCTCTTCACATTGATGACTGTCCCAAGGTACCCCGTATATCTACGGTTTATGATTAATTAAAGTCTGTGCCGAAGACGGCGAGACTGAAGTCAACACCCTTTTGCGTCCGTTATTGTGGATGTATTACCCAACTACCCTGAGAGACTTTTCAGCCATATCTGCATTTCACTCCTTGTACCAGAGTCAACTTGTTAGCGTTTAGCGTTTGACATAAATTGTCAAAAACTCAACTTCCTTCTTCGCTGTTTTCTTCACACTTACTGCAATGGTATGCACCTTCTCTGTCTTCCCCTTTTGCACCCTAAAGCCTCTCAAACAAAAACCTGTCGCGAGATTGACGCTACGAGCCCCCACCGCCAGATGGCAGCACCAACAAGGCTGATAGGGGAGACAGTCCCCAGTTCCCCTCGGTGTCCCAAGTTAGCCCCGTTTACGGTACTGATAACCCTTAAGACCTGTGTACCGTAAAACGGGGTAATTTCGGGCACTTTTGAGAGGTATTTTTAAAATTGTGAAGGTCGTGGTGTTGCCATGGACCTGAGGGTTAAAATTTATCATCTACCCACCTTTAGCTTCAATATGACGCCAATTCCAGATATTGACGCCTCACCGTTTTTACAGTGGAGGGCCCAAAGCAGTGCCCGAAATTACCCCGTGTTTTAGAGTAATTTCGGGCACCCCAGGAAAAAGCGACTTGTCGTTCTGATTTTGGTCTCAAAATCAATAATTGTCTCTTTCTTTTGAGCTTATGTGATAAAATGTGAAATTCTTAAGGATGTAGATGTGGAGGGATGGTAGGGGTGGTCATTTATACATAATTTGAAGTCATGATTGGAACAAATAGTTTGATGTTTGGGAGAGTGGGGTGGAGCTATTAAGGACGCTTCTTGTTGAACGTCTAACCTTGAACCTTTATCCTTTTTTGTTTTTGATAATGGTACAACTCGAGCCACACTATATCACGCGAAGATGAGTCGTGGATCTTCCTCTTGAATCTGACGTACATGGGGGGCAAGTATTATGCACAATTGGGAAGATACAGTGGCTTCCTGGAAAACTCTGCGTTCCGTAGCAACCTGGCAAGCCATGCGGCCGTTCTTAAAGTCAAAGTCCCGGTAAACATGATAAAATTTTAGTCACGAACCAATAATTGACACTAAGATAGGATGTGTACGTACTACACATAAGAAGTACAGATGTAGCCTTGGCCCATTTTTATAATAGTCAAAGTTCCACAAAGCGACTGCTGCGGCAGTTGAGTATTATCTGTGTTAATGGATTATCTCCATCTTTCAGAAGAGCTCTGAAGAGCTTGAAGAAGCTAACACCACTCCAGCCCTGCGAAATTTAAAGTGTTCAGAACAACCCTGCTTGCCCTTGCATGCCATTTCAGTGCCCGAAATTACCCCTAAAAGTAACAATTTTTTAGTTTTGAGCCCCTATTTTTCCATACTTTTTGCCGCAAGTGATTAAAAATTTGACACAGCATGCTCAAAACATGTCCAAATCGAAAAAAAAAAATACCTTATGCACCGTTTGTGAACAGGTTTGGCTTGCCAGTCGAAGTTTTCACGCATACACTGCATTTAGGTAAAAAGTGTAAAATACGAAAATCACTGTATCTCGAAAAGATTGGATCTGTTTTGGTCTCCAGAGGAATGATCCGACGGTTTGAAGTGTGGCGAATGCGATGCGCGTAACGGGACAAGCCTCCGAGGTCGCCGCTAGACGGCAGCATCATCGCAATGCTTTCGGGCAGAGATGCCCGAAATTACCCCGGGTGCCCGAAATTACCCCGTTTCACGGTACGTTTTCAAGTTCCTAGGCCAAGCCCTTCCTATCGATTTGTTCCTTCAAAGTTGGCTTTTACAAAAAAAAAGTCGCAAAACACACTTCGGCCCACTGCTCGAGACTGGGTTGACCTAGGACCTTCAAAATTTGTGGCCATCCTCCTCTACCCAAGAGGCACATATGGTTAAATTATGGCCTGGATCGCTGACATTGAAAAAAAATCTTCTGCTCCATAGATAAGGAACCACTAGTGACTTAAATTTACCGTAATTTATTGATTCTTACGGTAAAATACGTTTTTAACCGTAAAATACGTAATTTATCCCGTAATTTTGGCAATTTTCGTATTTTTCCTCTGCATTGCTTAGAAACCACGAAATCAGGACATTTTGAACTGTCCCGCGCTCAAGTGAATCACTGTTGCCATCCTTGTCATAAGTCGGTAACTAAACGGACCAATATTTCGATTTATTAACGAGAAAAACCACTTACAGGGGTTATCAGATGGGTAATACTTAAAAAACGGTTTGATTTTTATGTTTTTCAAGAAATACTTAATAACCCTTCGCAACAATTTTTTAAACAACTGTTGCTGCCCAAGGGTCGGCTAAGCTGCAGTGCAGTGATTGCGTGGTCTAACAGGCCGTGCTGCGTTGAGTGTGTGTGTGTTGTGACGGCCAAAGGCGGGAGCTTGAGGCCTCGAGGCAAAGTAAGGAGTTGGACAAACTCCAAGTAAGTTTCCTTTAAAATTGTTCAATTTATTATTTGCGGCAGTCCAGTTGTTTTGATTGTGCGTTTCAAATCGAAACCCGCGGTCAATGTGACAGAGTTTTTGTCACATTCACTGGACGGTCTCCTACCTAAACCTAACCTATAAAAGGGCAACTATTTAATTTGTTTGTTTATTTTTTGTCCAGAATGGACAAAAGTTCAACTGTTCAAGATAAATTAACCCCACCCCTACCCAACCCCTCCCAGGACGATTTTAATGCAGAAAAGTGTCCCACATTAAAGCATTCCTATAATTTAATATAATTAACTATTTTTTAACTTAAAAACTTAATTTTGAGGAAAAATACGAATTTTACGGGGATCGTTTATTACTTACGTATTTTACGTAAAATACGTATTTTACAAGTAATTTACCGGGACTAAAATCACTAGGAACCACACAGTTCGTTTCGAGGTGGCGGTCATGGCGTTAAGGAGGTCCGACTGAACACCTTGTCCGGAGGCTGGCTGCCCCTCTCACACGGGAGAAAACCTTTAGAATGCTGTTCTCTCATTTCAGTCACTGAAGAGAAGCTATTTCGACCGTTTCCCGCCAACACTATGGAGAGAAGCCTTTTTATTTTTAAATAAATAGGTAGGTCAAGTAGCCTACACCCGTTGAAGTTTGAGAAATAGCGCTTTCACCCTATACAGAAGTAAGCCTCGCAGGCACCTGAAGGCATAATTTTTGTTCTTTTAACATGCGGTTTTCAGCATTCGACGCAGAAGAAAACGCATTTTTTTTTAAAGAATAAAAAAAATGAGTTTTTGACCGATTTTGAGTAATGTCCGTCCTTAAGGTGAGGTGTGGGTGAAAATACTACCTCCAAAACTTTCAGGCCCAGTGGGTCGAATTTTTAAAGTGATAATGGGTCAAACAAGACAACCTGAGGTAGCACCAGAATCCACCAAGCCGTTCCACAGATACAGGCCATTTTTATCAAATTTAGTCACTATTAAGCCAAATTGACTCTGCACAACAGATTTCGTCAAAAAAGCCTGTCTTAGGCTTCTTTTTCTTCTAAATGACAAAGTTACCAAGCGTTCCCAGGCTAAGATTACCATGAGGGTTGCCATAGCCATCGCAAGGCCATGGCCACTCATGGTCTCTGGCCATGGGTAAAATGGCCATTGTAAATTGCTCATGGCCGTCGGGGGCCATAGCCCATCGTGGCCATAGCCCTCGTGCCCATGGCTATCCTGGCCATAGCCATCATAGCCGTAGCCATCGTGCCCATGGCCATCGTGGCCATGGTCTTCGTGGCCATGGCCATCTTGACCATAGTGGCCATAGGTTGGGATATGGCCAACGTCACTAAGTTGACTTTCCGTCAGAGTATCGGATAGTCGGTGTCGTGCAGTAAGACAATTGCACTGATGATACTTTTCGCACTACATCCAATTTTGCTTCCAGATAAATTGAAGAAAGTGCCGTTTAGATGTTATCGCAATGTTGTGAAAAGTAGGTGGAGACTTCAACGCGCGGACAGGAAGCACTTGTCATACATAATTGCCTACCCTGCAAGGGGCTTCCGGCCATGGCCGTTGTAGCCATGGCCACCTGGTCCGTGTCCATGGGCATAAGTTGGCCATGCCCATTTTTGCCATGGCCAATGGTTGGCCATGGCGGCCATGGTAATGACGGCCATGGCCACCGGACTTGCCCATGGCCACTGGATGGCCATGGGTGTTTTTACCATGGCCAGGCCGGTGGCCATGGTATAGGTGCTCGTGGCCATAGTAAACTAGTCCTTGTGGCAATGGCCATCATAGTAATCTTAGCCTGGGTTTTGGTGATTTAAGCCAAAAGATTTAAAAAAAAAGAATGTTGATAATTTTAAAAATGTAACAGAATGACATTTTTGACCTTAAAATATTTTCCCCCCTCAAACTATGGTTCATATTACCAATATCGCTATGTAACTTTGTGGACAACTATCCAAGGAAGTTCAGGAAAAAAAAGGACTAATCAGTTGCGCAGATTCTTTTTTGAGTGCAAAAACTTGTCGTTGAGATTTTACAACTGTAAGCTGACGACAACTGTCAACTTTGTTCGTACAAGTTTCATGTTTTACAAGTCATTCAACTTCAATTTAAAAGAGATCATACTTGCATGTTGAGTACAGAATTTGTTTGGAACCATTTATGCAAATCGTTATTATATTAGCATTTTAGCTGTTTTTCACCCACAACTCACCTTAACACTTTCCCATATCTCATGTTCGTTTGGCTGCTTTGCAGAAAATAACCTATAAGAATAAAATAAAAAGAAATATTCTTGCTTGTATGTTTATGGTGCAACAGCTCTGAAACAGCTATAAAGTTTTTTAATGTAGAAAATTTTTAATGTAGAAAATAAAATAACAACTCAGACATTGAGACATAAAATTGAAACTGGACCACAAATGACGTCATTTAAATAGCCGTGGTTTAGGAGACAAATTTTACCCCTCTAATCAGTTTCGCCATAAAGACAATGTCAATGACAATCTTCTTTCAATTCACTGTCTTTCAGGGCACCGTGTTCAAGAATGGCCCCTGCTGGACCACGTACATGTCTGCCTACCACGTTGATTCAAACGCGTAGTAGACCCCGCAATCAGCGTTCAGATCGCTGTCGGTGAGTGCGCCCGGACTAGGGCGACGGCGTGAAGAGCTTGGCGTCGCAGCGTCCGCACAGCACCCTGGCCTGCTTGGGCAGCGCGGCGCGCACGGCGGACCGCTGGGCGCGGCAGCGCGCCGCCACGTGCAGGCAGTTGTCGCGCTGCAGCACCACCAGCTGCACCGCCAGCAGCGCGCACTGCGTCAGCAGCAGGCCCAGGCCCGCGCCGCAGTAGGGGATGCTGCAAAGCAATCTCGGTCTTATCAAGGATGCTGTGGAGGAGGTTTTTCAAAAATCTGTGTTCGCCTAATCAGGGAAGGTTTTCAGGACATAAACTCAGATTTCGACCGAACATTTTTTTTCCTAAGAATGACATATAAGATAAGGAATGCACCCCAAAGTTGGTGCCAAGATACGTATCCACACCCTAGCTGATTTTTCAAAAACCTAAAAACGGGGTAAAATAGCCCATGTTTTTACATTAAAACAGATTTGCGGTCCTAATTGGGCAGTTGAGCCAAATGTGAATAAAATATGATCCCAAACCCACACAAATCTCATTTTTGGTGAAAGGGGACCAAACATTGTAGAAAATGATCAAACCCTCCACTTCCAATTTTCTGACTCGATGGCCAAAAATGACCTTTGTACAGCACAAAGGTCCATTTCACCACCAATTTCAGGTTTAAAAAAATCGGGGAGGGTGTGGGTATGTATCTTGGCACAAACTTTGGGGTGAATTCTTAATATTATGTATTGTTCTTACAAAGAAAAATGTTTGTTCGAAATCTGAGTTTATGACCTAAAAACCTTCCCTTGTGAGCGAGACACTACAATGGGAGTGTCCGGTAGTCCGGAGACTCGGGTTCGATTCCGACATGCAGCCTCGCGTCTGACTGATTTCGCCAGGGAATCCGACTAGTACAATGCTATGAGCCACTCAAGGCTCGGCATTCATTTTTGCTCAACTTTTGCTCAAAACTTCCTTTAATGCAAAAACAAAGTTTAAGAAACATATTATTACTTTTCAAATTTGGTTCTTACTTTTAAGAAGAAAAAGTTTATTACTTTTACAGCCAAAAAGTCGTTGTAAACTGCTTCATAAAAAAGTTTCTTAAAAGTAAGATGGATTTTTTTAACAGTGCACACTGTCGAAGTTTATCTCCGGAATTTCCGACAGTACCTCTGGTACAAATGTTGCTGGAAGCACCTTTGTAAATTGACGAAGATCCTTGGTAATTTACATAGATGCTCGGAAATTTACAAAGATCCTCGGTAATTTAACGAAAATCTTCGAGATTCCCGGAACATTTATCGTAAAATTATGTAAATTCTTCGTGAATTCACGCAGGTGATTCGATATTCACCAATCATTTTTGTGAGTTAACAAAAGAAACTCTGGCGAAATTTGCCAGAGGCACGTTTGTGTATTAAAACAACGGAGGTGAGCGACAATTAAAAAAAATCCTAGCGAAGTTATCTCTAGTATCGTTGTACATTATTTTCCTTGCAATGCGAACCATTACTCTGTAACGTTACAATACTTCTATGATACAAAAAAAAAAAAACACTGGTAAGACTAAAGCGTAGTTCTACGCTTCATTTAAGCATACAATTTCGGTTGAAGACTCTACGCCCTTTTTGAAGCGTACAACTACGCTTCAAAGAAATTCCTCCATGCATTTAGATAGGAGGAAAGGAGCGCATAAGCTCTTGTACGCTTCACGAAGGGCGTACAAACTGTACGCTTCACGAAGGGCGTACTACTACGCCTTAGTTTTACCAGTGAACGGTCGCTAGGGCGTTTGTTTTGCCGGAGAGAGAATGCTTCGAACTGTGAGGTGCACACTAAATGTCATGGGACTTTCTTATTGTCCCACGAATGATGCAATTTTAAGCACACCCGTCAGTGATACAAGTTTGTGTCCACCAGGGTGATAAAAATTGTCCGATATTTATTGCAATTTGCTTTATCATAGGAAAATATATATCATCTGGAGAACACAAAATTGTATCACTGACAAATGTGCTTGCATTGCATCATTCAAGGGACAAAAAAAGTCCCCTAACATTTAGCGTGTGCTTTCCTCGGCCAGCTTGCGGTCATAAGGGGGCGGCACTCACCTGTCGTTGCTGCCTCCGGTGCCGACGCCGAGCCACAGCTCGCGCAGGGTGGCGCGGTGCGCGCGGACCAGGGCGAGCAGCACGGGCCGCGGCAGGCAGGACGCCTCCAGCCGCAGCAGGCCGGACTGGCAGGGCTGGCAGGCCAGCGCCGCGTCCTCCCGGCCGGCCAGGCTCAGCGTGCCCGACACGCTGAGGCGCCGCAGGGACGGCAGCGCACAGTGGACCGCCTCCAGGTGCTCCCACTGCACGAACCTGCAGTTCAAACTCTCATGGTACAGACCACGTTCGTCGGCATTCTGATTTAACGACCAGTCGGTGCAATGTCGGTTTTATTTTTCCCTCCACCCCCAGGGACTTGTTTAGACACATGTCAAAGTTTGAAAAGTGACAAAAATTTGCAAAAATACCTACAAGAACTATTTTTGCATATATCGTAGTGACATAGCGTTTCCGCCGGTACGAGAACATGGTTCTCGTGCCAAAATGCAAGCTACACACGTAAATTTTTAGCCGAAATTTTGGAAATTTTACTTAGATTCCGAATTAGGGATCGCATTTCCGGTCCGAGTAACCCCATCTGATTTAGAGGTCTTGAACGAAAACAGCTCGCGACGAGAACCATGTTCTCGTATCGGCATTTTGGCTTTTAGCGTAACGAGAACATGTCGAGAACATGGTTCTCGTATCGGCGTGAACGTGTTAATGCATACCGCACGTCCAGCTCCTTGAGATGCTGGCGCGGCACGCGCCGCAAGATCTCCAGACTCCAGGCGGGATCCTCATCACAGTGCAGCCGCGTCAAGGAGCGGACCTGGAACGCACGGTGTCATCATAAATTTGACTGGCTGTTATTTGTGTGCCGTAATGTTGGTGCGTTTGGGGAGGTACATCTGAACAGTGTGAGCTTCTCAGCAAACTTTCAGCCCGATCGGCCAAACCGTTTGGGAATGGTAGTGGTGACAGACAAAGAAAAACAAACCAACTGATGAAAAAATTTGGCCTACTCCCAGAAAACCTAAAGAACTGACAACAAACCAAAGTAGCTTCATAGACAAAGAACTTTTATTATACATATCTAAATGAGAAAATACTTTGCAATTCACGAACTGATTCTTCGTAAAGTTAACTGAGCTCGTTCCTTACCGAGGGGGTAAACACATTCGTAATGCCCTGTACAAAAAAAGCCGTGTATTACGCGAAATACACGTATTTGTAATACCATTTTAGGGTCAAATGTGGCAAAATTTAGTATTTCAATGCCGTAATACATGTGTAATACCACCGTAATACAGCGTAATACCGAGTAGTCTGTACACGATTTCTTGAAGTGTTTACCCCCTCGTTCCTTAAGTACATATGCTCAAAATTCTTCGTGAAGTTTTAAGCTAGCAGTGGATTCGCTATCGCTATCAGACAAATTCAATAAACGAGACTTGTGCAAGAAACTTGCGCTGCTGGAAACAAAAATGTATTCATTCGTCAAAGCTTCTATGTGGTACTTACAGTCTGGTGCGGAATGGCCTCCAGCATGGCCTGCTTGGCCTGCACGCTGAAGCCTGCCGGGGAGATGCTCAGGTCGTGCAAATCCAGGTCCAGGTGTTCCGCTGCCACTCCAGTGGATGCCTCACCTGAAAGCAGCCGTCGGTGCAACTGGCTCAACTCGTTTTCCATAGTGGGGAGACGCCATGAATGATGGCTAACCACGAAGTTTGGGACACCTCTATGAGAACAGCCGTTTCAACAAAGCGTCCATTAGGCTCCACGTCCGGACAAAGTTCGATGTTCCATATGGACCCCATGGGGTCCCACTATCATGTTACAAAAATCAATTTGCGCATTTCACTCGGTCCAGCAAGTGCACAGCTAATCTGCTTTAAGAAAACGTCTTGCGCAAAACTTGAAAAGGTCATCGCTCTGGAGGATGCAGACTCTGAGACGGAAACACCCTGTCCATGCCCCATTCACTTACCTGCGGTGGAGGGGCTGGCCCGCATCGCGGCGGCCAGGGACACCAGGTCTGGCTTCACGTCGAGGCCGTCCTTGTCCAAGGACGACCGGCAGGAACCGTGTTCAGAACCTGTCAAAAGAACGTCAGGCATTGAACGAAGCGGAGAAAAAGGGCTTCACACTAAATATCAGGGGAATTTTTTGTCCCATGAATGATGGAATTTTAGGCGCATCCGTCGGTGACACAATTTCATGTCCACTAGGTGATACAAATTGTCCGATTATATAGCAAATTGCAATAGGAATGGGACAATTTGTATGACCTGGGGGACACAAAATTGTGTCACCGACGGATGTGCTTATAATTGTATCATTCATGGGACAGAAAAAGTTCCATGACATAAGGAGTGTATTGTTTCAATACAGAGCGAATGCAGTTCTATTGTGTGAAGTGTCACAACTGAATTATGTCGCTTAGACGGTTATTAGGGTTCCAATGGTTTTCTGAAACCTATTCGTTCACACTGCATGCAATTGCGGAGCACTCAAGTGAGATTTCAACGTCAAAATTAGTATCTTGGGAATAAGATGAGAATGGGATCTGAAACTTCTCAACACACTAAATGTCTTGGGACTTTTCTTGTCCCACGAATAATGCAATTTTAAGCACATCCGTCGGTGATACAATTTTGTGTCCACCAGGTGACACAAATTGTACAATAAAATAGCAAAAAGCAATAGGCAAGAGGCAATTTGTGTCACCTGGTGGACACAAAATTGCTTAATTGACGGATGTGCTTAAAATTACATCATTCATGGAACAAAAAAAAGTCTCATGACATTTAGTGTGAAAGTGTTCAATATTTCATCGCGAGCAAAATTGCTCACAAAATGAATATCTGGCTTTCATGAGGAGACAAAAAAACTGCCTTCCCAATGCAAGTAGCAAATTAAGTTGCATCAAACAAATTTTTAGAAATCTGAGTAAGCCATTTTGCTGCCAAGACCCTCCAAAACAGCAGCCAGGAACAAATCACGGACGAAAAGAGTTCGCTCTGTTTTTAACATAATAAATACGATTGTGAGTTGGTCTGAATTAGGCTATCATCTTTTCGTAATCACGCTCAAACCTGTCGAGACGCTGCTGTATGAGGGCCCTTCCTCAGTAGACGTCACGGGGTCTCCATTTCCGAGTTCCTCCTGCAAAACAATCAAGCATGTGACGCAGAGTGTCGCACTAAGCATTGTCGTTCACCAAAACTTGCTTCGCTTTCCAAAAATTCTGCGTACAGATAAGGCAGTAAACCAAATTTTCATGACCTGAACAACCCAAAACGTGGGATAAGTAAGTTATGAAGTACTTAAAGGGGGGGGGGGGGGGGTAAAATCAGTAGTAAAACAAGCTAGGGCCGGGCCCAGCATGGCCTGCCGGCGGCTTCTTCTTTTCGCTTCGAACCCCGCAAAAGGGATTATAAGCTCAACAAGGCTATGGTTTATAGCTCGGTTCGCTCGCATTAAGTAGTCCGCTTTATGTCTCCAAATTTCGATTCTGTGGGAAGTGGAAAAAAACAACCAAAAAAAAAACGAGAGTGTGCTTGCCCGCCCTTCTGCATCTGCCTTCCCCTGAACCCTACAGTGTCCTTACCATTGACCAATATACCACAAAACATAACGTTTGCGGCACAGTTACCTAATTCAAATTACTTGTTTTAATTGCAGTCCAAACTAATATAGACCACCTTGGGGTTGCGTGAAGCCCTTTTTTTTTATATTATGTGTCTACTTGACCCGCAGTAAGTTATACTTTCCACTTTTCGGCGTTGTCATGTAAACGATGAAGTACCTCGTCGAAAGCATCAAACTCGCAACGCTCGCATTTCATCAAACGCACCACATACATGTTATGGGGGGAATGACTACAAAAATCGAAAGCCACAACAAACTTGGTCGTTTCGCGTTAAATGCACATTCTTGCGAGAGATGGCGCTGAGCCTCCTAGCCTCACAGCAAGGCTAGCACGGCCCCCACCTAGTGTTGCCACCGGTTGCCACTCGCCCGTGCCATCACACCGGAGGACGCTTCAATGTGCCGCTTCAATACATTTGCAATGTTTCTTTACGAAGCGCGTTGACCGCGGTTCAAACTTGCACATAAACATTCTTTGGCGATACAATTTACGTCTGCAGACTCGCGTTATACGAAACGGTTCTGAAAAGAGCGTGTTTGATAGAGTTAAAGTGGGTCATTTAAGGTTAAGATGATTAACTGTTCTTTTAAAATCATACCAAACCGTTCTACAGCCTCGAATATGGTAATCATATTCGTGTTCTGCGGCGTTTTCCACGTGTCCTGGTCTACTTCAGTGGCTCCAGATCGGCGGGGCCCATACAGTAGATAATTACCCTCAAGTGTGTACATGGTGCACTCCACCTGGAGCCAACATACATGTAAACTTTCCAGGAGCATACCTGGCATGCACACTCCAGGTTGGCGCATGCTTGCCAAGTACACGCGGTAGCGGATGCCTGCAGCGGTGAACTGCTGCCCGGTCTAACACGCAAAGAACAGCAGCAACAGTGTACCAGCCGGTAATCGCCACCTGGCGGGTACTTGGCAAGCATGCGCCAACCCGGAGAATACATGCAAGGCATGCTCCAGGTGGAGTGCACCCTGTACACAGTTCAGTTTGTGGCGTAACGACTATGTCACTCACGCTTGGGTGGAGCTTGCCGGCGGCGACCAGAGTGAAGGCCAGCATGGTGGCCAGCCTGTCCTCGGCGGCGGGGCTCGCGGCCGCCAGTCCCTCGGCGAGGTTCAGGGTGGCGGCCAACGCGACGCCGGCAGAGCGCAGCGTCACCACGCACTGCACGGGCTGCACCAGCAGCTGCAGCGCGTCCTGCGCCTTCCAGTCCGTCTGCAGCGCCTGCTCCGCGCGCTGCCGGGCCGCATCGAAGTGCTCGGCCGCGCCCGCCGCCAGCCCCTGCGCACGGGGATGCGCGTGATGGGACACACACACACACACACACCTACACACACACACACCAACAGCGTGTGGTGCAATTTTAAACGAGGCATCACAGTTTTATGTAAAGATGAACTTTCTCCAGTTTTCGTAAGAAAAACTGTATAAATTTCCCCAGTTTGGGACTGCATGCCGCACAAACTTTCACAGAAAGTTCATCCACACAAAAAAGTTCTTGTGCACAAAAACCTGCGACGTCTCATGCAAAAATCTGTACAAAAACATTTTGCGTGCATGTTTGTACGTTGGGGACGGTCAACGCGAGGAAGAATTGAACACAGCAGTAGCGGGGTAAAATCGAACACTCCCATTTTAGACTGAACTGTCACAATGCGGTACTCGAAAATACTCCTCTCTGGTTATTGGAACCCCACGCTATCCCGCAACATTAACAGTGAATCCCAAACTAAATAAATGTAGTCAACAGGTAGGGTGTCCGATTTTTCCCCACCCCTGAGATGTTCGGCTCTTCACCGCCCTGACCCTACAAAACGTTTTGAACAGTTAAACCCTGCTAATTCGTTGCAGCTTTTCCTTACTAAGCAAAGGGTCCTAGGAAATTAATCCGAACTCAAAAGTTCCTGCGGAAAAGATTTTAGTTCATAAATCCGTGCGGAAAAGATCCGGTCTCAAAAGTCCGTGCGGAAAAGATCCGAAGCCTGGAAGATCGGAGAAAACTCAAATTGAAAGTTTAGGACTCCGGGACAGATCGACCTTCGACTCTGTGAGTGGAGAGTGAGATAAAATGGACATTAAGGAATATTTTGGGCTATAAAATGACCGTCACATATGAAAATTGATTGAGAAATGCTTCATTAAATCCAGATTATACAAGCCATATGACTATCTTGGTCCCGGAGAGAGGATTTAAAAAGAGTTCTTTTGCTGCAGTTATTAAAAAAAATGCAGGCTAAATTCGGTAAAAAATTCGTTTTCAGTAAATAAATTTGTTTTATTTGTATTTCTCGGAAAACAAACAGGCAAAACAACTTGCATGACCGACACCCAGGCAATGGCGGAAAACACAGGAAAGGAAATAAAATGAAATGTTTATATTTACTAAGAGAATGCAATTCAAGTGTCCAAGCATCCAAGCATTAAAATAAATCCATCTTGTCTACAGATGCTAAGCCTTTCACATAAAATGTCTACAGAATAGAATAGTTCTCATAATTTCTCAAAACTGTTAAATGATTAATAATAGTTAAAGCAATCGCAAAAATAGCGACTTGACATCGCACAAAATTACTACAAGCATCAATTCTTAAAACTACTATAAACAGGAAAACTAAGTGATAAGAATAACTCCGAGTCAGTCACGATAAACTGTTAAAGCGGATTCCGACAATTTTTTTCAATTTTAAGACATAAGACAGCCCCGGTACAACCGCTCAGATTGCAAGAACGGGATTTACTTCCACTGGGCATTGGTCAGAGCGAGCCGAAGAGATTGCGTTTTAAATTTTGTAAAGATCGCACAATTGTTCCGGCAGACGAACAAACAGTGTAGGTCCGAATAAATGCCCGTCCTCTGCAAAAACTTTGTCATTTCCAGAACGGCCATATTTAAGACAAATTTACTTCTGATCTCCGGAAGCGTAGTTCACTCTCCTCTTAACGAGAATCACGTTCGAACCTGACTGGCTGAGGAACCTAACCTCACTGCGCAGCCGAGATCGGACTTTGTTCGCCGGACTTTTAACAAAGTTCGTGACATCGACCATATGCATTCTTATTAAAAGGAGACATTTCTGCTCCACACACGTGAATTTCGCCAAAACGTAAAAGATGCGGGATTTTTTTGTTCTTTAAATCATTTCGGCCTAAATAGTACTTCGAAACTTTTCTGCACGAACTTCTGAGATCGGATCTTTGCGGCACGGACTTTTGTACTAAAATCTTTTCCGCACGAGCTTTTGAGGTCAGATTTACTTCTTAGGACCCATCGTTAGTTTTTTACAAAGCACGGGGGTAATAAAACGCAATTTTGGGGTCATTTGAGACAAGTTTAGAGAAAATAGAGACACACTTTATAACCCCCTTTCTCTTTGGTCACTCAGTAGGCTACCATGCACTTTTCTTGATGATACCATTTTTGGATGTAGTGTAAAACAGGGATGTCTCAAATGACCCCAAAATTGTCTCATATTCCCCAAGTTCACAGCGGATGGACCTGTTACGCTTGGTTTCAGGCGTGAATAGATCTATTCGGCCTGAAAGCAAGCGTAACGGGTTCATAACACTTCGTTTCAGGCGTGAATAGATCTATTCAGCCTGAAAGCAAGAGTAACAGGTCTACTTTAGGGTAGTCCTGGGCTTCAGTTTGTCCACAGCGATAGTACAGCTGGCCCCACCTGTGCTTGCTGGGCGTAGTGCCGCACGGCCCTGCGCAGGCCCCAGATGGTGTGCGCGTCCTCGCAGTCCGCCGAGGCGATGGCTCGGCACTCCACGCACCACAGGACGCGGACGGGCCTGGAGCTGCAGGCAGCCACATTAATGTCGAGATAACAACAAAATCATCAATTATATTTTCTTTACTTGAGAAGGACATCAAAGCCATCACAAATTGATCACTGGTAAATCAAAGGCAAACTACGCGTCGTTGTTCGAACCTATGGCCAGTTTTGTTCGAGCTCTGAACAAAAAACTAAATTAGAATTTAGTGGGAAGCAACCGGCGTCATTTATCTTTAAAGGTTAAGAAGACCATCTAATTCAAGTATCTAGGTGGTGACGCTTTTTTCCGTCTGAAAGATGTAAATCAACTATCCAAGCTTTCGTAAACGACAGACCGCGAATCCTATTTTTCCCCCGAAGAGTAGAGAATGTAGGATGATCCGTCTCGGCACGATTCGCATTGAAAATAACGTGACCCAAAACGATCGTGCTAGGGGTGAATCACCAGTGTACTCATGTGTACAAATCGTCCCGTACTGAGTGTACTCAAAAGGTTAAATAGGGCAAAACTTGCTTATATTTGTACCATTTGGCTTTGTATGACGTCTGCAAACTCAACATAAAGCCTAAAAACGTTCAAAAATGTGACATTTACGAGTTTTGTGAGGTGTACTCACCCGTACACACTAAATTACTATGTACTTTTTTGTGCGCAAGATTCGCACAAAGTTGTGCATGCGTTTTGAAATGCACGAATTTGTGCGTAACTACGCACGAAAGTGTGCGTTGTAGTGCATAAAATTCGTGCATATTGAAACGCATGCACAACTTTGTGCAAAGGTTATGCACAAAATAGTACATAGTAATTTAGTGTGTACTCATGTACACCAAAACAGTGATTCAGATCAAGATCCTGACACTTTTCTACTTGTTGATAACCAGCGTGACTGTGAACATGGACGCACCTGTCATTGGCCGCTTGCGCCAGCGACTGGATTATGGCAAAGCTGTCCATGAAAGGGCTCGGCGGATATGGCAGTTCCTGAGACAAATGAGAGACAATGATAAATACTCTTTTTTAAAAAAAAAAAAATCAAAAAAATCTTAAGTTAAAGTATCTGATGTTTTTAATAGAAGATGTAAGCCAACGAAAGGTTTCATCCGTAACCGCAAATGTGTTTATACTTCTGAACTTCCAACTCCATAGTTTTCTTTATCAGTTGCCTGTCGGGGCTTGCCAATCCAGCATTTGGATTTTGATCAATAAAGAGGGCTGAGCGCTGAGCGTTCTTTTTTAAATCTAAAGGTTACAAGTATCACTTTTATCACATAATTTTGACCATACAACTTATTTTTAAGCCTTTTTAACTTGACGATATTTCGGCTTTAAAGTCAATGTTTGTGAAACGGATGCTCAGGCCACAAGAGCTGCATTGTATCAAAGACTAAGAAGTGTGAACTATTTGACGTTGACCACAGAAAAATGTAATAAAATGTAAAAATCTTAGGGTCGGCTCAACGCACTGACTTTTAGATTCACTCATCAACTGTAAGGAAGTGAGTCAAATCATTTGATGTAATAATTTACATCATCCGGAGGTACATTTATCAAATAACAACTCAATTTGGGGACCAGTCAGGTTATTCCCTTCTTCCGCTCGCCATATCGATTACCCAAATGAAGGGTTGCACTTACCAGCTGACAGGCTGGGCACTGCTGCCGCTGCAGCAGACACGCCAGGCAGGCGACGTGGCCGCAGGGCGTCACCTTGGGGCGGCGGCAGTGCAGGTCGAAGCCCAGGCCGCACGCTGCGCACGCGCTGCCGGACTCCATGGCGGGACACTCGGGGCAGGAAGTCACTGCAACCACAAACTCGCGCATCACTCCACTGAACAACCAAACGAGCAGCCAAAACTGCATAGAATGACCACACCAAACATGGCTACACTACACCAACAGATGCGGGCAAAATACTTATTTGACTACATCAGTGGTGCGTGGTTGACCACGTTTGGGTTTTCAGTGTACACAGTCATCTTCAAAATTGGTCACCCTGCACAAATGACGCAATTTGACCACGAAGAAGATGAATTCTGATTATCCTAGCTAGCGTATAGTAAAAACAACGCGTTTCCCAGGAGATTATTTCGAGAAAACCAGGAACCGTTTTCTGCTGTCCCTGCCCAAAGGGGCAATCACTTGGAATATTCCCGTGGGATTCTTCGAAGGTAGGAATTTCGCAATATTTCGCAGGACTTTGCGTCAAAATTATGAAGGATTTGACGGGATTTTGATGGGATTTCGGGAGATTTCACAAGATTTCGCCCACTCCCACTCTCAAAGGTCTTCGAGGAATCTGCTTCGTAACTACGAAGAATATGAAGGCATTGTAGAATTGCTTTGGAATAAGAAGTGCTTTGAAATACGAAGAAATGCTTCGTGTTGCGAAGAATTTTGCTCCAAAGTACGAATCATTTCTTCGTAGATTTTTAAATGCCTTCGTTTTATCCGGTGTGTAGTACTGATTCTAGCTAAAGGGCAGCTGATGGGCACTATTCCATGCACAGGATTCTTAAAAAAAAAAAAAAAAAAACGGGATTTCGCGACCTTTCGGGCCCAAATTACGCCAAATTGGTGTTGTTTTTGGGATTTCGTGAGATTTCACTAGATTTTGATGGGATTTCGCGGCATTACGCGAGATTTCACTAGATTTCGCGCAAGATTTCGTCCACTCGGGTGTACACGGGATTTCGCGGGTGGCTGCCCCCTCGGTTTCCAGTCAATGCTTTTGTTCTTCACTTGGATCGCTGCGGTCATGGCCAATGCCACCATTCATGAAATCTCCACCATGAAAGGTGTGGCACGCTAGACCGTGTATTGCTGTGTAATGCCTTGCCAGTTCCGACAGTGCACGCCCGGCGCTTAAACCTACCCAGGCACGCGACGCTCGCCGGCCTTCAGCAAGCTTCTTTGCCCGACAGCCCGACATCGGCATTCAAATCGGAGTCATCGCAACTCTAAGCGGTATCATCCCCACAAGTATTCAGTGCATTCATCTAAAACAAAACTTCTTTCACTTTAAGCTTTAATTTTTATTAATTATGGATCATGACTTCATTTTTCTATTTCAGATGTAAGGAGTCTTCGAAGGTTTACTAAATGCATCCAATTAAGAGGCGTTTCCGGGTCGGCCTGGCTCAAAATGGGACGGTTTTACAAATGAGTGCCAAAATGTATTTTGAATCGCCCTGATAAATTCTATACCCATAAAAACTGACCAATGGTTTGATGTCAAAATTGTCCTAGCGATTTCTCGTTTTCGCTCACATTCATCGCCCTATGAAGATCAACCTTTGTCTGAATGTCTAAATTGTCTAAAAATGTCTAAACTTTGAATTTTGTATCCGAGGTTTTGTACCCCTAGTCCCTTTTGTTCGGGAATGGCAATCTGCTCGAGGGTCGGAGCAGGCACGTGGTCCAGTCAACCCCGGCCCCATTCACACACCCAAATCCTGCTCCACTTGTGCACTTAAACACAGGCTGATGCGGAATCAGCTGGGACCGCAGCGAGCCTCCTCGCCGGACCCAGAGGTGGCATCCGCGTAGCCATCCCAGACGTCGCCAATTGCTTTTATGGTCTGTGCCGTCTGTCAATGCACGTGCGACAGAGACAATGCTAGAGCAGGTAGCGTGGATGCGTCACGGCGGCCAGGTCGGCGCGAGGGCAGGCACATTACAATTGCAGTCTGGCGGTGCAGTGCTGGGCCGGCGGGCCGGGGTTTGACGAGGCCTGTTTGCCTGCCCTCAGCCCGCCTTCGCCGCGCCAACCACCCAAAAGTGGCGTTTTTCGGCTCGTCGGTAAACTACGGCCACAACGTTCAAGATTTTGACTGGAAATTTGGAGAGTTGTTCGGGAACAAGTAGGACTACGAACACAAACGTATGTTGGACGATATTGGATATTGTACCCAGGAGCCGAGCTACAGCAGTCTCCGTTGTCCGAGCCGACCACAGCAGTAGGCATACAGGCAACGTCGGGCCTGCATTGACCACACCGGAGGCGGTCCTGGTCTGCTACCAGTCCCTGTACCAAGTTAAAATTTTTCGACCCAGCCGTTTATGTGAAATCGCGTTTTATTTCGATCTGCATTGGCTCCCCGCCCCGAGGCCAACCTGGAGTCTCCTTTTCATTACTGTGTTGTTTATAAGGACATTGTTTAGAAGGAAATTGAGCATAAGCGTGAGACGTACGAAATCGTGCGCACAGACGCACATTGTCCTGCATAGCCATGCACATTTCTATGCTTAATTACGCTTGGATTCTTGCATTTCAAAGTGTATGCCAAATTTCGTGCAAAGCTATGCACCAAAAACTACATCGAAATTTAGTAAGCTGTAACTGCAAGGTAGGAGTACGCCAGACCCTGTCTTGTGACAATGTAACTAACTGGCTTCGCGATGCTGCGCCAGTTCCGACAATCCACGCCTAGCGTGTACAGTACATCTACCTCGGCCTGCGGCGCTTGTTCGCATGTTCGCAACGCATCCGTTTACAAATCTGAATGATCAAGAGTCAAAACAGCAACAGCATACGATTCTTTGTTTTATGCTGGGAGGCTTCCAGACAACACTTAAGTCGGGGGTCGAAATTAATTTTATTTTCGTCATCGGCACCTTCCTAAACAGTGTAAAAATGTCTGTAAAATGTCAAGACACTAAAATGTTCCCCTTTTTTTGCGGGGTTTTCAGCCTTTTTTCGTTGGAACGACTGAATGAATTGAGATAGAAAGCAGAACATTTGCGTGCGGCGAGCCAAGGACACACCTATGAGTCCTGCAAAATCTTGCCCTTATCGGACAAGCCGTTTGGGAGTAGGGTGGACACACACACACACACACAGAGGAAGTTTTTCAATCCCACTGGAGTAAGAACTGCCGAGAATCCCCGGGACCGGGAGCGATACCTACAGGCTTGGCATTGGGTAAAACCCCCGTAAAAATGGCTATTGTGAAGCGCTTGGTGGCGTGTTGAGATCTGTTGGACAAAGGAAGTTCCAAGTAGGTTTCACTGGTTTCACGAGATCACTGAACTGAACAACTCGTATTTTACTTCAAATACCGTATGCACACAGGCAGAACAACTATCACAAGTTGTTCCGTGGCATCAGCGGTTCATTACAAGATAGTTGTTAAGCCTGTGTACTCTGCAAATTGAAGTGTGTGCCAGGCACCAGTGGCGGATCCAGAGGCGACCTTTTGGGGGGGGAGGGGGGCAAGCAGCACTTTTTGCCTGATTACAGGGGCAAAATAGCACTTTTTGCCTACCTTTCAGGCGGCTATCTAGGTGCTATGTGGGGGGGGGGGGGCAAAAACCCCTTTGCCTCCCCCCTCCTCCCCCGTATCCGCGCCTACCAAGCACGCACTTCTTGGTGCATGCCTGCAGGCACACACTTGCTGCACGCCCGTAGCTAGTGCATGCATGGAACAAGCAAGTGTGTGCCCGAGGCAGCAAAGAAGTGTTTGCCTGAGGCATGCACCAAGAAGTGCGTGCTCACACTTCAGTTTGCAGTGTAAACGGCATTTGAAGTCAAATATGGGGTGTTCAGTACTTCCCCTATCCAGTGTTCCCCCGCACTGACTCTATTGGAAACAATCCGCAATCGCCGATTTTCCTTTTCCGCCGCATTATCTCTTGCCGCCATGTCCGCAATCGATAAGATGCAGACCTTGGCCCCGCAGGTAAATCCGCAATCGGCGGGCCCTGTGCATTCATCAAACCGCCGAGGAACCACATCGCTCCTTTCGGGAGTTCATACGTCAGGACTACGCAAACGCAAACCGGGTTCCCAGAGTACTGTATCGACGCGGCCAGGGACGTCGCACACCCAAGATAAACGCAGGACACGCCAGTCGCACAGTTTTTAACGTTCGTCCGGTCACCTCGCGACTGAGCGAGGAGGATCCAAAGGTGCAGCCTCGATCCCAGCCAGTGTCAACGTCTTCCGGCACGGCGGTGAGTCCACTGCGCGGCACACAGCACAGAGGGTCAGAAGACTGTTGAGGCGGCCGAAATCCAGGAAACGTTGTGAACCATAGAGTCGCTTAATGGGACTCGAATGGCACGTGTGACCCCACCAATGGATTGCTGTCCAAACGAGGGATCCATTTGTGGGGTCACACGTTTGATTCGAGTCCCATTTAGCGACTCAAGAGCTCATAACGCGTCCATAATTTCGGCTGCCTCAAACGTTCTTCTGACCCACTGTGCGGCAGAAGCCGACCATATTACTGATTTGAGTTCTGAAACATTAGGCAAGGGTGATGGATAAATCTTGGCACGGCGAGCATTCTTACTCTTGTGTTATTTTTACGGAAAGGAAACAGTTTGCCTGAAAGTGTACCCCTGAATAGACCTGGCCTTGTTGGATCGTAAATTCCACAGAACAATTTTCAGTTACTAATGGCATGACAACTTGAAATGGTCCTCCGGTATGTTGTTGATCTGCACACACCATATATTCCTTGTTCTGCGGCGAAAAGCAAAAGCAAACGTGTTTCAGCTGCTTCGGGCTGCACCGATCTGTTACAGGAAAGAAACCCTACAGTCACACTCTCATCCGTCAATTGACATTTTTGTGTTTTTCATTAACGCTCGAGCACATATAGAATTCTGTCAAGAAGCTCAACATATTTGTCAAGAAGTAATTAATGATATTGTTTATAAAGCAAATAAAAATGTTAATATGCTCGTGTAAGTGCAACTCTACAAAACGAAAAGCGTACATTGTATGCTCTAGCTGGAGCATGCCTGCAAGCACGCTCTAGCTAGCGCATGCCTGCCAAGCATGCACCAACAAGTACGAACCTGCCATGTACACGCTTACTGGAGCTGACAACTCTCGATCCCTTATGCGCTAGATGTATGCTCCAGTTAGCGTGTACATGGAAGGTATGCACTTGCATGTGCATGCTTGGCAGGCATGCGCTAGCTAGAGCGTGCTTGCAGGCATGCTCCAGCTAGAGCATACAATGTACTCTTTTCGTTTTGTAGAGAATACGTTACTAATGAAAAACTCAGAGCGAGTCTGAGAGTGCAGTTTCTTAACGGCTTGACGGATTCTTGCAGTTCAAAATTCATTAAGGTGAGGTGTCGGAGAAAATATGGCGAAAAACGGCTTGAATGCTTTAGTTTGGTTTCTTGGGTATTCGTTAAAAATCTGTCTGTTGTGTTGAGTTTTGAATTTTTAGTTTTTATACAAAACTGCAGATGAATTGGAGCTCAAAAGTGTTAAAAAGAATTTTTTTTAAGTTAGTGGTCTTGACTGGATTCGCTTAATTTCCCTCAACATTTCTTTTTCGACTCCGAAACCTTCCTGCGCAAACCCTTTTGATTTTATCTAACCCAAAATTTTAGTCGAAGCACTTTTAAACTTAGGAAAAAGTTACAGATGGATAACAGGCCTTGGTCTCTTACAAAGAAACAAAAACTTCAAAAAATGGCAAAAAAGGCAGAAGGTGTACTTTTTATTATAAACCGAAATTATCAAATCTGCTATTTTTAAACAAGTGAAGGATGTAGGATTATCTCCATGTAACTTAGTAAAATAGGGGTCTAAGAACCCTTAAAACAAATTTCAGACCTCTCCGTCAAAATCTGTTGCGCAGGAAGGTTCTGAACAATCCGACTAAATTGAGTGAAAACAGCCCACTGTGGCAGAATAGGTGCATGAATCTGAACCAAATTTAGTATGCAACATTTCTGTTTCAAAATCAATTATTATCCTTAAGCTTGAAAAGCCTGGGGCTACCAATTTTCACCCACACGTCCCCTTAAGAAGGGCACCCACAACTCAAAATATCAATTACATAGTCATCGACATGCTTTGTAAATAAAACTTCAACGAGAACTTAACTAAAATGTACAAACGCACGGGCGTATATGTCCACAGGGCCGCATACAGAGCAGAAATGGCTTCAAAAAACAGACCAAAGTCATCGAGGCAGCAGAAGAAAGACTCAAAACGTAAGTTTCTGCTAACATTTCCGCTTCCACTGATAAAGCTGGTACGAAAGACGTTCGAAATATGGCTGCTCCCTCAAAAACCAACATCAAAAAGGAAAACATGCACAGCTCACGTGTTTCGCAGATTCTCTCGTTTCTGACCTTCACTTCGCTCTTCACCTCTTCTAATCTTGTTTCGTCCCACTGAACCCAAGCACATGCGGCAGAACCTAAAACCGTTTTTGAAAGAACCTTTGATTGTCTGAGTTATTCGCGAAGCCAGTTACTGCACTGGAGTTGAAAAACTCGAAGGGGAATTCACTACCCAAAATGCTCAACCGACCATTACCTTTTCAAAGTATTACACTACATCTTCTATTGCGGACCTTGAGTTTTGAACCGCAATATCGGCACAAAAGATACATAAACTACTCTGCAAACTCAAGTTTGTGCCAGGCACGCACTTCTTGGTGCATGCCTGCAGGCACACACTAGCTGGTTCCGTGCATGGATTAGCTATGGGCCTGCAGCAAAGAAGTGTGTGGTGTGCCTGCAGGCATACACCAAGAAGTGCGTGCCTGGCACAATTGAGTTTGCAGAGTAGCGCATTTCAAAAGTTGTACGATTGTGCAGTTCAATCATGTGTTTCTTATACTGGGAGCTGTTTCAGTTTCCCTGACAATGTACGTTAAGATCGAAAAAAAAACCTACGTCTATAGGAAGAAAAGTAAAGGCATATCACCAATTTTTCCTGCTCAATGCTCGTTTAACCTATCACACTACAAAATTATTATATATCAATCACACTACACTGGAGAACCGACCATTACCAGAGTGAATTGCCCAACGGAAATACTTTTCCTGTCTGCATGTGCGTGTCAGCACTACACTACAAGATCAAATGTGGGCTTAGTACCTAGCTGTGGGAGCGTCCTAGTAAGAACATATCTATAGATGCATGCTTGGCAAGCACACAGCTATGGGTGTATGCTTGGCCAAGCACACAGCTGTAGGAGTGTGCCTTTTAATGTGTGGGATAAAAGTGTGCTTGGCCAAGCATACACACTAAATTGCTATGTAGTTTTTTGTGCATAGCTTTGAACGAAATTGAGCATACGTTTGGATATGCACGAATTCGTGCGTAGCTACACTGTAATTCAAAAGGTGAGACATCGGACCAATTTTTGGCAATACAAAAAGTATGACCGATATAAAGGTCACACACAAATGTATGACCGAAGAAAGGTCATACACGAATGTATGACCGAAGAAAGGTCATAGACGAATGTATGACCGATATAAAGGTAACACACAAATGTATGACCGAAGAAAGGTCATACACGAATGTATGACCGAAGAAAGGTCATAGACGAATGTATGACCGAAAAACGGTCATACACAAATGTATGACCGAAGAAAGGTCAGACAAAAGCGAGGCTGGCCCTCCTTGGGGATATATAAACCTTCTTCGGTGATACAAAAAAGTATCACCCTTTTTCGGTCATACAATTGTGCATGACCTTCAAAACGGTTATACATTTGTGTATGACCTTTACAACAGTCATACATTGGTGTTTGACCTTTTCTTCGGTCATACATTTGTGTATGACCCTTTTTTCGGTCTAACATTTTAGTATCACCTCTTTAAGAGTCAGAAATCTGACCTTTCTATTTTCAGTTTAAGCATGAAAAAGTGCACTGTTATGCAGCACCACGTGCGTTGTTGCGCACAAATCTGTGCATTCCACGCGTATGCTCAATATCGTGCAAAGCTATGCACGAAAAAACTACATAGTAATTTAGTGTGTACACCTACAGCTGTGTACTTGCCAAGCATACATCTTCAGATGTGTACTTGTAAGTACGCTCACACAGCTGGGTGCTACACTCTCATATTCTTCCGCTGAAACGGTCTGCGTACACACTAAATGTTTATGTAGAATTTTGTGCGTGGTGATGCATAATTTTAAACCTGCGTGACGTTTTGCATAAAATTGTGCACAAATTTGCATACATTTAAGCATTTAAACGCATAATATTATGCAGATTCCCTGCATGCACAAAATCGTGCAAGTGACACGCACAAAAGTCTACATTAAAATTTAGTGTGTATCATACGTAAAAATGCAAATATGCATACTACAATAAAATTCATCGTACCTTACGCTTAATCATGCGTGATACGATGAAATCATACGTACCTTATGTACGAAACATTCATAATACGGCTAAATCATGCATACCTTACGTACACTATGCACATTACGTATGTGCAAAGTTAAGCATACCTTACGGTAACAAATTTTCGTATCATGTATAATCGGCAACTTTGGCCCGTCCCGTACATTTTAAATTTAACGAATGTCGCCAATGTTTAACTCTTACAGGCTTTAAACGTGGGTCTGGGTCAAAATGGACGTTATTTTCGTCATCAGCACCCTCAAAAACCTATGAAACAAAAGAAAACTTGAATACAAATTTTAGTCGTAATATACCCCACCGGGATTTGAACCTGGGTCCAAACTTCTCCGATTTGATCGAAATCAGCACCGTTAGCTTTGTCTCGTCGCCCCGGTTCCAAAAATACCCCTACATGCCCTTCTAGATGCACCCGTTGCCGAAATCCTCCTCCACCCCGTGTAGACCATGATGCACCTGCAGCAGCGTCCCCGGGGCTCGGATCGAAAAAGCCGTCACCGGGCGGTCCTAAGGATCACCCAAGGAGGCTGCTTACCAAATTTGGTGAAGATCGGACCACGGGAAGTCCTCGGACGGACGGACGAACGCACAGCACGCATCATACTATATGCCCGTCCTCCGATCTTTATTTTCATAAATATTACGGGACGGGCCAAAAATCATCGTAAGAAAATGAGCGTGTAAGCACACATTTGATCTTGTAGTGCACTTCTCCTAAAAGGATCAGCTGATTCGGCTGATATTCGGCAGGGTTATTAGGTATATCATTGGCTCACCACACCTCAAAATTTAGCTTTCTTTCTCAATCCATGTAGTCGCACCAACGAAAACCACTAACGAGACGGCCGAAAGAAGGCAACTTTTTGGTGACGTAACATTTTAAAGCCATTTTCACATACTGTCGTATGTTTCATAACGCGCTGATGACGAAAATGAAACCAGTTTCGACCCTCGACCAAAGTTTCAACCGCTACCTTGACCCGAATTTTCTGACTTAATATACATCGACACTTCATCACGTGTTGCACTACTCATTGCCTCAATAAGCCTTGAAACAGCTTGCCGCAGGCCGCAGGCAAGGAGGAAGCGCCGCAGGCCGAGGTAGGTGTCAACGCCAGGCGTGGATTGTCGTAACTGGCGCAGCATCGCGAAGCCTGTTACGACAAGACACGGTCTGGCCTACACCTACCTTGTAAGCTTACTTACTCAGAGGTTTTCAGCAAAAAGTTGCAGGAAAATTTAAAAAGTTTCCAAAAATGGACGGTTGCCAATGGTCGATGCTACTCCAGAAATTTCTTTAACATAGCATGAAACCCACGATCGACGATCGTCGCGCGTTTTGGGAAACTCCTATTCTTTCATCATTTTCACCGCATGCATGCTGTGCAAACTCTCTGCAAACTTAACACTGTCCTCAGTTCACTGTTTAACGTATACTCACAAGTAAACTCCTGCGAGTGCGCCTAGCAGAATACACTCCCTAGAGAATGTATTCAGATGAGTATTCCCAAGAGAGTGTACTCAGATACGAAGACACCTAAGCACGCCTGATGGTCTACGCAGCAGTAGGTGTGGTCTCATCTGAGTACCCACACTCTGGCAATGCACTCAGGAGTACACGCTGAAGAGAGGCTTCTGAGTGTCGAGTTTACAGCGTGACTGCGAATGGTTTTGCCAGCAGCCAACGAGGTGGAGGCCAAACAAAGGGAAGGAGCAATAATCTGGAAACTGCTCTCCTTGGCGGAGATGCTGCCCTCGTGGTGGCCGACCTGGCCCTCCGTGGTGGCCATCGTGTGGACCAGTGGCCCTGCCGACCCCTGTAAGCCAAGGACCCGTAGACCACTGGAGGAACTCGAGCATAGTAACGCACTGAAAAACCAAACTTGGTCTAGACTACACCAACTGGTGTTGTCAAATGAGTGCCATTTTGACCGCATCAGGCATCAGTTGGTGTGGTCTAGAAGACGTTTGGTGTGCGATGGGTCTATGAACAAAGACCGATGTCCTTGGGGTCGCTTGAATAAACACCAATCTCTATTTCCTAACCTCTCAAGGAGTTCCCAATGTCCCAAAACTATCTACACCTTCCGATTCTAGACCAAGGAGATTAAGATAATCTTTCTCTAATATATTATAAACCAAATCCGCCCACTATTATTTGTTTAAGATTTCATTTACCAGAACCACGAGAAAAAGAGATAGCGAGTTCTGAATCGGCTGAAATGGAGATCCGTCTTTGTTCATAGGACCCACCGTGTGCATTGACCACACCAACTGATGCGGTCAAAATGGCACTCATTTGACCACATCAGTTGGTGTGGTCTAAACCACGTTTGGTCTTCCAATGCACACTAAATTACTATGTAGGTTCTTGTGCATACGTTACGCGCGAAATTAAACATGCACTGGTAGGAAAAAGTACGAAACATGTACGGTCAACGATTTGCCTGGACCGTCCGTACTTGCCTAGTACGGAACTTTCTGTCCTGTTTTCCGTACCCTTTTACACGAGCTTAAATGGATCAGGTACGGACGTTCGGTACACACTAATCTCTTGTGGACTTTTTAAATGCATAATTATGCACTTTTTATGCATAGTTATGCATGCACAGATACATACGTAAGGTGTGTATAATATTATGCATCATTGTGTACATTTTGTGCATCTTCTTGCATAAAATGTACACAGTCATGCATAATATTATACACATCTTACGTACGTTTCTGTGCATGCATAATTATGCATTAAAAAGTCCACAAGATTTTAGTGTGTACTTTCGTCCGTGCTTCCGTACTGTATTCTTCTGTACGCTGTCCGTACTAAAGTACAGAAATTTTTTCAGTGTGCACTACGTTGCGCACAAAATTGTGCGCAAGAACGCACGTGTTTCTGCATACCCGCGCTCTAAATCGTGCATTGTAGCGTACAGATTCGTGCGTCGCAAAGTGCATGTTTAATTTCGTGCGCGAGCGCGCCTAAAAACCTCCATAGTTATTTAGTGTGTGGACGCTTCATTCAGACACAACTGCACTGTTCCTCAGTTTGCAATACTGTCAGCATTTTTTTTTTTTTGCGATAATAGTTTTATCAACATTGTAGTAAGCTTTATCACAATTGTAGTAAGCACAAAACATTTGCGATAAAAATCAAGTTGCAATAATGACAACACTTTTCTTGCGATAAAATGATCATCGCAAAATATAGTAGGAAGTACTATATTCAAAATGTACTCTGCAAAGTCAAGAGCACGGCATGGCTCGCTCTGTACTATAGCATCCCATGTAAGCTCGCTCCAAATAATTGCCCGCCAGTAAACACTTCCAAAGCTACAAAATTCCTGCAAACGCACTCCCAATGCTCGGAAAATACAGACAATGGCTTTTAATTATTCAAGTTTAACATTATACGGTAAGCTATCACTTTCAGTTGTAAAACTTATGATACTAAGTTTAAAAGTGAGAAGTAGGTTTGCGGCATCAAAGCGTTGCCCAACGATTTACTTTTTGCCTCCGTTTTTAAAGATATTGGTGCATTGAGTCAGACCAGGAAGTTTCTTTTACTGTCCATGCAGTCTGAAGTTACATGTTTAGTAACCATATGGGCCTATACAAAGCGATATTCATCAAAACACAAGTTCTTACACAGTCCTTTGCCTGCTATCTTACCGGCTCCAAGGGACGTTCTTTGACACCCCTGCAAAACAAATGCTACCGTAGCAGACGACACGGGCGTCCACAAACTAAATTTGAAAAAGGCAGTGTTTTGTATGTTTGTGACCTGAAATGTAAACTGTATTGTTCCTGTGTTGACGATTTCATGTCGTACTGTACTTGGGCTTTTTCTTCTTTAAAGACGGCAAAACTTTGAGTGCTAGAAAGCGTATAGAATTGTTTTACCTCTAGTTTATTGACCGTGTTCTGTCCATGGAAGTTTCAACATGGCCCAGATGCAGCAGGCTAGATAGCAGGCAAAGGAGTAAGAACTTGTGATTAGATGAATATCGTTGTATCGGCCCTTGTGGTTACTGAACACATAACTTAAGACTGCACGGACAGTAAAAGAGAACTTCCTGGTATGACTCAATGCACCAATATCTTTATAAACGATGGCAAAAAGTAAATAGTTGGGCAACGCTTTGATGCCGCAAACCTATTTCTCGCTTTTAAACTTCTAATAATTATTTTTAAAACTGAAAGTGATAGTTTGCCGTATTATTTTAAGCTTGAATAATTGTAAGCCATTGTTTGTATTTGCCGAGCACTGAGAGTGTGTTTGGAGGAGTTTTGTAGCTTTGAATGTGTTTACTGGAGGGCAAGTCTTTGGAGCGAGCTTGACTGGGATGCTGTTTTGGAGCGTGCCATGCACACTCTTGAGTCTGTAAAGTAGTAAAGGATTTATTGCAAAAGAATTCGACAAAATTTCATCGCAGCTCTGAGAATGCGATAAATCATTGGAATCGCAAACTCAATTCAGTAAAGGACACACTAAAGGTTTAGGTAGAATTTTGTGCGTGGTGATGCATGATTTTAAACCTGCGTGATGTTTTACATAAAATTGTGCACAAATTTGCAGAAACTCATACATTATTAGGCATAATATTATGCAAAGTCCCCGCATGCACAAAATCGTGCAAGTGACAATTACAAAATTCTACATAAATATTTAGTGTGGATTAATTTCAAAAGATTTCTGATAAAATTTTATCGCAGCTCGGGGAATGCGACAAATCATGGGAATCGCAAAGTCAATTCATCGCAGAATTTTGTGTTGAAAGTATCGCGAACTTGGGGACGGTTTGCGCTTGAAGATGACGCGATCATCTAGGAAAGGAGAGCATCAGCTCTTGTACGCATCAAGGGTGTACAAAATGTGCGCTTCACGAAGGGTGAAGGTGCTTTCTTACGCTAGTTGCGCCAGTGAAGTAGTGGCTTTCATTAGACTGCTTGTAGGAAGTAGACGGCTTGGTAGGAAGAAAAACCTTGGTGGCTTGTAAGCGCGGTTCCAAACATCAAATTATTTGGCAAACCGAACAGTGGTCGTGGTTCCACCCGGAGCGTGTCTGCATGCACACTTAGACGGGCAGTGTGCTTCAAGGTAGACTCTTCTCACTGTTGGTCACACTGCTGGCGCAGCGAGCACGCCAAGGACAGGCATCGGAGCGGTGTGCACTTCAGCGCACTGCTCGTTGTGCAGGCAGTGCAGGTAGAGTGCGCCACGCACGCTGCTCGCTTTGTGGAGTACGCATACTCTGTAATCGCCAGAGTCTAGACGCCAAAGAGTATGTACACTGCAAATCGAAAGGTGATACTTTTGGTACTTTCTTTTGGCGGTACAATTTAGTATCGCCACCAAACGGCCTTGCCAAAATGTCATGCTTTTAAAACGGCGATACACAAAAGTATCGCCAAAATCTGGAAATGAACGATGAAGAAGTTCCCTCTAGTTGTTCAAAGTTTATTGCAAAATCTTGGCAATATTCCGAAGTATGGGCGATTTTGGCAAAACTTTTGAGTATCGCCGCTTTGAAGGCATGATATTTCGGTAAGGCCGTTTGTTGGTGATACTTGGGTAACTTGGGGAAGAAAAGTACAAAACGGCTCACTGGTAGCCAACGAATGTGACATCACATTCGTTTGCACGTGAAGACTGCGATGTCAATTTAAGCGTGACAAACAGTGAAAATTTACAGTCAAACGAATGTGACACACTGGACCGCTTTGTCACATTACTTCGGGTGTGACACGAAATCAGAGGGTGAACTATCACATAAAAAGGAACGTGACACATGGTTCTCATTGACATGTCGTTTCACATCCAAAGGAATGTGACACCCATATGGTGTCACATTCGTTTGCATGTGACACCCACGTCCTGTCACGTTCGTTTGAAGGTGACACGCCCTCGGACATGCCGTAAGTGTCAGGTTGTGGGGTGTCACGTTCATTTGAATGTGACAATTTGGCATGTCACATTCAAACGAACGTGACAGTATATGGGTGCCACATTCGTTTGGATGTGACACGACATATATCGTTGGGTACCATGTGTCACATTCGTTTTGATGTGACAGTTCACTTGCTGAGTTTGTGTCACACCCGATTTAATGTGACAAAGCGGTGCGGTTTGTCACATTCGCTTGACTGTAAATTTTCACTGTTTGTCACGTTCAAACTGACATCGCAGTTTTTACGTTCAAACGAATGTGATGTCACATTCGTTGGCTACCAGTGCTACTTTGCCCTGTACAGAAGTTACAAATGAGGCTTCAACTATTCTGCTCTGTGGAACTTGTAATGTAGTCCCTTCCCGAGGAAATGCTTCACTTTTTATCGGTTCCAGTTCATCCCATGACGGACAACATGCCAGAATAGATGTGATTTCGGTACTTCTCCTAAAGGGTAAGAAAAGTACACCACCGGGAAAGAAAAATACCGTAAAATGAATTGCAATTTGGAACCATACTAGGTCCAATCTAGGTTCAAAACAGGTTTTAGCCTTAAGTGGGAGGTAAGGACTTGCCATTAGTTCAGGTTTCGTCAAAATCGGTCCATTGGTTCTGATTCTATACGGGTTTATAATAGGAAGTCCAAGAAGCCTTTTCTCAGTGATACGAGGGTACAGCTTTTTAGTACTTTTTTTCCCCTCGCCTCGTAAACGTCCAATAATTTCTTCATTTCTAGTTGTGATACGAGGGTACAGCTTTTTAGTACTTTTTTTCCCCTCGCCTCGTAAACGTCCAATAATTTCTTCATTTCTAGTTTCATTCTATAAAGTGTGTTAACATTTTTAGTTTGTCTCGCCAAATAAAATATTTTTCCGTGACCAATTTCATATTCACCTCACTTCAATAATTTTACAGGGTGACTTTTCTTCCCCAGGGGACTGTACTTTTTTTGCCATTTCATTTTTCCACTTATAACATTTTTTATTGAAGTCTAAGAGCATCAAATGATACTGATTCTGTATTGAAGCCGAAGAGCATCAAACGATAAGGTGGTACCACACATTCGACTGGCGGCTGATTCTGTTCGAAGCTATACTTCAAAGTACGAACAGTTTTAAAAAAGTTTTTCATGGTCATTTTTAGTGTTTTGATCAACCATGCGTTTTGGCTCCAAATAATTTATGTAGAACTGGGCAAAATTTAATTTTTTTCGGCGGAATGACCACTTTTTCTTAAAGCACACTTGAAATTGTTCAGTAACGTCTCAGTGCGGATGCACAGCGGGTGTTCGTTTTTTACACGAGTCCAGAGTGTACTTTTCTTTCCCAACCTACAGCCTAAAAAGATACGTAAGTATCGCCCTTGGATTTGCAGTGAAGACGCCATTTTTTTTCTTTCATACAATTTTTTTTTTTTTTTTTTTTTTTTTTTTTTTTAAGAAAAGGTTAGTTTACGTATTTCAAAACAGAGTTTTGTGATACTAGAGAATAGGTTTATATTACAAATGTACCGTGTGTTCTAGTTACACAAAAGACAGCTCCGCAATACAGAAGTCGTCCGTGATATAAACTTCTGAGTGTGGGGACAGGAATTGCGTTAGTTTCCGGGCGTGATATTTTAACAAAGCGTCAACGTCTGCTAAATCTCAAGTTGGTTACTGGATTAGGAATTTCGTAATCGGAAATCACGGTAGACACGCATTCACATTTACAGATAAATTCCTACAAAGAGCATTCGTTGCAGCTAACGACGGCTTCGCAGGCTATTACGAGGGAAATCGTTAATAATACAAGCGATTTTGTTTGTAATACAAAGAAAATGTCCTCTGTAGACTAAGAACTTCTTCCCAGATTGCGAAGGATTTTTCTTTTGTATTACAAACGATTTCTTTCGTACACACTTAATGTTTAAGTAGAATTTTGTACGAGGTGATGCATGATTTTTAACCTGCGTGACGTTTTGCACAAAATTGTCCACGAATTCGCATATATTTATGCATTTTTACGCACAATATTATGCAAATATATTGTATGCTCGCATGCTCAAAATCGTGCAAGTGACACATACAAAATTCTACAAAAAACATTTAGTGTGTAGGCTGCGAAGCCGCCGTTTTCTTGGTATTGCGATGAGCAGTTCTTTGAACGGTTTTCAGTGTGCAAAATATGGCATGCTCTGAAAGTGGGCGCCTTAGAAGCCTGCCCTAGTCCTTCGGTCACCAAATGGTCTTTCCCCAGATTGCATACTGATTCAATTGTTATAGATAGACGAAATGGTGCACAGTACCTGGGCAGGGACAAAGGTTAGCCGTCAAAACGTGGAGGAATACTCTACTCGGTGTTACGCAAGGCGTCTGCCACTTATTGCTCTCACGCCCAGCCTACGCTCCAAACTCACTTAGAATTTATCTGAAGAACGCACTTCGTGACAAAAACGCCTGTAAAGCAAATAGCATGGCTGAAATTGACTTGGAAATTCACTGAACTCTCATTTTACTGTACGTTAAGTGAGCCGGTGGCAGACCGCTAATTATTAGGCCGTATTACAGTGCTATTTAAAGTGTGTAACGTCAATAAGAAGACACAGTTTTTTCAGATTTGACCCCAAAGTAGTTTTACTTCTACGTTTATTACACGTCATATGGGTTTGTGTGTACAGTGTATTACGCAAGTGTATAGTCCCTTAAAGTTACACACTTAATGTTTATGTAGAATTTTGTACATGTCACTTACACGATTTAGTGCATGCGGTGAATTCGCATATTTTGCGTAAAAATGCATAAATATATGCAAATTTGTGCACAATTATATGCAAAAAGTCACGCAGGTTCAGAATCATGCATCACCACGAACAAAATTCTACATAGACATTTAGAGTTTATGGGCGACCAAGGCGCGCACGGGTGCTGTGCACGTTCTGTGCACCCTTTGGTTCATCTACAGCGAGCGAATGCATTTATCATACATGGCCTATCATGGAAGGCTGCCCGAGAGGGTAAACACATTCGTAATGCCCTGTACAAAAAAGCCGTGTATTACGCGTAATACACGTATTTGTAATACCATTTTAGGGTCAAATGTGGCAAAATTTAGTATTTCAATGCCGTAATACACGTGTAATACCACCGTAATACAGCGTAATACCGAGTAGTCTGTACACGATTTCTTGAAGTGTTTACCCCCTCGAGGCTGCCGCCTCATGCTACTGGGTCGCGCCCTGCGAAGAGAGCATTCCAGTCCTCACCGATCGAAAAACAAGAGGTGGAACAAAACCGAAAGCTGAGAAGAAAGCGAGTAGGTAGCGAGCCTGGTTTAAAGGAGATCACTGTTAGAAAGTTCCTTGTTGAATCTAGGACATGGGTCCCAACGATACGTGTTGTTAACAAAATATTGCTGTCATTTCGACAACACGCATGTTATAACGAGGGAATTCGATAAACGATGTCGTTATGTGATCCATGAAGCGGAAGAAGGGAATAACTGACTTATCTCCAAATTGATTTTTAGGCACGAAGTAGCCTTATAGCCTCACCGGGGTTGGGTTTTTTTTTTTTTTTTTTTATTTTTATTGTCAGTCTGGCCCCTTATGCAAATCCGAAATTTTCTATACGATTTTGATGAGATTTGGCAGAGTGGTAGAACTTTGTACCCTGATTTCAGTGGTGAAATGTGGTTGAAAAGTGTAGGGCCAATTTTGAGAAATTTTGAGTTGAAATCGCCGTTTCCATGGCAAAACTCGACTCGTCAGCGAAAAACAGAGGGAGAGGGGGGAGCCGAGCCACCGGAAATGGAATCCGACCAATAGCAGCGCTCCTTTTCGCCTCTGTACAGCTTACACCAAAAACGCTCGCTCCCTTAAAAAAGCGCGTTCGAATCAAAATTGTCTTTTACTGCAGCTAGAAGAGCTCCAACAATGGTATAGACGTTGTTTTCGAACGCTGCCATTTGGATCGGCCGGTCGGTCGGTGATTGTTGGCCAGAGTGTCCCGCACCGCTGCGCGCAGGCCCTGTTGTTTTCAAAAATACCAACCCTAAATGTTCTAAACTCTTTGAATCGGAGTGAAATAGGACGTTAAACTGCGTGCCTGTGCAAATGCATTTGTGAAAAAACTATCCCTAACGTAGTTTGAGTGTGACTATAAGTCCCTTTTCGAAAACAGTGGGCGTGTAGCTGCACCTTGTAGCGAGGTTTGATGGTACTTCTGAATCTAAGACGAAACGATCTAGACACGGGGGCTGTGCTTTTTTCTAACCTTAAAGCTGGGTGAACTGGACTATTTTACTGCACGTTTCTGTGAATAACTTGTCCTTCAGGTATTATGAGACTGTCTTAAATGTCTGTTTTTGACACAAATTGATACGCAGCTGGTCTTTACGTAAGTTTTAGTATTATTTGTAATGGTCTGACAAACATAAACAGAACTACACACAACGCAGTCCTAGCCTTAGTTATCTTTGTTAAACCAGAACATAAATGAAAATTAACTTCGTGACTACCAGGATTTCGTGAAATCGTATTTTTTTTTCTGTATTGTTGTTCTTAAGAATGGTTGCCATGACCACACTAAATTATTTAACTCAATTCCAGGTAGTATAAGAGAAAACCAACATTGAAAAAGGATATATCTTGACTTGGCTCCTTTTACGGTTTCAACCGAGCGGAAAATAGAGTCAACTCACCCGATATCACATGAGTCCGTTGAAAAGCTTTGAAAAAGGAGCTAACTCAAGTTATATCTTTATGCATGCATAGGAAAAAGGAGTCAACTCAACTTGTGCCCAAATTATCCAATGGCATTTGGAGACAAGTACGATTGTGTCTAAATGTCACAATGGCATTTGGAGGCAAGTGCAATTGTGTCTAAATGTCACAGTTGCAAAAAGAGATAAGTCCATTTATCCCATATGAAGCCAAAAAGCTTGAAATTTGATGAAACACACAGGAAAATGGATTACACATCGTAATGACGGCGACACTTCGTTAGCGAAAGCAGCCCACAGTGCAATCCCAACACAGGGTAGGCCTCCGCTCCAAGAGTTGTGATTTGATGCATTACTTTTGAAAATACATATTCATCAAATTTCAAGCTTTTCGGCTTCATTAGGTGTAAGTGGACTTATCTCTTTTTGCAACTTTGGCATTAAGACTCAATTACACTTGCCTCCAAATGCCATTGTGACATTTAGACACATCTGTACTTGTCTCCAAATGCGACAGGATAATTTGGACGCAAGTTGAGATAGCTCCTTTTTCCACATGTTGTCCTTTCTTGAGTTACCTCGAAATTCCATCTAATTTGAATGAGGCAAGTATAAATGACTCTTTTTTCTACTTCGATGCAAGGGAGTAACTCACAGAAACCCTAGACAGAGTGGTCTGGTACTTTTGAAAATTATCAGAATTTTTAGTCATGTTTTACTGACTTATAAATCATTTACAACTTTGGCTCATTTAGCCTTAGTTTGATCTGAAAACAGTTTTTTGTTTCTCCTGAAAAATGACTAAAATTGAGTTACCTCCTTCTTCCACTTCATGGATCATGTAATCGGCGAATTCTTGCTTCTTGATGTAAACAATGAAGTTTCGTTACATGAACAACCTTGTTTTTAACAATACCTTGTCGTTCTTTCAACGACCTACATTGTTCACAAAATATTGATGTAACTCTAACAACCTTTTGCTGTCGGTTGTAGGTCTGTCGATGAAATAGCTCATTGCCTTGACAGTTAAATTTTGTTAACTAATCACCGAATAATAATGATGATCTGATGGTCGCGAAGATGGCGCTCTCCCAGCCCAACGTACAATTATTTCATCAACAAAAGAGCTGGCCTGTTATTTCAAAAATACATTTTTTAATGTAAATTAATCAACATTTTGCTGTTTATTCTACGGCATTTGTTCTGAGAGTGAGACAGAGATATATTGACGAGTATATTTCTTTCCTTTGCCAATAAATATTTGAAACAGACGAGATTACTTTGTCAAGAGGTATGCTTTGGAAAACTCAAAAAAAAAATAAATATGAACTTGTACTGGTTTGTGAGGTTATGTTGCCGGCGCGATTTCCGGTTTTGTTCTTCCTCTGGTTCTCCGATCGGCGACGACTGGAGTGCTGTATTGGGACCTTTTAGGACCAAACCTTTTAGGACAGTGTTTACTTGAAAGGTCGGATCCGTTCTGTCTGCCGATAAGACAGGGAGCTGAGCACTGCGTCGATAAGGAAGTACGTCCAAGGCATACTTCACCGGGCCTCAACGAAGGATCGCCCACTTGAGGCTTAGGGCCCCGATGATCTCACAGAGAATGGCGCCGGTGCAGAAAAAACACCATACATGACTGGTCAATGCTTTAGATGGACAAATACTCGTCAACACTGAGAAAACCTTACAAACTATTTTAGGCCTAACAAAGAAAAGCACATTGTTGGAACAGAGTATTTGGAGCCTACATGAGCTTACAAAGAAAATACTTCGTAATTGAAGAACTATTTCTTCGTAAAACAAAGTAAATCAGTTTGTATTATGTACACTCAAAATACTTCGTCAGGTAAGGTTAGTAAGGCTAGTAAGCGTGCAAAATGAGCTGGCGGGGAAGTAGCCTAGTCCACCAAAGCTTAGCCATCGGAGCCTCGTTTGCGACAAAATGCAGCTTTTACATTCACTTACTTTCGTTTGTTTAGTTTTCCCTACTAACAGGATTTTCTTCCCCTGAAAAATCGCCACAGTGGAGCTCTCACCTTCATCCGCTTGCCGGATCTGTTGTCATCGACAGGCCCGGTCATCAAAGTGAGGGATGGTTTCCTCCGAGGCAAGACCGGGCGCACCGAGCACGGCACGGCGTACGCGGCCTTCCGAGGCATTCCCTACGCCAAGCCGCCCGTGGGGAAGCTCCGGTTCAAGGTGCGTTACACGCCGAAACCTGGGGGGCACCGGAAACTGCCAGTCAAGGTAAAATAATCAGTTGTGGGTCTCATTTCTGGGCATTATTTTTCGACGGGCCGCCACAAGTTCATGAATGTGCGAATCGGTTCCAATTTCGGTGTGAGTCTTCCCTCAACCTTCCGTTGTCACCTGAAACATCGCAGATGTCCGAGCGACGACCACAACGCCACCTATCGGGCTGCAAAGAAAGACCATCCAAAGTCAAATGAAAATTGGGCCTATCCGAGGGCCAGAAAAAAGGGACGTTTTTCAAATTTTTGCCAAAAACGGAATTATTGAATGAAGGGGAACGCCCTTGCTGATGTAGGTTTACAATGGGTGAAGAAACATAAGTCGATCTAAGTTGGGCCAACATTGTATACAAGGCTTGATGCGCAGGTAGCATCCAATAAAGCTAACCCACAATTGGTTCCAAAAATCAATTGTGGGCCAAAACAGCTTGTTTTAAAAAAAGCCACAGCGCAGTAAGTAAGGGCGATAGAAGGGACGGCTACGCTGCAAAACGTATTAAAGGAATCATTTTAACGCCTAACAGCTGATCTGGCTACTTGTTAAAAATAAGTGCCCTAAATAAGTTTATTTTGTTTTTTGTTTGTTTTTGTTTTTTTTTCTAAAAAAGTGACCCACAATTGACTTTCTACCTTAACTAGTGCATTCAACGGTGCCATGGATTTGCTCACTGAGTGAAATACACTTACGGACACCATGCATTCGCAATATACTGAGAGGTGTGTGCGAACGTACGTACGGAGAGATTTAGCCGATTTTATCTGGATTAAGGGAGGGTGGGGCACCTAGTGACACTTTTTGTATTTTGACGGTCAGGCCGATACTTTGCGAAAAATGAATCCGCTAACACGCCAGAAGGTTGCTTTGATCCTTCCTTGACTCTATGAACTTGGAGTCGTCTTTTCACAACACTTATTTCTATTAGATAAATTGCTTACCGAAGACCTCTGCACTAGTCACTTGGTGCCCCAGCCCGGGGCACCAAGGTAAGGAAGGGAAAAAGAAATCTTTCCAACGGATAAAATCGTCCGTCTTGCACACCGAATCCATCCGTTATTACGTTTGCACAAAACTGCCTGAAGTGCGGATACGTGTATATCCGCAAGAAGTTGAGTGCGTATTCTCTCTCAAAGCGCAGACCGCACTGATGCGGCACTTCTGTTCCGTTTGCCTTCCTCTGAACATGTTGCTCACCTCCCCAGGCACCGCAACCAGCAGCACCGTGGACAGGTGTGAGAGACGCGAGCCGAGAGGGGAACATCTGCACGCAACCTTTCGTCAGTTTTAAGTTCCAGCCAGTAAGTTGTGTTCTCCTCACACTGCCATGCACGAAGCACGGGGTGCGATGCCGTTGCCTCATCGCACCATGCGTGCGGTGCGTCCCTGCCATTGCGCGGGAAGAAAGCCTGCATTCCTCCAAACGATGCGATGAGAACCCGTCAAGGGGTTACCCACTCCGGGAATCATGTCTACACTCAACCGGGGAATACCTCGTAATTTTCTCGAAGTTTTAATGAAAATCCTTATAATTTTAATGGTATGTCGTCGTAATCTTGCAACAGTGTTCCGAAACACTAAAAAACAAACGAATATCATCAAATATCTTAACTTTTACCGTGGGATTTGTTAAGGAATCGTGTGTACACCAAAAGTAGGGGTGGGTAACATCTCGAAAATCGTCCAAGTCGTCGGTGAGTAAAGAAGCAGAAAAATCACAGAACCGGAAACAGCGCTGGCAACTTGAGGTGACCGTCTAGCAAAAGAAATATAGTAGTGTAGATCAAAAAAGGAAAATTTTTGTTTCTGACAGTTTTAGACTCAAATAGACCATTCTAGTCGTGGCTTGGTGAAGAACAAGAAGAATCACAAAACAGTCCATTTAGGGCATTTAAAGAGCATATATTCGCTTCAAATATGATGCAGGCGCGTAATTAGGGAGGGGGGCGAGGGGGGCAACCGCCCTCCCCTTAGGCCCCGAAGGGGGCCAAAAGCGGATTGCAGGGGCGGATTTGCCCGGCCGGCTTACTGGAAATCAGAAATCGTCACTCAGAAATGCCCAAAAAAATCGCATTTGGAGTCCAATTGGGCATTGGCTTCTAGCTCGCTTCGTTCGCTTCAAACAACCTACTGAGGCTCTTTTCACAAGCAAATAAGCGAGATAAAAGTTGAACTTTTGACTTATGAAGTGCCTTTCTAAGTCCTTAAAATTTATTCCAGGCTGAGCAGAAATTCGTTGTATGGGTTTGCAAAGCTATGTTTTGGAACCATTTGATTTGATTGGCCAACTCAAAAAAAAAATGCACCTTATATTTGCTCACAATACTCTCTGAAGTTTTTTATGTGGTCTTCGTGGAACCGTTCGAACCCCGCACAAGGGATTTTACGCTGAACAAGGCTATGGTTTATAGCTCGCTTCGCTCGCATTAAGTAGTCCGCTTTATGTCTCCAAATTTCGATTCTGTGGAAATTGGAAAAAACAAAAAACGAGAGTGTGGTTGCCTGCCCTTCAGCATCTGCCCTATCTTGAACCCGACAGTGTCCTTACAATTGACCAATAGACCACGAAACATAACGTTTGCGGCACAGTTACCTAATTCAAATTACTTGTTTTAATTGCAGTCCAAACAAATATAGAACAACTTTGGGTTGCGTGAAGCCCTCTCTTTTTAGGCACGAAGTAGCCTTATGGTTTTGTCTCGAAAACGAAAGTATGGCCCTTTATGGCAGCTCTGAGATTTTCTATACGATTTTGATGATGTTTTGCAAAACGCGAGAACAAAGCACAGTCATTTCACTGATAAAGTCTGGTAGAGAATCTTCTGATCAATTTTGAGAAATTTGGAATTAAAATTATTGTTGCCATGGCAAGGCTCGACTCGTCAGTGAAAAATTTGGGAGAGGGGGGAGCCGAGCCACTCGTATGTACATGTCATGCCAAAAATACTAGATCCCGTGAAAAAGCGCGTTCGAAACAGAACTGTTCTTCGCTGGTGTTAGAATGCATGCAATTATAGGAATAATGATGTTTTCGGATGTGGTCGTCTAGATGGTCGCACCAAAGTATAATTGTTGGGTGGACTGTCCATTGCGCATGCCCAGTAGTGTTCAGAAATACCAACGTGAAATGCATATTAGTTATACCCAAAGTTATAAAAGCATCTATAAGAAAGGGAAATTAAATTTTCTATTTATAAATTTTGTTCAATAAAAATATCACTTAAACTAAGGATATGTGTCCTAATTTCAATGAATTATTAGAAAATTCATGTATAATTTCTTAGATAGTGAGTGCAATGCAGAGGAGGCAACAATGAAGGCGCTGTTGTTTTCAAAAGTGCCAACCTCAAATGTTCGTTTCTCTTTGAATCGGAGTGAAATAGGGCATTAAACTGCAAGCCAGTGCACATTCATTTGAGAATAAACATTTTCTAATGAAGATTGAGTGTGACTGTGGGTCCCTTTTCGAGAATAATTGGCGTGTAGCTGCTCCTTGTAGAGAGGTTGGATGGTACTTCTGAATTCAGATGAAACTATCTGGACACGGCGGTGATGCACTTTTCTAACCTCAAAGTATTTAAAAATTGGTGAAATGAATTATTTTACTGCACGTTTCTGCGCATAACTTGGCCTTCATGTATTATGAAACTATCATAAATGTCTATTTTTTGACACAAATTGACATGCATCTGGTCTTGTACGTAAGTTTTGGTTTTATTAATAATGGTCTACCAAACATAAACAAAACTCCACTCAACGCAGTCCTAGCTCCGCTTTATTTGTTAAAACAGAACATAAATATGAAATTAACTTCGTGACTACTAGGATTTCTCGAAATCGTATTTTTTAATATTATGTGTCTACTTGACCCGCAGTAAGTTATACTTGTCACTTTTCGGCGTTGTCATGTAAACGATGAAGTACCTCGTCGAAAGCTTCAAGCTCGCTACGCTCGCATATCATCTAACGCACCACGTGTAATGCGACACCATTTTTCGAGTTTTGATCAAGCCCCCCCCCCCCCCAATTCACATGGGAAACCACGTCTGTCTCTCAATACAAGGCAACCAGACACACGGTCCCTAAAAGTAGGCAACTTTCCATACATCGCCCCCCCCCCCTTTCGACCCGCCTAATTACGCCCCTGATATGATGCATTTAGTGGAAAATGTTTTCATTACCTTCTACTAAATGTTTGAAGTAAAAGTTAAAAAAGAATACACTTTTGTGATTCTTCTTGTTCTTCACTCGGCCAGGACTAGAATGGTCTATTCTTTGTCTATAAAGGTGCGTGCAAGGGCGTGTTTCCTAATTTCCATGTTTAGTGCTTCGATTTTTATCACCCATTCAGCCACAGTTCAATTATGTAAGTACAACTTTGTCTTTTGACTGCTGTTTTCTCTGTCTGACACACTGATAATCAAAGTTTAGGACTACAAGGTAGGTTTACGCCAGACCGTGTCTTGTCGTAACAGGCTTCGCGATGCTGCGCCAGTTACGACAATCCACGCCTGGCGTTACACCTACCTTGGCCTGCGGCGCTTCCTGCTTGCCTTCGGCAAGCTGTTTTAAGGGTTCATTGAGGCAACGAGTAGTGCACTACGTGATGAATGGTCGAAGTATACAAGCAAGGGCGCGCCCTTCCGTCGAACCGAGTAGACAGCTCCGCTTCGCTGCGCCGGCAATTCAGTTCGTCAGGGGCCGATACCAGCTTGGCCTGCCGGCGGCTTCTTCTCGGGCCTTCTTCGGCCATCGCACCAGACCTGGTTTGGCCCAATCGGAAGCCGTCCCTCGGGCCTTCGGTCCTCGCACCTCATACCCCGTGGAGGTAAGGCGCAAACTTATTGATGTAACATCAGGACTGAGGCCTGCTCTTGTGTTCCGACTGTGCCAAAGTTAATGTCAATAAATACCCAACATGTAACTTCCGTGATTGTCTAACGGTAACATACTCGAACTTGAGGTCCCCGGCGTGGTATGATAGTATGAAAATCCTGCCAACTTTCGACGGTGATGCGAAACGTGATATGTCTGGAGTTAATTTCAACTGAAGACCAAAACATGAGACAATTTTCAAACGTTCTTTTGCTCCAACGATAAATGCCCACCGTGCATTCAATTTTCTTCTACAAATTACGAAAAGGCTACTCAACACTACTCCCCTTGCTCAACTTTCAACTTTTCTTGGTGTTAGCCATCAAAGTGGAGTCCCTAGGCTAGAATTGCGTGGGACGCCGAAGTCCAAGATGCTCTGCAGGGTCACGAGGTAGGCTGGAGCAATAAAAATCGGTGTGTATCAACATTTACGTGTAACTTCCGTGGCACCCTTTACCCAATGTTGTTGCAGCACTAGAAAAAAAAACCCGCAGATATGTCGGGTTTGGAATATCATTTGACCATAAAACGTATAACAAGCTAAAGCCAGCTCGAGTCAGCGGTTATGGTCGATTTTCATCCTTTCTAACTTCCGTGATAACGTAATTTTCGTGATCAAAGCACCCGTTAAGACACATACGAATACCTGAGGGCTTATTTTTTTAGGAAGGTAATGCAATGTCTTGACCATAAATACCATTGTCATAGCTCCAGTATCATCCTAGACCCTAGAAATACGGAAAACTTTACTTGATATTTCGTACTTTTTGCAGATCAGCAACATCAAAACTATCCCGCAACGTGAGAATCGCTCAGGTCTTGGCAAGAACTTTCCGGTGAGGGGTCGGAAGGGGGTTCTATGAGCCCGCCTTCATGTGTTGTGGGAATCAGTGCAACGGTCATGTTTTGCACTTTAACTTATGTACAGTGGGAATAGAAGGGCGGGACGCAGTCACGATGTTACATCGATAACTTTGCGTTTTCCCTAGATGGGGTGTGTGTTGGCAGGGCCGAATCCCTGAGGGATATGGCCTCCGATCGGGCCAAGCGATGCCTGATGCGAGGGCCGAAGGCCCGAGAAGAAGTCGCCGGCAGGCCAAGCTGAGCCCGGCCCCTGTCGAACCGAGTCACCGGCACCGGCACAGCGAAGCGGAGCCCTAGCTTGTTATTATATCTTTTGTACTTATGAAAGTAACGTCAAGCACCGTCGGTACCGATTTTAGAGTTACTGTGCCCATGCCTGTCCACCTGCAGCAGCCCTCCTGCGGCTCAGACAGGATCTGCACCACCGGATTGTTTGACCGGACGGCACTCCTGAAGTACCCTCCAAATCTGGGTACTCTCGTTCAACTCCTTCCTTGTGCACAGACGACAACGACGACAGCGACACACAGACACAACGGCAAACGCACATGCCCACCCCCTATTTCTGGACTAGAAGAAGGCCGGGCCCAAAAGGGATGTTTATGAAACATTTTCTGAAAATTGAATTATGGAATGAAAGGGAACGCCTTTGCAGAATTAGGTGAATTATAAGTGAAGGAATAAAAGTCATTGTTAGTTTGGCAAAAATTTTACAAGGCTTGCTCGGATAGCTTTAAAAATTGCTTACCCTCAACTGGTTCCAAAAATCGGCTGAGGGCGAAACCAGCCTATTTTTGAAACAGACGTAGCTCAGTGAACGGAGGACGACAGACGGGGCTGCTATGCTGCAAAGATAAGTCGAGGTATCATATTTTAACGACTCAAAGCTCCTGTGGCTACTTGTTCTAAATTGATACTAAAACCCACACTTGATTTTTGACCTTAATACTTAGAACTTTTTCTTTGTATTACTTTGCAATTGCTTATTTCTGTACTAATATTTTCGTTACTTAAATAAATGTCAAATGTCAGACTTCAGAAGAAGAAAATACTGAGTATTATGGTTGCTTTCTGAAATGCGTCTGCTAGTGTGAGGCTAAGAGTGGACGGAAGATAATTTGAGGTTCCAGGAAGTGCACACACTTAATGTTTTTGTACAAATTTTGTACGAGACATCAGAGTTTTTTTTGCAGATGAACTCATCGTACAATATTGTACGCGATTTTGTACAAAAGTGAAGAAATTTGTGCAGATTTTCGAACAAAAATTGCACGAAAAGCTCATCTGCACTAACAACTTTGATGTCTTGCTCAAATTTAGTGTGCTCTTTGAGGGCTGCGAAGGTGCGATCCTTGCTCGATGGTCTGACCCCGGCCTAGCACAATACCCACACGCGCGGGGCCCCAGCGCCTGGCCAGTGCCCCGTCGGGGATTCCCGTCCCGACCCGCCCAGTCCGGCCCTGTGCTGGTTTTGTGCTTCTTCTTCTTCTTCAGTCGACGACGACTCAAATAGTCCATTGACGCTGCACTCATGGCCTTTAGGTTCCCAGTGTACTCTTCCTTTGAGTTGGTTCTTCTGTCAGCGAGTTGCAGCGCTGTACTTATTCATGACCGCAGGCGTCATGGGCTGTCAAGGACATCAGGGCGTTCATGGCGACCATCCCGACGCTTGCTCGCAGAGTGGGAAAGATCCTCCGCCAGAGCGAGGACTGCCTCTACCTCAACGTGTACACGCCAGCGGTAAGCAGGGCGACTTGCAGCACTCATCACGTCATTGCCAAATTAGGGCGTAACGAAGAGTCACGCCAAAAATTGGCGTGAAAGGAAAGTCACGCCGTCATCTGGCGTCAATGACAATGTGATTATGAGAAAAGTCATGCCAAATACCGGCATGGCAGGAACTTCACGCCAAAAATTTGCGTGAATTTCTGAGTCACGCCGATTTTTAGCATGACTTTCCTGTCATGCTGTTTTTGGACGTGACGCTCCATTCACGCCCCTGACAGGGTACGAAGTCGCGCCGATATAGTTTCAGTGAGTGTTTGACAACACCTTGGTCGGTCCACGGCAAAAGTAACGCCTGGGATTCCCAGGCACAGCGCATCTTGGAAAAAAGGGTCTTTTTTCCAACAGCCTATTGGGAATCCCACTTCGCCACTTCGTCACGTTCGCCGTGTCGGAAGCACACTGTTCCTGTGTGCCGCAAGGACCCATGCAGTCAGGCACGCTGTTCTCTAGTTTGTGTCTGACAACCGTGCTGTTTAGAACATTGTGTATGCATGCAGGCAGGCTGACGTTTAAAACAAGGTGCCATGCGCGCACACTTGCGTTTGCAGAGCGATCAATCGGTTACTGTACACAATAAACTTCTTTCTCACTAGCCTTCTTTCGGATAGTTGCGTGCAAACGTACTTAGCGACGGACGAGAAAAAAGAATCCTGGGTCGGCCCCGCCAGCCGTTGCTTGGAGGCCTGACCCCCCCTGACCTCAGCTAGGGATTACGGTGACCTAATCCACCCGCCCAACTCAATTTTATAACAATAGTTTGCGTTCACTTTTTGAACAATCCGATCAACGAAACGTGTCGGAACTTAAAACCAAGAAAAGTGATATTAAAACCATCTTAAGATTCCTTTTTTAAACCAACGGGAATTTCCGACCGTTTGTTCGAAAAATAGTGCCGATTTGGAACCCCCCCAAAAAAAGGAATCTAAGGATGTTTTATTTTAGCACTTTCCTTGGTTTTAGGTTGCCGCAGACAGTTCGTACAGTGAACGGAAATGCAGTTTTCAAAACCAACTTCGGCGGCTGGATTTCGGGCAGGTTCCCCGGTCGGCCCGCATGGAAATCTTACAGCGCCATCCCCGTCAGGAGGTACCTCCGACTATGAGGAAACTTCTGACTGGGATGGCTTGTAAATTTTTCCATCCAGGATGACAGGAAAGCCTGCCCGAAGTTACCCCAGTTGACGGTAGGCCGCCGAAATCCCTGGAGGGTCAGTGCCGCGCCGGCAGCGAGGGTGTGTGTGTGGGGGGGGGGGGGGGGGGAGTGACTCCCGAAAAAAAGGACAGCCTGTGTGGACAAAGCGTCCCACGCCACCGACACGAAAACCTTTGGAATGCTAATAAAAAAAATCCGTGATGACGTGTGCACGAAACTGTCCGTAATGCGGATACTCGGCGTGTGTTCGCAAAGCGTTCGGAGTGCAGGTATCGTTTGTTTTCGGGTGTGTTCGATCGGCGGGATCGCGCCTGGCTATTGGCGGTCAGCAGGTTTAGCGGTGGCTGCTCCGGCCGCCCGGCGGTAGGCAACCCATTCAACCCGTGGACGACTTGGCTGCACCAAGTGTCAATGGACTGGGCTTCCCACTCCACTCGGGCGTGCCGCTGGTGGGCTGGGGTGGGCTGGGGGTCGGTCAGGGAAAACGGACAAGAGGGTGTGGTTCGTGTTTTAAATGGCGAGGAATAAGAACTAGGACCGAGTTGACGCCACGCCTTGGTCCGGCGTTACAAAGCGTGCATCAGAGCGGAAGATATACGACCTGCCCATGTTCTCCAAACAGACGGAGGTCATGTCTTTGTGTTGCAGTCTTACGAAGTCAGTGTTTTAGTCGCCTGTGGAGTTGATGTGGGGTAACCCCAATTTGGGGGAAACTTCAGTTGTGATCGTCAACTTCGTTCGATAGGCTGAAGTCGATGACTGCGATCGAAAATCCGGTACCGTCAACTGGGGTAACTTTGAGCACTTGGTCATTTCGGTAATTTCGGTCAGGCTTCCCTGTTAGCCTGGATGAAAATCTTTCCACGCCATCTCCCACTGGGAGAAAAAGTGAAGGTTGTGACTGTTTATCTTGATGCCACTCTTCACTGTACATCGAAATAAGGTGTTTACCGTACCCAGGGATACAGCAGACATTGTGCCTCTAAGGAATGGAATCCACTGTACCCAAGGAACATGCATTCACCGTACCTTGGAAACTGTTCAGACACCGAATGCAGTATCAATATAAAATTAAGGCAAAATTTACAAATTTCCGATAGGAACTATTCGATGGCAGAAATGAATACATCTCAACAACGAACAAAATTTGATGAGCATGTTATGCACTGCAAGTCCAAGTGAAAGACAGGTCCACACTTGTAGGCGTCGACCAGTTTGTCCTACGCTTGCAAGTGTCGACCAGTTTGTCCTACGCTTCAAGTGTCGACCACAGCGTGCTGTGGTCGACACTTGCAGGCGTCGGACACTGCGTGGTCGACACTTCAAAGCGTCGGACAAACTGGTCGACGCCTACAAGTGTGGACCTGTCCTACACTTGAATTTGCAGTGTGGCCTCAGACTCGAAATTAGAGCAGAATATTCATGTCAAAAGTTCGTAAAAAGAGGATTTTGGACTTAAATTTTTTAAGGTTCAAATTTTTTAGTCCAAAATCGAACTTTTAGAGACTTCTGACGCCGATTGCTGCTTAACGTCAAGTCTGAGACCATAACATGATAATAATTTTTTGTTCCTCTCTGTAAGATGAACTCATTTCCATCATATAATCAATTCTATTTAAAATTTCAAAATTTTCCTTTATTTTTTATTTATAGTGTATGCGGTGTCTGGACAGTTTCTAAGGTACAGTGGATGCAGGTTCCCAAGGTACAGTGAATTCCGCTTCTTGAGGTACAGTGCCTGCTGTATCCTTGGGTACGGTAGAAACCTTCTTTCGATGTACAGTGGAGGCATTAGGATTAACAGCCAGGACCTTCATTTTTTCTCCCAGCGCCGTCCGAAGTTTCCTCTTGGTCAGGAGTACCCTCTAACGGGAATGCCTCTGTAAGATTTCCATGCGGGCCGACGGGAGTGCGCCCGAAACTACCCCGTGTGCCGGAAGTTGCCCCACTTTACGGTACCCACACCCAAAAGCTGGCTATGCTGCCCTGTTGTACGGTCGTACCAACAAGCTTTAGGTTGCCAGTATCGGATTTCCGATTGAAATCGATTTCAGCCTATCGAACAAAGCTGATCACCTCATCAATGTTGCCTATTCCGTGCACGTGAGAAGGGTCTTTATTGATGCCATTTTAAGTGAGTCGTTGGGGCAGTTGCCTCAGGGCACGCAGCCGCTGCTCCCCGTCATGGTGTACATCCACGGCGGGGCCTGCCTGGTCGGCGACGGCGACAGCGACATCTTCGGCCCGGACTACTTCCTGGACATGGGCATCGTCGTCGTTACCTTCAACTACCGCCTCGGACCCTTCGGTACTCGCACGCAACTACACCCAAAATCGAAAAGCGGTACTCGGGTCTTCTTAAGAAGGTGGTTTAAAAAAAAAATAACCACCCTGGAACAGCGGAACAAAAAGTGCCTCCCTTTTCGGGCGGCAAATTTATCGCCTGGAAACGGAGGTTATTTTTGTACCGCCCTCGGAAAGGCGGTAAAAACTGGATTCCGCCAGTAGGAGACTAAACCCCCTTGAAAGTGACATTTTACCGACCGCCTGTGGGTTTTGGGTGCACACTGTAAAGTCCTTACGGACAGCATGGTTCCGTCCGTAATGCAGACTATTTGTGCAAATACACTATATGTCTATGTCGAATTTTGTACGTGGTTATGCATGATTTTAAACCTGCGTGACGTTTTGCATAAAATTGTGCATAAATTTGGATAAATTTATGCATTTTTACGCATATTATTATGCAAATTACCCGCATGCACTAAATCGTGCAAGTGACACGTACGAAATTCTACATAAACATTCAGTGTGAACAAAATTACGGATGGATTTGTCACAAAATTATCTGAATTAAGGTTACGTGGTAACGTAAAAAATCATTTGTGGGTCACTTTTTCAAAAAATGCATACGTACAGTTTAAATTTAGGTTGCCACAAGTTGCCAAAGAAGCTTTGAGGCGTTTAAATATGATCCCTTGCCTTCGTTTTGCAGCATAGCAGCCCCGTCTGTCGTCCTCGTTTACTTAGCTACGGCCGTTTCAAAAATGGGCTGTTGTGGCCCACAATTGAATTTTGGAACAATTGTGGGTCAGCAATTTTTAAAGCTATCCGCACACCATAGCTTGCCCTTTTTTTGCCAAAATAATGTTGACTTGTATTTATTTAATAATTATTTACCTAAATCGGCAAGGGCGTCCCTCTTCATTCAATAATTCGATTTTTAGCAAAAATTTAAAAAACATACTTTTTTTTCCTTTTCCTTGGCCTCGGATAGGCCCAATTTTCCTTTGAATTTTAAGGTCTTTCTTGGCTGCCCGGTTCTACGACGGTTCACAATTTTTTTTCACATCCTGAAGTTTTGCCTACTGTGATTTCGCATAGACAGTTTCGCAGAATTTATTTCACATTTTTCATACAATCTTTGTGTGAACCGATATGATAGTCGTCCCTAGTGCGGAGCACGGCGTGGAGACGGCGCGGGCAATGCAGCGGGCCGAATTTATTGAGGAAGGTGGGGAGAGTGAAATTTGTCATTTCTGACGCTTTTTCAGCATTTCTTGTGACAAAATGGTCACCCTGACTTAAAAATGGTCATCATCATAAAATTTTCTATGCCTTTTTATCCCTATACCATTTTTAAGCATGTTCGGTGGCACTTTTGGAATTTTGACACCTGTTAATCCTTTTTTCGACATCTCCCTTGTCGTGTAGCTATATGGACAGTGATCATTGTAAGCCCTCACACAAAATTTGTATCTTACGGTGTCCAAGATCCTGCGCGCCACGTCCAAAAAAGTTACTGAGAAAAACAGGATTAAAGTTAAGGCCCTAACCTAACCTTGCGGTGATTGTACGAATTAAAGAACTCCCATGTCGACTTAAGGGTTCTGTGGGTCAAAATTTGGTCATTTATGGGTAGGCCAAGGGCCAAAGAGTCGAATAAATATAAAAATAAACCAGACATCGATTTTTTGCCCTTTTTTTCACTCGCTGTGGTCATTACTTCACCCTGTAGGCCGTTACTCCACCCTTTAGGCTTCTAGCCTTGTAGGCTTTTGGCCTTGAAGTGTTGTAGCCTAGTCTTGGAAACCTTTAAAGTAAAATTGTGTGAATAGGCACTGCAGGTCAAAAGTTATTTGTGTGTAAAAAATTGGATGAAACTGTCTATGCGAAAAAACATGAGGTAAAACTTCAGTGTCAGAAAAAAATTGTGTGAACTGTCGTGTTACCAAAAAAAAAAGTATTACGAAGAAATATCGCTTCGTTTTGTGCTTGCGCCGAATTCACTGTAACATACGATTAACATAGGTCAAATCTCATTGTAAGACATGGAGCGTGTTGGCAGGCTTTCTGGGCGTGGGCACGGCGGCGGCGCCGGGCAACGCGGGGCTCAAGGACCAGGCGCTGGCGCTGCGCTGGGTGCGCGACAACGTGGCAGCGTGCGGCGGCGACCCGGGCCGCGTCACCATCTACGGCGAGAGCGCCGGCGGCGTGGCGGCGCACCTGCACACGCTGTCGCCACTGTCGCGGGGTGCGTACACAACACATGATGAGGTACAAGTTTGTACATGTAACTTGCACCATTTGGTGCGTACGTCAGATTAGCATAATTTTGTGCAAGTCGCACTCTCAATGTCTTACGATGAAATTTGACCTATGTTATTCGTATGTTTCAGTGAATTCGGCGCAAGCATAATACGAAGCAATATTTCTTCGTAATGTGAATCTTTTTAGGTTTTTCATCGTAAGATACAAAGGAAAACCTTCTTCGTGATACGGAGAAAAACCACCTTCGTATCATGCTTGCGCCATTTCCTTCGTATTATGGGAAATAACTTCGTAAGACATTTAGAGTACAAAATTGTATATAAACCTTAAGCGTGGGCGACGGACTGTGAGAACTACACAATTAAGTCATTCCTGAGACAGGGTTTGTAGGTTACGGATAGTTTTTGAACAGCCACGACACAAATGCAATTTTTTTTCTGATCCAGATGATTTTGTCTGTATCACAGAAGTTGAAGTGCCCGTAAGTTTCAAAGAAATGCTCCGTAAGTTACCGACTTCAAAACCTTTGCGTTTCGGACAAAATCATCTGTATTTTCAACAACATTGCCAATGGCTGCACGAAACTATCCGTAAGCGTGCCAACCCTGCGTCTATGAGGACGTTAGTGATTGCCACAAGGCTTGGCTGCCCGCAGGCCTCTTCCACGCTGCCATCGTGAGCTCAGGCTCCGCGGTGCACGACTGGGCGGTGCAGGCTGACCCACTGGCCAAGGCCCGCGAGCTGGGCCGCGCCCTGGGCATCCAGGCGGCCGACCCCGATGGCCTGGCAGCCGCACTCTCAGGCGTCAGCGCCAGCCGCCTCCTCAGAAGCATCTACAAGCTAAGGCACCCGGCGGTGAGTGCTTCACTTGGAAACCACTGAGGATCCAAACGCTCAGGGCATAGCGTGCAATGCGTTCCAAACCGTTTTCATCGGCCCCCTCTGTGCAAAGCTTGGCACCGCACGTGAAGCGCAATGCCTTGCCATGCACTGACGGAGGGTATCATCTGGACGCATCGCACGTACGGTGCTATGTCTCAATGTGATGCACCACACGGTGCTATCGTCATCGACATGGCCTCTGGAATCAACGAGAAGCATGAACTGCACATGCTGATGGGGTTCCCATGAAACAAGTTAACCCAAGTTAACTCTTAAAAGTACGCGCAGAAAGAATCTGAGGGCGATTCTAGCTATTCTCAGATAATTCCAACTCAAAGTTTACGATTCTGGGACCTAACGACCTGTGACTTCAGGAAAATTCTGGAAGGACAATGAGATAACGGGCCCTAAAATGATCGTTTAGGATGATGATTAATTCTAAAATGTTCATTTACTCCAGATTATATAAGTCAAATGACTGGTCCCGAGCAGGTTTTCCGCAACGGGAGACACCCCCGCGGTCACACCGGCAGGTCATGTCGTCCTTGTGACGTGCCCGCCAACGTGCACGGCCCCGCTACGCATGCGGCGCTGTACACACTAAATGTTATGTACAATTTTGTACGAGACATCACAGTTTTTTGTGCAGATGAACTTTTCGTAAATTTTCGTACGAAAATCTGCACAAATTTTTCCATTTTTGTACAAAATCTCAATCTCGAACAAAATTGTCCGAAGAGTTCATCTGCACAAAAAACTGTGATGTCTCGTTCAAAACTTGTACTAAAACATGTATTGTGTATGACCAATTTTCTTTTTAAAATTATTGACAAAACCAAATTTTCTGGACACTACGTAACAATTCATCAGTAGTTCCTTAAGAAACGGAAAGTACGTATTATGGTTGCACACATTACTCAGATAAATATTGACGAATTGACCAAAAAGTCAGTAGCGCGCTGTACTGTAGTATTTTGTACGAGACGTCACAGTTTTAAATGCACACGAAATTTTCTTACAATTTTTCTACAAGAAAACTGCATTAATTTCCTCATTTTTTTTTGCGAAATTGCGTGCAAATTTGTAAGAAAAGTTCGTGTGCTCTAAAAACTGTGACGTCTCGTACAAAATACGTACAAAAACATGTAGTGTGTGGGAATCACAAGAGCTGAACGTGTTTCTGGTGCCGGGAAGCAGGTCGCCCAATCCGACTTGGAGTAGTTGAGGACTCACCGCTACGCACTCGATTTCAGGCTGTCGTTCAAGTCTTAAGCTCTTTCCACTCCCTCTGGCTTGCCACCAACTGATGATCTCGCGTCGGCGCGCTGCAGTGTGCGCAGGGCCAGACGGCCCGCAAGGCTTCCATGCGGCAGACGCACGCGTCGACACTTTCCAAACTACGCTCAGACTATCCCTGTCTCCCAGCGTGCAGAGAGGCCGCATAGGGTGATTTGACACGCATCCCGTGGCCAGTGTTGCCAAGTCCGTCTAGGGGCCTTTCCCACGCGCCTGTTCGAAATAAACAAGAAATTTCCCTTCAATACGTTTTTTTTTTTGTTTTCGTACCTAAATTATGCTTAAAATAACTTCTTAACGCTCCTACACTCCTTTATCGTCCCCACGTTCACTCGTACACGCGACAAATAATCGGAAATCGGGAACTGTTTCGCCGGATGTTGTATTAACGATACCAGCCGTTTAGATGAGGATTAAAACGTTGCGGCGCATGTGAAGGTCGCAATAGACGACCGAAATAGACCAATTATGGCAGATTGCCCAAGTACGCGCGACTTTCTCCCACAAAATTTCCCACAAACTGACGATCTACATAATTTCCCACATTTTCAGATTTCCTTCCTTTTTTCCTACGCCCCCTTATGTCCATGTCTATAACCTCGTAAGGTCTTTGGAAGGCCAAGAACTAGGGCACATTGAAGGAAAGGAAACCGCGACACTTTCAGTTATTTTTGACGGTTATGAAGGCTGCGCCCTTCCCTTGGTCCACCATCCGGTGCCCGACCCTGCCGCCACTCATTGTGACCCCGCGGCGTTCGCAGCGCTTCATCTGCCACGAGCTGGTGCTGCTGCCCGTGGTGGAGCCGCCCGGCCCGGACGCCTTCCTCAGCGAGGACCCGAGGGAGATCCTCCAGCGGGGCGACCAGGCCGCCGTCCCCATCATGTTCAGCATGAACAACCGCGAAGGCTTGCTGTGGCTGGTCGGTACGTCGCTAGGCTAATATCTTGTTTCCCAAATTAGCACGACCCCCGATTATGAGGTCACGGATTGCAATGAAGCAAGCAAACCCAATGGAGTTGTCGCTTTGGCTGCTTTTTATGTGGTCTGTCTGATTTCATTATTTACTCTTCGTTTTGATTTCAAAAAAAGCAGATTTTTTTGCCTGTGTCATGTCAACTACCCAAAAAGAACAGAAAAAAATGATTCTGCATAAATGTTTCAGAGCTCATATCTGAAGGTTCTCTTTTATGTGACAAATGTAATGTAATTGTTTTTGAATTATTTTTTTTTACGAGCACCAGTTAAGGATTTCAGAATCAATCATTCTTATTTTCTAAGGGAAGGTTTGAATTTAAGGTCTCTCCCTATGTCAGGCAACCCTACGGTAGGCCGCTTGGACCCGGAGTCGGAGGGGGAGATGGCTCGTTGGGTGGAACGCCGGCGAGCCGATCACTTCTTCCTGCCCGACGCGCTGTACGGAGGGCTGCCCCCAGAGCAGCGCGCACAGTGCCACAAGGAGGTCATGCAGCACTACTTCCAGGACAGAACCTTCACGCTCGACACGCTGCCTTTGTTCATAGACGTACGTTTTCAGTTCCATGAGAAAACTTAAAATTCGGTGGAGAATTATCTATTAGTGCGATGCTGCACTCTTGCAAAGTCTGTAAGTACACTGCGCATGCTCAACTGGCACGTGCAATTTAGTAAGTAGAAGAAGGAGGTAACTCAATTAAAGTCATTTTTCAGGAGAAACAAAAAACTGTTTTCGGAACAATCTAAAGCTAAATGAGCCAATGTTGTAAATGATTTATAAGTCAGTAAAACATGACTAAAAATTCTGATAATTTTCAAAAGTACCAGACCCTGTGTAGGGTTTCTGTGAGTTACTCCCTTGCATCGAAGAAGGAAAAAAGAGTCCTTTATACTTGCCTCTTTCAAATTAGATGGAATGTCGAGGTAACTCAAGGAAGGACAACATGTGGAAAAAGGAGCTATCTCAACTTGCGTCCAAATTATCCTGTCGCATTTGGAGACACGTACAGATGTGTCTAAATGTCACAATGGCATTGGGAGGCAAGTGTAATTGAGTCTAAATGCCAAAGTTGCAAAAGAGATAAGTCCATTTACACCTAATGAAGCCGAAAAGCTTGAAATTTGATGAATACGTATTTTCAAAAGTAATGCATCAAATCACAACTCTTGGAGTGGAGGCCTACCCTGTGTTGGGATTGCACTGTGGGCTGCTTTCGCTAACGAAGTGTCGCCGTCATTACGCTATGTAATCCATTTTCCTCTGAGTTTCATCAAATTTCAAGCTTTTTGGCTTCATATGGGATACATGGACTTATCTCTTTTTGCAACTGTGACATTTAGACTCAATTGCACTTGCCTCCAAATGCCATTGTGACATTTAGACATAATCGTACTTGTCTCCAAATGCCATTGGATAATTTGGGCACAAGTTGAGTTGACTCCTTTTTCCTATGCATGCATAAAGATATAACTTGAGTTAGCTCCTTTTTCCAAGCTTTTCAACGGACTCATGTGATATCGGGTGAGTAGACTTTATTTTCCGCTCGGTTGAAACCGTAAAAGGAGCCAAGTCAAGATATATCCTTTTTCAATGTTGATTTTCTCTTACACTACTTGGAATTGAGTTAAATAATTTAGTGTGGTCATGGCAACCATTCTGAAGAATAACAATATAGAAAAAACTCAATTTGGAGATAAGTCAGTTACCGTGAAACGGGGTAATTTCGGGCACTTTTGAGAGGTATTTATAAAATTGTGAAGGTCGTGGTGTTGCCATGGACCTAAGGGTTAAAATTTACCATCTACCAACCTTTAACTTCAATTTGACGCCAATTCCAGGTATCTACGCCGAGGGGTCGTCAACTCACATCGCGTATGTACGAAGCAATAAAGTAATTGGTAATATACGTCCTACATTACCGATTTTTGGCTGCTTTTTCGTCCTAACTTTGCTTAAAGCAGTTCAATTGGTAATATTTATGGATTTTTAACTGTTATATATGAGCAATATACAAGTAATATGCAGCCTGAGTACGAAGTAAAATGCGAGTTGACGACCCCTCGACCTACGCCTCACCGTTTTTACAGTGGAGGGCCGAAAGCAGTGCCCGAAATTACCCCATGTTTTGGGGTTATTTCGGGCCCCCAAGATGAAACGACTTGTCGTTCTGATTTTGGTCTCAAAATCAAAAATTGTTCCTTTCTTTTGAGCTTATGTGATAAAATGTGAAATTCTTAAGGATGTAGATGTGGAGGGATGGTAGAGGTGGTCATTTATACATAATTTGAAGTCATGATTGTAACAAATAGTTTGATGTTTGGGAGAGTGGGGTGGAGCTATTCAAGACGCTTCTTGTTGAACGTCTAACCTTGAACCTTTATCCTTTTTTGTTTTTGATACTGATACAACTCGGGCCACACTATATTACGCGAAGATGAGTCGTAGATCTTCCTCTTGAAACTGACGTACATAGGGGGCAAGTCTTATGCACAATGGGGAAGATACAGGGGCTTTCTGGAAAACTCTGCATTCCGTAGCAACCCGGCAAGCCATGCGGCCGCTCTCAAAGTCAAAGCCCCGGTAAACATGATAAAATTTTAGTCACGAACCAATTATTGACACTAAGATAGGATGTGTACACATACTACTCATATGAAGTACAGATGTAGCCTTGGCCCATTTTTATGATAGTCAAAGTTCCACAAAGCGACTGCTGCGGCAGTTTAGTATTATCTTTGTTAATTGATTATCTCCATCTTTTAGAAGAGCTCTGAAGAGCTGGAAGAAGCTTACACCACTCTAGCCCTGCGAAATTCAAAGTGTTCAGAACAACCCTGCTTGCCCTGCATGCCATTTCAGTGCCCAAAATTACCCCTAAAAGTAACATTTTTTTGGTTTTGAGCCACTATTTACCATACTATTTGCCGCAGGTGATTGAAAATTTGACACAGCATGCTCAAAACATGTCCAAATCAGAAAAAAATACCTTATGCACCGTTTGTGAACAGGTTTGGCTTGCCAGTCGAAGTTTTCACGCATGCACTGACTTTAGGTAAAAATTGTAAAATACGAAAATCACTGTATCTCGAAAAGATTGGATCTGTTTTGGTCTTCAGAGGAATGATCCAACGGTTTTAAGTGTGGCGAATGCGATGCGCGCAACGGGACAAGCCTTCGAGGTCGCCGCTAGACGGCAGCATCATCGCAATGCTTTCGGGCAGAGATGCCCGAAATTACCCCGGGTGCCCGAAATTACCCCGTTTCACGGTATTCCCTTCTTCCGCTTCATGGATCATTTGAGCACCCGACACAATGTCTTCAAGATTCACGACACACTCACGTTGTTCGAAGTCCAACTCCCGCGACGCGCCTTTGGTTGGTCTATTTGTGACGTCCAGCGAGCGCGCTCGGAGTCATCAGCATCCTGCAACCACGCTCGCAGAGCGGTCCCGTGGTGTAATGGTCAGCCCCTCACGTCGGCGAGCGAGGAGCCGATGGTTCGAGTACCTCGGGTATCGGAATTCCCGATCAAGCGGAAGGACGAGAAATGTTGTGTGTTTCATCATGGTGCTCGAATGTGTGTGAAGTTGCAACGTTAAAATTTTGTCTTTTTGTCTGACTTTTCTTTAGTCATGCCGTGTCTGATAATTCAGACCACCCACTTCTAAATTATAAGACCACCCAGTTCTAAATTTCCAGACCGCCCGTTTCAAAAATTTCATACTACCGAAACTTTCTGAAATTTCAGACGAACAAGCTGTACTTTGAGTGATCATTTTGGATTGGATGCGGATATAAGAGGCCTACATGTATTTTAAGTTTTCCTTTTAATCAAGCAGAGTTCTGTGCGACTGTTATAATATGCAACTTACAATACGCTATACCAAGAGCCATTGCATATTAAGAACGTGAACGGTCCCGACGGTCCGCATTATTTTAACTCAATTTGTGCAGGCATTTGCCGACCTTGCTTTCATCAACCCTTTGTACGAGGCGACCAAGCTTCACGCTGCCAACGACAAAGCCCCCGTCTACGTGTGTCACTTGAACCACGATGGCGCACTTCACTTCTTCAAGAGGCTCGTACGCCACAAACATCCAGGCAAGAAAAAACGTTACGTTTCTCGAGTTCCTCAGAAACCGCACTCTGTAAACAAATTTAAAATTTGTGAGGAATCTGCGTCCATTAGTTGCCGAAGGTACCTTCCGTAAATTTGGGTTTCATCGAGGCTTCGACAACTTATTTATTACTTCGTTGGCGGTGGATATATTTCCAGTGTATTACTATGCATTACTTGCATATTACCACCACTCGTGTAAATGTTTTCAGAAAAGTCTGAAAAGTTCTTTGAAACTCTGATAGATTTCCTGAAAGCCTGATATTCTTTCTCATAGTCTAAAATATTTTCTGATAGTACAAAAATTTTGCTGAGAGTGTGACAGTTTAGGTTTGAAATTCTGACAGCCGCACCTGAGTGTGTGAAAACAACGGCTGGCGTTCAGAAAGCAACCTCTGACAATCGGAAATAACTTCTTCATCTGAAAGCTTTGTCTGAAAACCTGATAGTCGACCTGATTTGATGTGTCTAAGGGAAGTTGGCTGAACCAGTTTGATTGTTAGATGTATCAAGAACTCTCTTTCCCTGGTGATTTCAAGGTGTATGGTACTGTTGGAATGTGGGACATGGTCTTATATAAATTAGGTATCTTTCTGTTTCCAACAGCTGTCCAGGAAGCCAAGGTCACTCCCTGGAAGGTTTCCAAAGGTGATCTCGGCTGCCTTGACAGCTGTAAGCTTTTCAGCAAAGCAGATGTCAGGCCTGTATCACTATCAGATTTCAGGAAGTGAGAGGCGTTTCAGAACTTGAGCTATTAGACCTTCAGACAATGCTTTCATTAACTCAGCTATCAGAGGTGCGCGAATTTTGATCAGGATGTCAGAATTCAGATTCTGATAGCTGAAGCACTGCAAAGATTTACTCTTGTGGCAGTTTTGCCTCTTTACTAAAACAAGTTTGCATCGTTACTACCCCTAACCAAGTACTGCTTCACGTTATTTAATATTACTAAACTACAACCTCTATCACCAATGATGCACGTAAAGCCCGTCGCAAGCGGCTGAGGAGATTTGTCAACCTCTCCAGTTTTTAGTCCGAGTGGGCGAAAAATCTTTGATTCATTTGGCATTCTGTTCCAACATGTTCCTGGCTCCACGTAATGAGGATGATCTCAGCTTCACAGCTTTTGCAAAAAAGCACACGTTAAAAACTGTTACCGTTTTTTTCCCTTTTTTTAAAAATTAAGGATCTTTGACCGTCGGATGTGTCTTAACTATTGGCTACCTGGGAGGACCAGGAACCGTTTTTAGCGTGCATTGTAAGTGCTGGTTTGGCTGTCTCGGCAGGGATGGGCCATGGCGATGAGCTGGGCTATTTGTTCCGCGTTCAGCTCCTGCCTGAAATCTCGCTGTCGAGCGCTGACCTGCTCTTCAGGCAGAAGATGCTCAACATTTGGGGCTGCTTCATAAAATCCGAGTAAGTATAAAAAAACGAATGGTTTCATAATGTGTTGGAGTTTTCTAGTGAAATAGCAATAAGCTGCACCCCTAGAAAGCCGTCTTGGCTTCTCCACGTTGTGTTTAGCCCCCACACTTTCGTTGTCACTCCGTCACGCAGAACGCACGACCCAGTGGGGACAAGCACCATAACACGAACCTTTTCTTGATTTTAACTGGAAGATACAAAGTGAAACATTGATACCGTAAACTGCGGAAACATCGATCAGCCGGGGTAATTTCGGTCGGACTTACCTTTCGGACTGCGTAGACATCTCAGTAGGCCTGACCTGTCCACAAATCCAAAGGTCAGACTTCTCGCCACTCCAGAGGCGAGACCAAATGTCTTGCCCAGTTTTGGTCAGACACCGAAGTCTCACCAAAATTTGGTCACACAAAAAGTCTCGTCTTTTTTTTTGGTGAGACATTTGTGTCTGACCAAGTCTTGGCGAGACTGTCACACTGCAAATCCAAGTGTTCGACAGGTCGACACTTGTAGGCGTCGACCAGTTTGTCCTACGCTTGCAAGTGTCGACCAGTTTTGTCCGACGCTTTGAAGTGACGACCACAGCATGTCCTACGGCAAACTACGCGTAGTTTGCCCTAGGACGTGCTCTGGTCGACACTTCAAAGCGTCGGACACTGTGTGGTCGACACTTTAAAGCGTCGGACAAACTGGTCAGCATTTGCAAGCGTATAGGACAAACTGGTCAACACCAGGGGTCGACCTGTCCTACACTTGGATGAGCAGTGCAGGTCTGACCAAAACTTTGCAAGACTTTTTGTCTCGACGAATTTTGGCGCTAAGTCTTTCCATTACATTTTCAGTGCAAAGTTACCCCAGACGAGGTAACTTCAAACAGGGGTGGTCAAGTCCGACAGAGGAGCCTGACCGCAATCACCTTAGGTGACAGAATGTTTTCCCAATTCAAGGAATTACTGAGGTTTAAACTACATTGGCACTCACTTGAAGAGTGCAAACTAAACCTTGGAACCCCGCCGCGTTGCCTTGTTCCCCCAGGACCCATACGCCGTCCGAGGCGGAGCTGGGCGTGTCGTGGTCGCGGGCGTGGCAGAGCGGCCGCATGGACTACCTGGAGGTGGGCGGCACGCTGAGCATGCAGCAAGACGCGCTCACTGGCGGGCCCACCTTCTGGGACCACCTGTACCGGAGGTACCTAGGCAGGCCCATCCTGCCCTAGCCGCTGTCGGCGCGACTCACTGCGCGACCGTCACTCTCCTACCAGCAACGTCACGTCACTCTCCTATCAGCATCGCGACGTCACTCTCCTACCAGCAACGTGACGTCACTCTCCTACCAGCAACGTGACGTCACTCTCCTACCAGCAACGTGACGTCACTCTCCTACCAGCAACGTGACGTCACTCTCCTACCAGCAACGTGACGTCACTCTCCTACCAGCATCGCGACGTCACTCTCCTACCAGCAACGTGACGTCACGTTCGTTAAAACGCGAACTGTGTCACGTTCAGTTGCGTCTGCCACCTTCGACTGAATATGAAACGATACCCTATTGGTCCGACTGGGCCCGTGTGCAACCAGTTAACATTGCAACAAATGTGACACGATATTCAAACGAGCGTGGCACAATTGGAGTTCACGTCTCGTTCCTTGAATGAGTTACCTGGTTCTACGCGACTGGGAAAGATTGCGCCCCGCCCGCATTCACAATGGAACTGTCTTGATCACTTTACGGGCAGCTGTTGCACCCAATATCGCCCTAATCTGAGTGACAAAATAATTCTCACCCAAAGTTGGGTGATTAAGTATTCCTCATCCAACAAAAGGTAAGGGAGTGTGGGGCACCTAGTGATACTTTTTGTATTTTTGCGGTCAGGTCGATACTTTGCGAGAGTCAAACCCGCTTACACGCCAGAAGGTTGCTTTGATCCTTCCTTGACCCTAAGAACTTTGAGTCGTCTTTTCACAACACTTATCTCTATTAGATAAGTAGCTGTAAAAGCTACAGCTAGCTGTAGCCTCATATATGTTTTGTGGTGTAATATTTTACATTTCGATTATCAAGTTGATGTTTTGAAACATTTCAGACATGGAAACATCGTAAATTAAGGGTGTCTGTCACTACCTGCCCCGAGGGCTCTTGTTCGTTAAAGAGTTAAAATGAAAAGAAATAAAAAAAACATTTTAAAGCTGTTTTAGCCAAAACCACGTACTAACGGTCCTCATCATTGCTTAAAACTGCCAGTATGGCCGGCAGTGCCGTTTACTACACTGGCGTCCAAAATTAGGTCCCCACTTCTTTAGATCATTATAACTTTTTCCGTAATCGACAGAAATCGTCTAAATTTTCCACAAAGGTACCTCAATGGGTCTTCTAAAGGTTCCCAAAATGTCGCACCTGAAAGGTACTCCGAAAGGGGTAACCCACCCCCTTGGAAAAAAAGTTGTCAAAATGATGTCTAAACAACAGCCGAAAAGGGGCTTTGAAAGTTTCGTTTTGACCGAATCTGCCTTGAGGGAGTGTAACTGACCAGAAGGGAAGCGATTTGCCGAGTTTTAAACCCCCTGTTCAAACCCACCCCTTTAACCCCTAAAAGGGGCAGCTCCTGAACGGGTGGTCGTAGCGCGATGGGACCGACACCAGTGGGTCGGGCAGCGGATTTAACATGGAAAGGCGGAACAATAGTGCAAGTTTTGACCTGTTTAGAGACACTCAAATGGAGAAAACTGCGTTTTTTCGTGATGATTTAACGCAAAGTTCGACAACATGTTAATGCGTTTTCTGTGAATGAAATTTTTGGTCCTTGGCAGTTTTGAGAAGGCCAACTCAAGTTCTTTGAGGGACCAGAAGAGCAAAGTCGTGGACTGACCCTTTCAACCCCTAAAGGTGCATCAAAAGTACTCTGCACGTGCTCAAAGAAATTTCAGAATTAAGAAACGGCTGTTTTCGTTCCAAAAACCAGACTCCTTGGGTTCAGGAATGTCGAGCGACTGACACTGGCTTGTTACCTGTTCGGAGAAACCGTTTTGTTACAAAATTTTCACGATTTTACACATGTGTCATTTCGACAATCGTCTGCAGGGGTACTTTTGACGCACCATCATGGGTTGAAAGGGTCAGTCCACGACTTTGCTCTTCTGGTCCCTCAAAGAACTTGAGTTGGCCTTCTCAAAACTGCCAAGGACCAAAAATTTCATTCACAGAAAACGCATGAACATGTTGTCGAACTTTGCGTTAAATCATCACGAAAAAACGCAGTTTTCTCCATTTGAGTGTCTCTAAACAGGTCAAAACTTGCACTATTGTTCCGCCTTTCCATGTTAAATCCGCTGCCCGACCCACTGGTGTCGGTCCCATCGCGCTACGACCACCCGTTCAGGAGCTGCCCCTTTTAGGGGTTAAAGGGGTGGGTTTGAACAGGGGGTTTAAAACTCGGCAAATCGCTTCCCTTCTGGTCAGTTACACTCCCTCAAGGCAGATTCGGTCAAAACGAAACTTTCAAAGCCCCTTTTCGGCTGTTGTTTAGACATCATTTTGACAACTTTTTTTCCAAGGGGGTGGGTTACCCCTTTCGGAGTACCTTTCAGGTGCGACATTTTGGGAACCTTTAGAAGACCCATTGAGGTACCTTTGTGGAAAATTTAGACGATTTCTGTCGATTACGGAAAAAAATATAATGATCTAAAGAAGTGGGGACCTAATTTTGGACGCCAGTGTAGATGAATAGAGTGATAACGCTTTGACAAAAAGTCCTAAAATCTGCGTTTTTTTGTGGTAACTTTTTTCTTAACTTTAGTATTGTTTCTAAATTACTTTGTTGAAAGTCTCACTCTTACTTTGAAACGATTGCACACTAAATTTTATGTTCAAATTTGGACGAGACATCACAGTTTTTTGTGCACAAGAACTTTTCGTACAATTTTCGTACGAAAATCTGCACAAGTTTCCTCATTTTTGTACAAAATCTCGTAGAAAATTGTACGAAAAGTTCATTTGCACAAAAAACTGTGATGTCTCGTACAAAATTTGTACAAAAACATTTAGTGTGCTTACGTTACAAGACCTTTCGATTCAATAGGGAAGCCATGGGACCCCGGTGTCACTAGGTTCCCCACTCTCCCTTGGTATCATCACACAAATTTATGATTCTCACCCAAATGTGGGTGTTTAAGAAAACCTTAACCTAAAGTTCAGCCCTAATCATGACTTTCATTCTCAGTGCGAGTGGGCGCACCCCGTCCCCGACGCATCAGACCTGTGCGGGACCAGGACCAGGCCGACGTAACAAGGCACGGCTTGCGCTCCTGCGTTGAGCCAAGCCGCTTGTCAAACTTAACTATTTGTTGGATGCATCATATTACTTGAAGACGTTGTAGATAGCTTTGTTTTGTAGATAGCGATATTTAAGTATTAAAATGCCTAACTTTTTTTTTTTTCTTTAAAAAAGGGAGATCTTGTTTTAAGGATTTTTGAAACACCAGATTTGAAAGAAAAAAGGCAGTATTTTATTTGCGGATAGATGCTGGACGATATCGGAACTCAGACTTTTCGAAGATGCCACTGGATTTTGGACACCAGCACCTGTAAAGTCTAATCTACCTTACAACAGGAGAAAGCTCAATGAAAACTTAAAACGGCAAGGAAAAACTCTGAGAACAAATGTCGTTGAATCAACAACAAAACGTTGATTAATTTTTATTAGGAAATGTTTTGCCAAAATAATAAGCCGGCTCTCTTGTTGACTCAGCAACAAAATGTTGCTGTTAAAATAATTGTACGTTAGGCTTTGAGAAGGCCATCTTCGCGGTCATCTTCAGTATTATTAGGTGATATTTAACAAAGTTAAGTTGTCATGCCAATGAGCTATATCATTGACAAATCTTCAACCGACAGCAAAAGGTTGTTAGAGCTAACACAATATTTTGTTAACAATGTTGGTCGTTAAAAGAACGACAAAATATTGTTGAAAATTAGGTTGTTCAAGTAACGATAATTAATTGTTAACATCAGGTAACAAGAATTTGTTTTTTATTGTACGACATTGTTGGTTGAATTTCCTCGTCATAACAACATGTGTTGTCGAAATGACAGAATTTTTTTTTAACGACACGTATCGGTAGAACTCATGTCGTAGATTCAACAAGAAATTTTTAAAAGTGAACCGCATGTGTACCAAAGGGATCCTAAAGGAACTGCAGAAACTACTGGCCTTTTTCTAACCCCCGTACTACTTCCAAAATAATTATGGAAACGGCGGTAAAAAGTAAAAAACAAAAACTGTTTTATTTGCTGTTTTTTAAGCATTCCAGCTTTTTTATGCCGCAACATTATTAAGTCAGGACAAACATGAAAACAGAAACTCCTGCGCGTCTTTGGGTCGTTAAGGGATGATTCTGGTGAAAATCTTACACATTTAAGAATAGGTCTCAATTAAGAAATTTGTTGGGAATACGAAATAATACACACGAGAGTTAAAAATTTGACATTTGGATACATATGTCATACCCTAAACCCAATCGAAGAGCCTTTTAAAGCACCTTTTACCCAACTTCTTGCGTATAATATTTTACCGTATCAGGTTTATATTTTCACATCTTCGATTCTTTTTTAAAAGATTCTGGCATACACGACTCAAACGGTTTATTACCTTTAGCAAGCTGTTGAAGCTCAAATGTCCCTAACACTAACATCACAGTAAAATCACAAAATTCCCCTTCAAACACAAATACAACCAACCAAAAACTGCCGTCTTGTGCGGTATAGCGCATAGCCGCGCGATGGAATTCGCACACAAGTGTGTTGAGTGCGTAAAGTTACTGACACACACACTAAACTCCTCACGGACAGCATGTATCTGTAATACTGACGATTTTGTGCTAACACAATTACGGATAAATTAAGCTTGGAATGTAGATGATTTTACCTGTAAATCAAAGGTTTTTGTGTCCATAACGTCCACACACAATCATCCGCAAGGTACGGAAGGAGAAATTATTGCATTACGAGTAAAATCATTTATATTTCATTCTGAACTGAGTAAACCTTACAAACTATTTCAGTCCATACAAAGAAAAGTAGCTTATTATAGCAAAGTATTTTGAGCGTACATAAGCTTACAAAGAAAATACTTCGTAATTTACAAACTATTTCTTCGTGCAAAAAACAAAATAGTTTGTACCTTTCATTGTGCTCAAAATACTTCGTAAGGTTTGAAGCGTGTACATCCATATCCATGTGTCATTATGTTTGCAAAAAATTGTCCGCATGACGGATACGTGGTGTCTGTAAGAAATTGTCGGTGCAGCCTAAAGCTCATCCCTCCGCCATGGATCGAGACGGACAGTGAGAGAGCGCGGCGGCAGGCTGGCCTTGGCGTCCTGCCGGCACGCAGGCGAGGTGCACGGTGGGATGCCTACAGACTGGGCTGTAGGGCGTCGCCTGCGGGACAGGCTGACTACACTCACAACTCCTTATTCTGGTTTTGGTGCCCGTAAGGTACAAAAACGATTATCCGTAAGGTGAAGACAAGATCTTTTGATTACGGATAAAATCATACATATTACCAACTGAACCCATCGCTGCGTACGTTTGCACAAAACACTCCGCAGTATGGATACATGTATCCGCTGGAAGGGTGATGTGAATGGTGACGGAAGTGTGGCCTATGCGTCAGGGACTCCTAAGACGCATGCGAAGTGCGCATTGGACGGCCTTCAGTGCGGCCTAACTTACTGTGTTCATTTTGTTGCCAGGATTCTCTGTAACCCTCGGTAACCCTTAAACCCAGTGATCCCTCTTTACAGTATTCACTGTGCGACTCGTAGTATTCTCCGCATGCCCGTCGCAAACCATTGAGGCTAACGGAGACGACTATTAGTCCTGCAGAGAATACTGTGAGTCGCACAGTGAATACTGCAAAGAGGCTACAGGAAATACTGGGTTTAGGGCGAGGAGTTACCCACTTCTTATTTTGGTGTACTCACGATTCCGGAACAAATCCCATGGAAAAAGTGGGGATATTTTAAGAATTTCCTTAGTTTTTTAGCGTTTTGGGACACAATTAAAAGATTACGACGACATGCCATTGAAATTATAAGGCTTTTTAATATAATTTCGAAAAAATTACGAATGATTCCCAGGTTGAGTGTACACATGATTCCCGGAGTGGGTACCCCTCGGTTTAGGGTTGCCAGGGGGTAGCAACGGCGAAGTAAGCGCGTGAAGCTATGCTCGAGCGAGGTGCAGCGGTTACGCACTTGTTCGAGATTATGAAAACTAGGTCGGTGTTTGCAAAACGCTTTGCACAGATCAAAAGAGCATGAAATTTAGGGTGCATTAGGCCTAGTGGTCTGCCTGAGTCCCCTCAATTTAGCCCACACAAGGGAGGCAATTTTTACATTGGGATGGCGCGGCCAAGATTTTTCCTGAATTTTCGAGTTTTCGTGTTTTTCGGTGAAAACCCTTCAATTTATTATGGGTAAAACAGGAAGTATCGAGGAAGGCAATTAGCCTAATGCACCCTTCATTTCATGCTCTTTCCATCTGTGCAAAGCGTTTTGAAAACAAAGGCCTGGTTTTCCTAATCTCGAAGAAGTGCGTAACCCCTGCACCGAAGGCGCGAGCATCGCTTCACGATCTCCTTGGCCATTTCCACGCCCTGGGGTTGCAGAGAATTAGCACAAGTTGTTTACAGAAATCTCTGTTACTTTTTGCCACAGTGTAGGTTTCTGTTATAATTTCACAAACCAAGGGAGCATTCACACCGTCATGTTTTAAAAAAAGATTCAAGAAAGCAAAATTCCCTTTGCTAATCGAAGTATGAAAAAAATCCTGGCCGTTGTCCATCAATCGTCGCTTCCCGTCAATGTTTTTCAACCCACGCACAATTAATTCAAGGTCCGTCCTTAGTCGGTAGCCTCGCTGCCCTAGTTTCGCACTCCCACAGCACCCAGCTCTTATACCCACTCCTGCGAGTAACCGCGCACTGAAAGCTCGGACGAGTACACTTCGAGATTTTTAAAGGCACACGGTGAAAGATATCGTTAGACCCTTTGGCATGGGCCTCCAAAAACGCGATAGAATGTTAGGTCTGCGTGCCCTGCCTCAGCGGCGGCGCAGCGTTCAGTGTTTCAGAATGCACATCACTGTGGCTATGGCCTGGCGGTGTACCGGTGTGCCCCGCGGCCAGCACGATACGAGGCGGCCAGTCGGCCAGCGTCGCCACAGCCTCAACATGGACGGCACATTGGGGCCGTCTTTCGGAAGAGTCGCCATGTAAGACAACTTGCCGTCAGGGTTCCATGCTGTCTAGGGGAAGGCCCACGGTCGACAAGGAAGTGGAAGCTTGCAACGAGTCGAAGAGCGTTCAGTGCCACGGCATATGGCAGTTGGACGCTAGACATTGTCGTAGCAGGCTGCGGGATGCTGCACCAGACCAGACAGTAGGGTGCTTTGGATAAAAGCTAGAACGGGAGTTGGAAAGAAAAACAGGAAGAACGAAATAAACCATATCTTAAGACCCCCTATTGTGCCTTGCTATAAAGTCTAATGAGATCTTTATGCGCCAATTTCTATTTGAAAATAGAAAATCAATCAAATCAATCAATCAAGGGCAATTTCTGAACTCTTCATCACCCGAGCATCTGGTGTTTCAGTGTATGCTCGCGGTAAACATCACCCGTGGTTTGCCTTCTCTCACACTAAAATGCAAACTAAACCGCAGAAAACACTGGCAGCCAATGAATGAGACATCACCTTCGTTCAAGTACTAAGTGCCAGGGGCCAACCCAACCGTAAAATTTCGTTTAGAGAAGCATACATTATGATTGGCGTCAACATGAAGTACAGTTTTTTATATAGTGGCGATACAAATCGGCAACTTTGGCCCGTCCCGTACATTTTAAACATTCGCAATTGCTGTCGTATTTTAGCCCATAGTGATGCGAATCTCTGTCGGAAACTAAATAGATGTTACTTTCGTCATCAGCACCCTCGAAACAAAGATTAGGGTCGTATGTGACGGAAACGGCACTCGACCGCCTGGGTCCAGTTCGGGGTCAAAAAGGAAAAATTTTGGTCGCATTTGACCCTACCGGGATTCGTAAGTGGGTCTGGGGTCAAAATGGATGCCATTTTCGTCATCAGCACCCTCAAAAACATAGAAAACAATGCCAAGCTCGAGTTGAAAATTTTGGTCGTATTTTACCCCACCGGGGTTCGAACCTGGGTCTGGGGTCAAAATGGATCTCATTTTCGTTATCGGCACCCCCAAAAACATATGAAACAATGTCAAACTCGAGTCGAAAATTTTGGTCGTATTTTACCCCACCGGGATACGAACCTGGGCCCAAACTTTTCCGATCGGCTCGAAATGAACACCGTCGTCGCCCCGATTCCAAAAATACCCCTACATGCCCTTCTAGCGGCCTCCGTTGCAGAGATCCTCCTGTACACCATGTAAACCATGATGCACCTGCAGCAGCGCCCCTGGGGCTCGGATCGAAAAAGCCGTCGCCGGGCGGTTCTTAGGTTCACCCTAGGAGGCTGCATACCAAATTTGGTGAAGATCGGACCACGGGAAGACCTCGGACGGACGAACGCACAGCACGCATCATACTATATGCCCGTCCTCCGATATTTATTTTCATAAATAATACGGGACGGGCCAAAAACTGGCAGGTGTATATTAGAATTTTAATACAGTTGAATTAATATAGGCGGCACCAGTTCGAAAACACTTTCCGCTCACATAAAAGAGTCGTTCTCCTTTCAATTATTCTGATTCACACACACACACACACACACACAGTTGTAACAAGAAGTGACAATTGCGTATAGACAGGATGACTGCACATAGTCATCTGGCTTACTGTGAATAGCCAGAAGGCTATTCACCCTGTACTCCGCTGGAGTCTAAGTGTTCGAACTCAATAAATCTATCTTGTATCTCCGACCACCGGCTTGCCATTTCACCCTGACCCTTGATACAACATGGCGCAGTCGTGACGGAACTGGAACACGTAGTAAGTAGAAAAGAAATAGTGTCAAGTGGGAGAAAGTGAAAAGAAAAACTCCAGTGTGTAGGGAAGACAAGTGGGTGAAGAACTAGACCAGTCGTGGAGCAATCAAGTCTCTTCAGAAAATGCATTCAAAAGACAGCCTAGTGGGGCCGGTTCAATTGAACGGACCAGATATGAGTGATGCTTGGACTCAGTTTAAGCAGAAGTTTGAGTTGTTCTTGATTAAAGAGAAAGCCACTGGGGCAACCTCTGAAGAGAAGTGGGCTTCACTACTCCTTCAAGGAGGTGATGAACTCAGGCACCTTATAATTCTTTCGCTGAGTCACTATCTGCTCAAAGAGTAGTGACTGAATCAGGAGGGATTGAAATAGTTAACAACAAGCGTAACTATGATGCAGTTGTGAAGAAGATTGATGAGCTCACGTCGGTAAAAAAAGTCTGTCACTGGCTACAGGGAGGACTTCAACAACAGAAATCAGAAGTCAGGGGAGCCCTTCATGAGCTGGCTCACTGACCTTCAAAGACTAGTAAAAGACTGTAAATATGGGACTGTTGAGGAGTCCATGCTAGCAGTAGTGTTTTTGAGGGGAAACGGGGCCATACGCCGTATGGCCTTTAAGCGAAATCAGAGGGACCGTATGCCCTTTAAAATTTCCCAGGCCATACGGTACCATACGCGGCCATACGCACCGAAAAACCCATTTGTTGACGGCCCCGGCCGGTCACTCGACCAGGGATTGTTGTGGTCCCTTCGGGTTTCCCCGGCGGCGGCCCTGCAAGCGGCGCCAGGCCAGGACGGCCTCCTGAGCCTGAGGAGGTGCGGGATTTCCACCATCTGGACCTGGGGCAGGGGGCCGGCAGATTAGGATGAGCGAGAAGCGGAAGGAGTCGACCCCGCCAAAGCCGCCACCATCCAAAGCGCCTCGCATTGCAGCAAAGGTACCGCCCGTATGGCCTTTGCGGCGCGTTGGCGTTCGAAAGAACGTGATGTATGCCCGCGCAAATGGTCACTGCCCTTGTTACTGCCCGTCAGACTCCTTCCGTACGGAGCTTCTTTCGCCCCGATCCGCTGGCTGCCCCTGCCCCTAGCGATGTCCCTCTCCCCGCCTCCCCACCTCCAGAGGCCGCTGACAAGGTACAAACAAGCACTGTGTTTATTAGGCCATACGCTAGTAGGCCATACGCCATTCGCCAGCGCATATCTACGTTGGTTTGCCTACTGTCCGTCAGGCCCCTTCCATCCGGAGCTTCTTCCGTCCCGCCCCCGTGCCCGCTGATGCCGCCCCGGACGCTGATCCTGATCCCGCGGATTGTACTCTCATTTTAATCAGTCGACAAAGAATGTACAAGAGTTGGAGACTGTTGCTGCAGATTTGTGTGTGCAGCTTCTACGCATTGGGCGAGTTCTGGGATGTCGCAGGGTAGCATCTAGCTTGCGGTCAACGAAGGCCGTCTGGTCAGCTCACAGAGCTTTATTTGTATATTTTGATACTGGAGCAAACGAACTTACTGAGCGAGACGCAGTTCAAAGGGCTACTATGAGAGGAATCGCCAAAAAACTAGAAAGCAAGCAGACAATTTTAGATTTAGGCCTTCTGTATGATGTGCTTGAAGAGCTTTCCAGTTTGTCGCTGCAACTGCAACAGCGCGACATGAGTTTGGCTCAAAGTGAAAAAGCCTGTCAACGAACGATCAGGGTAATTCAATCATTCCGCGATCACCCAGGCCATTATTGTGAGGAGGCCATTGCTGCAGCAGAATCTGGAGTGTTCCATGGTACTACTCTAGTCGATCGCCCTAATCAGTCTTGTATACAAAGAGAACAATTTATCGATACGCTTGTAAACAAAATGGAAGCCAGACTCTTTGGAAGTGGCCTTGACTCCTGTCCAGAAGACGTTGCCCTGTCACTGTGGGAAACAGTTAACTTAGCAGATTTTAGCGTCCTGCAAACTGACGAGTGGCCTGAGAACACCCCGCCTCGTTTCGGCGAGGAGCAGATTACGCGATTGTGCACTCGATTCAAACTGCAACCACAAGGCATACTAGCAGGTATGCGAGAATTTGTTGAGGAAACCGGCACGGTGCTTCCAAAGGATCTGGTGCCCCTTAAGGACCTGATTGTGACAATGGTTGTAAGCACTGCTGAAGTTGAACGATCCTTCAACCAGATGAATTTAATTTGTACCCCAACGAGAACACGCCTCCTTGTAGAGAACCTAGGCGCTTTGCTTTTTATCAATATCAATGGTCCTGATGTCAGGGCCCTAGATATAGCACCGTACGCGAAGGTATGGTTGCAAACTCATGCTTCAGCGGATTCAGTGAAAGCTAGGAAAAGAGTTATGAAAGAGACAAAATTACTGCAATTTCAAAAATGGCTGTAACAATAAATAATTTTTTTAAAAAAGTTGCTTTTTTTCGAGCGCCTGTAGGTAGGCAACCACACAAGCATCTCGGGCAAGCGTATGGCCTTTAAAAATTTTACAACAACACCACTGCATGCTAGTGGATCGTATCATTTGGGGGACCAATGATAGACGATTGAAGGAAACACTCAGAGGAAAAGTAACACTGGACCTGGAGACGGCTGTCGCTTTCAGTAAGGCAGCAGAAGCCTTGGCAAAAAACGACCCCAGCAACAGTCGAGAGGTTGACAGTGTGTGTATAGGGGCAGAAAGAGAGCACATGACCAGAATGAGGAGAGGCCATCTACATCTCGTGGGCATCAAAGACTTAGGGGTAGGTTGTCCCACGATATTTTCAAAATGCCTTTTTTTATGAGTGCTGGGGTGGATTTGAAAGATGGCACAAAATGAAGAATATCTGTGTAAAGCAATTATATTTCGTACAATTAAAAGTGCCCGCGCATCGCGGTTGAAGTTAGTGACAGAGTAGGGTGGGACATGGGGTTACAAAAACAGCCGTAGGTAAGTCATTTTTCAACGGATTTCCATTCCGAGAACGGCATTGTGTTTGTAAAGAAAAGGTTACTCGTTTTTGTAAAAGGGTATTTTCTGTACAACTCAATGCCTATCTTCCAGGGGCACGCTTCTTTGCAAAACTTGCTAATTTCAAAGTTTAAAACCGTTTCTGACCCTTTTTTAGTCATCGGATCTCAAAGAGGGGGGAATAATTAAATTCCGCAGGACAAATTAGCCAGGAAAGTGTAACTTTCAGCATGAAGTAGAACTGTAATGAAGTAGGTACTGGAGCGCTGGAGTTTGTCATGGACTTAACTACTTTCCTCATAAACCTAAATGATTCCTCCTCCGAAAGGCAATTATCAACAATATGATCCCACAATACAGTGAGGCAACGAGTTTCTGCAATGCGTTCCATGACTCTTTCATGATTTAGAGTACCATCAGCTGTCTCCAACTTCTGGAGAAGTTTGCACAGCTAAACAAAAGAGGGAAGAGCTTCATCATGCAAAAAGAAAAGTGATTTTCGGTTCAGCAACGAAGTCCAATACTTTGGATTTTTCTTGTCACCAACAGATGGTCCACCCATTCTGGCAAACTTCAACAAAATGCACTCCTTCACATTGCGCATAACTCTGCTGTTGGGATATGAATATGCATGCCTAAACTGTGTTCTGAGGCATGCGCCAGCTATATGGTGAACAACCTGACAAAGAAATAACATTACGTAAACAAAAGTTTTTTAAGGGGAAAGAATGCATTCATTGGCTCGTAACTCACCTGCTGTGATGCATAATGATTGAAATCATCTTTGGAACGAACTTGCGATGCTTCAATGGCCGGGCCTCTCAATTTTCGGCGTACAAAAATAAAGGCAGCATCAAGTGTTCCTTTTAAAAAACTAAAAATAATGTTCCATGCCAATCCTGTTGGAGCTGGTGTCATCTTCAGAAATGATTCCAACATTTCATTTCTGAATTCTTCATTCGAATAAGCAGTTGACAAGGCCAGCTGCATTTCCGTGCGCATAGCAGGTGGCATGACTTTGGAAAGGCTCTTCGAAGACAATACTTCCTTCAATTTGGAAATAACGCACTCCAGAAACTGACAGTCCACTACATTACACAGCACATCTTTCAACACAGTTGTAATTTGGACACTGTGGATATGTCCTGCCTGTCCCTCTTCAATTGAGAATTTTTGTATCAGCTTCTGGAGAATAGTTGGAACTTCAAGTTGGCAGTGGGCAATTACATCGACGACAGGGGGTCTCAACTGCGCAGCATCTGAAATAAGATATTGTTTACATACAGGTCACAATCAAACAAAAGTGCAATACTCCTACAGAACATGAAGCTAGGGTTACCTTTCCACTGGTGTGCTTTCATGTGTTGCTTGAACCCTTGTTCTCGCTTCAGAAATTTCCCACACAAAGCACAATTTCTGAAGTACACATCAGGGGGTGGTTTTGGAACTTAAAAGGCAGGAGTTCGCTTCTTCCGAGACTTTTTCGGTGTCGATGTTTCAGGTGGAAGAAGTCCTTCTTCTTCCACTCAACTTTCGTTGCCAAATGAAGAATCCAAAGATTCATTGATGATTACAGAATCAAAGGTAGAATTTCCGACTCTAAATTCCTCGTCCCCAAAGCTACAGTTGAAATCATCATCCTCCACCCCTTCCATGTTTGTAATTTGAAGCTACAATCCACGGGTGCTTTGCAACCTTCATCCGATCGTAAACAAACTCGAGGGGCGGCGCGCGGGGTCCGAGCAGACGGCGGCGCACTAGCGCCCCAAGCGGCAGAACTTGGCGAGGCCGTTCCGCGGCGACTAGCCGGCAGTGGCTCTGGCCCGGGGTCACGTGGCGGAATCAACGGACGCGGAAGAAACAGGTGCATTTAGGTATCGTTTTGGTACTCGAGTACCGATTTGAAGTGATGATTAGTTGCATTGAACCTTTGGGAGACTGTGGAGACGCTCCGAACGACGATTCGTCGGAAAACCTGGGAGGAGTTACCTTCGCCAGGTCGCGGGACAGTCGTTAGGAGCGCTCCAGTACCTACACCATTACAATTCTACTTCATGCTTTCAGATTCTAAAATGCAGTTGCATATCTCTTAAGGGCAAAAAATATGACAGTTTGGTGATTTTTTTTGTATTTTTCGCACACTGAAAGTGGTTGCATATTTTTTTAAAGGTCATATTTAGGTTCCTTGGACGAAAATACATCGAATGAAGTACTTTTCTGATTTCAAAATGCGGTTGCCTAACTCTTAAGGGCAAAGCATAAAATACACTGGTCATCAAAATTAGCGCCCCACTTCTGTTTTACACGATAACTTTCTCCTGACTTGGCCAAAGTGGTTCAAATTTGGCACAGAGACACCTCAAAGGGTGTCCTTACGATTCGTCGAATGGCAAACCTGAAAGCTACCCCATAGGGGGTAAACCACCCCCTCCAAAAAAAGGTGTCAAAATGAGGTAAAGAAAAAAAGGTGAAAAGGGGGCTTTAAAAATTCAATTTTGACTAAATTTATGCAGAGACACTCTGCAAACTCAAGTGTGTACATAGTACACTCTTATTAGAGCATGCTTCCAAGCACACTCTTATTTACAGCATACTTGCTACGTACACGCTAAATAAGAGTGTGCCTGGCATGTACACGCTAAATAAGAGTGTACCTGCAAGTACACTTAAACTGACCCATGCTTTAAGATAGGACTAATCGAGTGTATTTTAGCGTGTACTTGCAGGCACACTCTTATTTAGCGGGTACATGCCAGGCACACTCTTATTTAGCGTGTACCTAGCAAGTATGCTGTAAATAAGAGCGTGCTTGGAAGCATGCTCTAATAAGAGTGTACAATGTACACACTTGAGTTTGCAGAGCAGTTTCACTGACCGTACGAGAAGCGATTTGCCGAGTTTCAACCCCCCCCCCCCCTGTTCATACCCACCCCTTTCACCCCAACAAGGGGTAACTTCTGATCGGGTAGTCGTAGAGCGACGGGACCGACGCCAGTTTGTCAGGCGGTGGATGGAACATGGTAGGAGCCTAAAATAACGCCAGTGTTGTCCCGTTTTGACACTTAAAGGTAGTGAAAACTGTGTTTTTGGACCACGATTCAACGCTGAGTTCAACAGCACTTCCCGACGTGTTCGGTCGGTAAATTTTTTGTTTCAATTAACGCGAATTTAAGAGGCTCAACTCCATGTCTTTAAGCAGCCAGAGGTGCAAAGACCAGCACTGACTCTTTCAACCTTAAAACCTGCGTCAAAAGTACCCCTGTAAGAGTTGGAGGCAATTTCAAAAATAAAGAACGCCCTCCTTCCATCCAAAAATGCTGTTTTTAGAGGTACAGAGAGGTCAAATGAGCCGTACTCGATCGTTTCCGGTTAGCTGGTACAACTTTGTGACGAAAGACGGCGATTTTGAACAGATGTCATTTTCAAAACTGTGTGTAGGGGTACTTTTGACGCAGTTTCTAAGGTTGAAAGAACAGCTGATTTGTCCACTTCCTTTCGACGCATCAATCCAATGCTGCAAGATTTGATTATTTTATTGTGTCTTTGTTTTTGTTGTTTGAGATTGCTGCTGCAGTCACCATAGTGGCGCAGTCCTTCCTGGTGGTGCAGGTGGCTTTGCTGGGTTCGCTAACCAGTCTGTGGAACACGTGGGCACGTCCGCGAAGCATGCAAAGCGTCAGCTGCGGGCCAAACGGGAAAAAGCGCGCCAATCAGACAAACCAAACAAAATGTCAGCCTTGTGTTGCATTATATTTTTCCTTCGTTGCTGAGTCGAAAATTCAATGAACCCTCGTCTGAGTTCTTAGCCCGCATCCTTAACGTCTATGGAATAAAACATAACGGACACGCAAGGTAGATTAGGTTAGCAACAAAATATTCTGCAACAAATAAGTAAGCTGCTGTTAACGGGGGCGGTGGCTTTTCGTGCCTTTTTTTTCCTTTTTTTGGGACGATATTTTAACTTTATGTTGAAACCTTAATGAAAAGATTGGCTTGAATGCAGGAGACAAACAGCGGGCAGCATGTTCAAGTGTCTGAACACTGGTAAAACAAAAAGGCTTAAAAAGTACTCTCTTAAGCGCATAAACATTCTTTCATCACGCTCTTCAAGGGCGTAAGTTGGTATGAGACTCTCAGGAAAAATTTGAATGCCCTTCCATAGATACTAGACGATTCACATCGTTCCAGGGGCGTAAATTGTTTATGCCCTTTAAGGGCACAATTTTAATGCCTTTGTTGCACCAATGAAAGCCATCCTTTCACCACAAAATAGTACCCACAAGGCACAAGCAGATATTTGAAGATGTAGCCAAAATAGGCCAACTGGGTAGGGTATACGACTGGATATACAGCATGGCACGAAACTTTTCATGTAAAATTTTTATCTTCTCTAAGGAGGACTGAATATCTTACACAAATTTTTACGAGGGGAACGTGAAAAAAATAAGATTTCCACCAGAACCTCTCGTAAATAACATGTTTCAATACTTCAGGACTCCCCAAATAAGTTCGAAACTACCTTAACCCCCCAAAAATTAAACAAAGTGTCAAAATATAACTTCCAATTTTTTTTAATTTTTTTTTTTAAATAACGAAGCTACAGCACAGGGAGCCCGATTGAGGAGTCCGAGGTCTGCTGCGCCTCAAAATGCAGTCGTGCGTGTGTAGCGCAGCAGAATGCAGACTCATGTGTGCCCATCCTATCGTCTTCGCGTTCAGGCACCTGCTTCGGAACCATCGCTCTATCGCTTGTAGGACCATTTGCTCCCGGGACCAGGTCAAACTGCTGAGGTGGTGACGCGCGAGTCGGGTGCTAAACGACGCCTCCCGTCGGGCAGGTCAAGGCCGCGCCCGCTACCGATTCGGCCGAATGAAAACCGGCCTGCATAGATGCAAGAAACGAGGGGGGAAAAACCTTAGCGTAGCCACATGCATGCTTGCAAGACCAACGACAACACTCGCCATTTAATCCGTCAAAGTTATCTTAGGCATTTGTTCTTTCGGAGTTAGAAACACCCCATTTACGCAAAAGGGGCTCATTTTGATGGACGTGAGAGTATGAGTAAGCCATTTTACCAGATTATTTAGTTGACAAGGAACTTCATCCATTATAATTCGAATAAACAAGAGAACAATTAAAAAAAAAAGGTTATAATTTTTAAGAAAACAAGTTCGCTTTTTGACGTTTTCCGCATTCCCGATGGGGAACCATGATGGCGTAGTTGGTTCGGCTCGCTTCCACGATGTAAGACTTGGATACGGCCGCGAAGCAAAACCGCTAATTCCAGCAAGAGCTGCGAAAACGGAAACATGTTTATCAGTAAAGGACATTGCCCAACCTTTGCCTCTACATTTACAGACGTAGAAGCGGATCCAGAGTCGGTCCATTTAGGGGGGGGGGAGAAGTGGTGTTTTTCTTGCATAATTTTGAGGCGGATATGTGAAAGCTTCTTTCCCTCTCTAGATCCGCGCTCGAGTCGCACCCGCTTCAAAACTAAAGTTTGGGTCTGGCGAACTTGAGGCAGGTTTCAAACTCTGAGTTCGCTACCTAATTATGTCTTGAGAGGCGGTTGCCACGCTGACTCCAGGCTGAAGCGAGCCTACCCAAGATTCTCTGAGAAGCTGTAAGGTCTGGCACACAGCAGGCGGCTGCTGCAACGAAAGCTCATAGGATAGCGCCCATGTAGGGAAGGATCATTTTGAGCCCACGTATTCTTCAGTAACATAATTATTGTAATCAGGTCCTCTACACACTTTCTGGCTGAAGTACAGAAAATAAAAGTCATAGCAAACCCCAACATGTCTCCATTTTCGTACAGCACAAGTACTTACGTTTCAGCAGAAAATAAACCACGGTTTGGCAACAAAGTAAATGTGGAAGGTGAACAGGCCGTAGTCGTCGATCCACTTGGCCATGCATTCCGGAGAGTTCGGAGCAATACTCTGAAAATAACAAAACATAAATCGTTCGAATTTGTCAAAGTAAGGAGGACGTAAGAGGACAAAAGTTTCGACATCGGAATGTTCTTCGCAGTCAGGTGGCCCACATGTAAACGAGACCCGGTCTGTGGCCAGAATATGCCTCATATCTTGACAGTAATGAACGTTACCTTGGCAACCGAAGACGATGGTGCCTCAAACCATCCACGACCCTTACTGGGTTTGCCATACATTCCAAGTCCAAAACCTTGAAGGTTCTTGGTCGTCGGATTGTAAAGCATGAAGTAGGGACGGTGTGATTCACAATTGGTCTTCTCAGAGAGCTCCTGGAAGTAGTGTTTTCCTGCGCAGAGAGAACCAAGCGCCCTACAGTTTCCTGGACAAGTGCCGTGCTGGCCGGCCGAGCCAATTCTGCATCGAAAAGCTCAGTATTATTACACGAGTTGTATTGAAACGGACTTTAGTGCAACGTTTCTGGGGTATTTTTTAAAATAATTTTAGGTACGAATCCTTCTTTACCGAAATACTGTGAGAAATAGGGTACACGGGTACACCTTCAGAAAGTGGCAGGGAACGAGCAACTGCCACTAAAAGGAAAAGTGTCCGGTCCAATTTCTGTTCAACAAATGAAAAACGTGTGGCACGCAATATTAGATAGAAAGCCACACGAATTGGCTGGAAGTCCGGCTTCCTCAACACTGCAATTCGATAGGTAAGTTTGCTTGCCACTCCAGTGGCGCTCCGTTTTGAATGCCAAAATTTGGCCTTCTGGGCCCGGATTGGCCTCTTTGAATGCCAAAATTTGGCATTCCGGTGAACTTGGACGCCAAATTTTGGCATTTTAAAAGGCCAATCCGGCCCAGAATGCCAAATTTTGGCATTCAAAACGGAGCGTCACTGGAGTGGCAAGCAAACTTACCAATGGAAATGCCGTGAATGTGAATAGAATGCAGTCGCCAACACCTTCTTGAACACTGCAAAGCCAGGGGTAATTTTGCTTGCCACAAATATGGCAAGGTGTTTTGAATGCCAAAATTTGGTAAGCTTTGACCTGGAATCTTCATAAGCTTACCAGATTTTGGCAAGCTGGTAAATATTTCCAGGCCAAGCTTGCCAATTTTTGGCATTCAAAACAGCTTGCCAATTCTGTGGCAAGGAAACTTACCACTGGCTTTGCAGTGAGAATTTAGAAATCAAGTGGAACACGGCAATTATGGGTTTTCTAAGGGTCAGAAAAGTTTGCCGCAGAGGCTCGCTAAAAGAACACCCCATAACCCCCCTTTAACAGAATAGAAAAGTGTTATAGTGATTTGGAAAGCTAAAAGAACGAGGACTTCGGTCACATTCGTTTGTTTGCAATTGTAGAAGTTCTCTGTGGGGAAAAAATGGGACACCACTGTGGGGACACTCCTGGGGTAAAAATGGGAGACTTTTAATGGTAAATAGTCGCCTTTAAGTGAAGAATTTTCAAAATTGTTTCAATTGACGTGTCTGAACAGAAAAAGATTGGTCTAGACAAAACAAACCCAAAATCTTTACACATCTTTCAGGTTTGGATGCATATAACAATAGTAATTGGGCTTCGAAGTCACCAATCAGTCGCACAAGGTCCTTTTGGCACCCTAGCACTTTAGAAGCGCAATAACTTTTCATTTTTCATGCAAACATGTGTCATGTGTTGACATTTACTGTTTCTCCTGTCGAGACGGATCAAATTCTTTAAAGTGGTATTAGTTAGAAAAACTTTGAGGCCTGTTGTACCACTGCTAAGCCCCTGTCCCATTTTTACCCCAGCGTGTCCCACTCTTACCCCAAACTTGCAAGTCCGAATTTTCGCAGTTTATTTAATAGAACTGCTGAATGAAATGACTTTTTGATGTTGTTTTAACGCCTAATTGTGTGAAACAGGGCACTTTATCATTGAAATGCATTACAAACGCTCCAACTCTCCTATGCAGACTTGAGACCTTATCACTCAAATTGTCCCATCATTATCCCAACTGACCCTACCAACATTTGTGCCTTGGACTCACGACGGATACCAAGCAGCTCCTGTTGTCTTACCCATGCCATAGAAGCAGCTCTGCTCGGTGAAGCCTGCCCTGGTCGCCCCGGACTCCTCAATGGGCACGTACAGGCGGCCCGTCTCCTTGCCCGCCTTGTCCGTCTGCAGGACGTAGAGGCCGACGGGGGCGGTGTGGTCCTGCTGGGTGAGGGGGCGCCCACCCATCTCCAGCAGCTCTACGTCAGGCCATAAGGACAGTTTTCTAGTAGACACTTCCACCAGAGCCTCGAAGAACAACAATAACAAAGACGTGCACCAGTCTATGAAAGTCGCTAATTTGCTAATATTTAGTGTTATTTGGGGTTCATTGTATTGGTTAAAATTAAATAGAGCTGAGTTTCATGATTGAAACCGTCAAAACTGGTGCCGGTGCTTCTCATTCCGATTCTTCTTCATTCGGTGTTCTGGTGAAAGTGTCTACTCTTACACACAACGGTAAGTGCCATGTTCTGTGTTTTTTATACGAGCAGAAGTGCACACTGCCACCAAATTTACTCAGAATTTTACGGATATCAAGATGAAACAGAATTATTTCTCTAATCGTTGCACCTGACTTGACATCCATTCAACTCAAACTATCAGTATAACCATGCTCGATTACACAAAATGTTTACCTTACCTTTAGGAACGAAGTATGTTGTGGCACTAAAGACGTCTTCGCCGAGGAAGGTTTGACGGGTCCATTCAGGCAGGTCGTTCTTAGCATGTGGCACAGCCTCGATTTCTTTGACAGCAATCTGTGATAATGTGACAGGAAGTGTTTTGAGCGTCAAAGTACACAAACTGCCCCGTTGCGGGGCGGGCAGCGTGGCCCCCCCCCCCTCATCCCCTCTCGGTTTTCCCAAACCTAAGCGGCGTGAAAGAGAAGGGTGGTTCCCTTCGTGTTCCGATAAGTTTTAACTTTAAGGAAAATGTATGAGATGTACATAAAAAAAGCTTAATAAAGATGGTCCTTCGTTTGTTCATTCCTGACTTAAGAATGCTCCGGAAAAGCCTTTTGGAAAACATCTTAAAATTAAGCATGGATTTTACCTCCCTGCGAGACCAGCTCCAGCTCCGAAAAAAACTGGTGTAAGTACTGTGAAAATCTCTCCGCAAAAAATGGAAACTGAACGGAGTCTCCATGTACAGAATTAAAGAGTTTTTCTCCATGAAATTTCGGAGCTGATTTTTGACAGTGTGCTAGGCCCGAGAAGGGGGTGGACGTCATTTCTCATTCCTTAGCTTCCAGGTACAACAAAGAAGTCGCACCAAGAGAAGGGTAGGGACGAAGCGAAGAAACCCCAAACACATCAAGCAAGAAGAAAAAGAAGCAATCATTGGTCTCGAGAATCTGGGATAAAACAGGCGGGCTACGGACTTGGTTGTGCTCAAAGAGGCTGCGCCGAGGTAGAGGATGTGCAACCCAGTCGAGGCAGCACACCTCTAACCCAGAAGGCGGGCCACTGCGAGCCGGGGCTGGTAAGCGCTGAGTCTCCTCCCCGCCAAGGGAAGGTGTCTCCCTAGTAAGGGCGGCCTTGTCTTGTTATGCAGTGCAGGCAGACATGAGCCGTGCCTGCACTGGCATACGACCAAGGGTTGTCTATCCTTTAATGGTAATGGTCGAGGTAGGCAGGCCCGGTCAACCTGCCTTCTCGCCGGGCTGCCTATCCTCCACGCGCTCTCCATTCTACCGGGATGGGAATGCACAAGGTGTGGGAATGACATTTCTGGGGCTTTAATGCAACAACACAAAGTGTGAGGGCCTTTACGCCTTGAATCTAAACCTCCTTCGCCAGATCCTATCAAAACAGGAGCAACAAAAAAGAGGTTTTTTTCGTCAAATTTGTGAAATTTGTCAACTTTGAGGCTTTGCTGCGCCGAAACGAAAAGACAAGCAAGCCTCCTCCTCAACGCCATTCGAAAGAGCGCTCTATTCTGATTCAGGCGCACCCATTTAAGACACCTTTAGGTCCCTAGGTTCACCACGCCAATCTGGTCCCAAACCAACAACAACAGCCTTTTTTCGGGGGTTTGAACCTCTGCCTCAGATCACGCTCCCGGAGGTTTTCGATAGTTCGTATTGATGGAAGGAACCCTCCAACCGAGTTTAGTTCAATTCTGAGAAGGTGCTCAGCCAAGTTTGTAGCTTTCAGAACGGTAACTGTGACCTTGTCACTCAATCAATGATGACTATCACGACCCTAATCGCTGAGTTCTGCTACCCCACACTCACCGACACTTGAATTCCCGCCACGGTGCCGGCCGCGTCGAAGATGACGCAGACGCGGTAGTCGTTTTTGCGGCACCAAATGGCAGTGCCATCACTGGAGTTGCCTGCAACGCTGAAATGGTCGTTGGCCGCTTCTTTCACGGTTCTGGGCATCGTAAAGTAGTTGAAGTGATGGAATGGGTCCGGTATCAAGCCGAAAGTCACTAGAAAGATAACACAAGGAATTGAAGAAGTCACCTACACTGAAAATATATTGGCGTGACTTCGTGCCGTTTTAGGGGCGTGAATAAAATGTCACGCCAGAAAACGGCACGACAAAAAAGTACTGCCAGAAACCGGCGTGACTGAGAAATTCACGACTATTTTAGGCGTGAATTTCCTGTCACGCCAATTTTTGGCGTGACTTTTTGTCAAGCCATATTTAGGCCACCGGTCCGACCATTAAAATTTCAGTGTAAAGGCAAGCGTAGTGAGAAACGCTGTGTGCAATAGAACCGTTCGTGGTTTTGTGAGAAAGATAGGTTTCAACACTCACCGATGAACCTGTTCGGCTCTGTGCCCACAGAAAACGCTGCAAAACAAGAATGAATCGTGTGGTAATAATGGGTACACCACACAGTTCGCGCTGCGACCTCCTATTCGCGCGGAACGTCTGGAGCCGGTGAGGGACATCACTCTCAATTGGAACCCACTTAAATGGAAGGTGACTCTGCCCCTTTCAGATTCGGCGACCAGTGTTCTACAGTGGCGCTACACAACTTATTGCCCTTGTGACGAGCGAATCCTCACTGAAAAACCAAACGTGGTCTAGACTACACCAACTGATGTGGTCAAATGAGTGCCACTTTGCCCGCATCAGTTCGTGTGGTCTAGACCACGTTCGGTGCGGTCATTGCATTGAAAAAGCACTCCAAACGTTGCCTACACCACACCAGAGCACTCTAAATGTGGTCAAGACCACACCAGAGCACTCCAAACGTGGTCTAGGCCACACCAGAGCACTCCAAACGTGGTCTAGGCCACACCAGAGCACCCCAAACGTTGTCTAGACCACACTAGAGCACTCTAAACGCGGTCTTGACCACACCAATTGATGCGGTCAAAATGGCACTCATTTGACCGCACCAGTGGTGTGGTCTAGACCACGTTTGGTTTTACAGTGCTTTGTCTAAAACACCCTTTGACACATTCGTTTGAACGTGTCCCACCCCTCTTATAAGGAATGTCGTTCGTTTGGACATGAATCAACATTCAAATGAATGTGACGTCATACCGAGGGGTCCTATTTTAAAGATCTTGTGGGTCCGTTTTCGTATAAGATATCTCATCTGGTCGTTGCCGTAAAAATAATCGTATCTTAAACGCGAGCGAATGTCGCTTAGTTTGATCATTTGGGATATGAGAGTAAGCGAAACATACTTCTACCAGCACCACTTTCACTAACCCTTCCCCTTCATATTGGCATGGATTAAATCACGATATTTTTTTTTAATTTTAGCTTTTCCCTATAATCAAACCTAACGACGGTAAGATTCTTTGTCCGGAAACGACCAGATCTTTTACCTGGAAACGTTAAGATAAGATCTTTAGAATAGGACTCCTCGATACGAATAACACATTTTGACACAGACGAGATACAGATCACATATACTGTCACCGAAAACATCTAGTGATGTCGAGTGACGCCGTCCAACACTGTTATTCAACGAATGTGACGTCATATTCGTTCCAATGTGAATTTGGTCACATTCGTTTGGATGTTGACGCACGTTCGAGGGGGTAAACACTTCCGTAATGGCCTGTACAAGCTGTCGCGTAATACCGTGTAATACCCTGTAATACCGTGTAATACTCTGTAATACCGTGTAATACTCTGTAATACCGTGTAATACTCTGTAATACCGTGTAATACTCTGTAATACCATGTAATACTTTGTGATACGTGCGTATACCCCTAATCGTCCATGCGAAATGACCTCCCTCGATGACCTCCTTGACAATTGGTATACAATTTTTTTTCATTTTCACCCACACCTCCCTTGTATTTACGGGTGTATTACGCGTATTACGGGTATTACGGGTGTATTACGGGTATTACGGGTGCATTACGGGTATTACGGGTGTATTACGGGTATTACGGGTGCATTACGCGTATTACGGGTGTATTACGTGTATTACGGGTGTATTACGGGTATTACGGGTGTATTACGCGTATTCCGGGAGTATTACGCGAATTTTAAGTGTTTGGAGCGCGCATTGCGTCCGTATTATTTACGTTTCATTACATGAAAGTTGTTCCGTCGATTTTCAGTGCGCTTAGTAATACGCGCGTAATACACCCGTAATACGCGTAATACACTCGTAATACACGTAATACACCCGTAATACGCGTAATGCACCCGTAATACACGTAATACACTCGTAATACGCGTAATACACCCGTAATACACGTAATACGCGTAATAGGGAGTAGTCTGTACACCAAAATCCTGAGTGTTTTCCCCCTCGCGCACGTTCAAACGAATGCGTGACAAAATTCACATTCTAACGAATATGAAGTCACATTCGTTGAAAAGCAGTGAAGTCGTCGAGTTGCCCACTCACGAGAAGCCGCGGTCCCCGCGGCCAGCATGGCCAGGGCGAAGGCCGCACACAGGAGTCGAGCCATGGTTCCGCTGAGGTGCTCGACGCAGCACTAAGCAAAGCGATGCCCACTGCCCGCCGGCTGGCCTTCTTATTTGCTCGTTATCTGGCTCGCGCCACCGGTGGGCGGGTTCCGAACAGTGTGCCCTCGTCTCTCTCTGTGTCACCCTCGCTGGACGCGCCGTGAGTGCGACGGCCGAGGCGGCGGACGCACCGTTCGGAATCAGTCTGCAGTGGGACCTGCCTCCTCCCCCCTTGCCCGTGCCGCGACGCGCGCTTCAAGTGAAGGGGCGGCGGAGAGGGGAGAGCGGAGTTGCTCGTTATCTGGCTCGCGCCACCGGTGGGCGGGTTCCGAACAGTGTGCCCTCGTCTCTCTCTGTGTCACCCTCGCTGGACGCGCCGTGAGTGCGACGGCCGAGGCGGCGGACGCACCGTTCGGAATCAGTCTGCAGTGGGACCTGCCTCCTCCCCCCTTGCCCGTGCCGCGACGCGCGCTTCAAGTGAAGGGGCGGCGGAGAGGGGAGAGCGGAGGTCACGGCCACGCGGTGACTCACGAAGCGGCAGTGCGTTGACACGCATCGGGTCACCACTGTGCAAATAGACGCCGGACGGAGCATCGTTCCTGCGGGCGAGTTTTATCCGCAGCATAGTGAAACCGGCACTCTTTGACCCGCCTCTGTACACACTTAAAACCCTACAATGAACTGCTCTTTGTAAGTAATACAAAGAAAACGGCGGCTTTGCAGCGTACCAAGGAAATCGTTTGTAATACAAACGATGTTGTTAAAAGGATGTTCACTGCCAGAAAAAACTACAGAAAAGACCACAGCAAATGTCACAAAAAATAACGATGGGGTATCTTCCATTTTTCTTTCCCTTCATATATTATAATAGTTAGTATGATTACCATTTCTTGGATAGGATGTGTTGGAATCAAAAATACACTCCCGGCTGCAGTGGAAGTGTCTCAGAACATGACAATCCTGATCCTTAGTAACATCCCGTTCAATTAATTGCAATAGAAATGTCTGGGTAAAAAAGGATAGGTACTTATCAAAATGCTTTTAAAACAGCAAAATTGATGTTTGAAATGTTGAATCACAGATGTTACCTGGCAAGCTCATCACCTCTAATTGGCTGAGCGATCAGCGACTGAGGATAAAAAACTGTTCCTGTCAGTGTGCGTGCGTGTGTGTCCGCCCTACTCCTCCTAGCTGAACGGCTCGGCCGATCTGGCTAAGATTTTGCAGGGTTATTTGGTGTGTCCTTGGCTCACCACACGCTAAAATGCAGCTTTCTATCTCAATCCATTCAGTCGTACCAACGAAAAAACACTGAAAAGTGCACAGTGCAACTTTTTTGTGACTTTTCATTTTAGAGACATTTCTACATGGATTCGCATGGTTTGGAAGGTGCTGATGACAATGAAATCCATTAGGACCCCTGACCAAAGTGTCCACTAGTTAGGGGCCACCTCGACTAGAATACTCTAATATAATATAACTTCGCCAATTCAACACGTAGTGCACTTCTCATTGCCTCAATGTACCTTAAAACAGCTTGCCGAAGGCAAGCAGGAAGCGCCGCAGGCCAAGGTAGGTGTAACGCCTGGCGTGGATTGTCGAAACTGGCGCAGCATCGCGAAGCTTGTCACGACAAGACACGGTCTGGCGTAAACCTACCTTGTGGACTAACATCGTTATAATGGGAAAATAATGGTAATTGTAGAGTCGATGGCAACCAGTGAGTTAATATCACTCTGTTGACAAGACTGATCATCTGATCCTGGCCCAGGCCTAGGGTGGCCCAAAATTTTGGCGACTCTTCCGGATCGACCAACGCCGCTCGGATTCGGGTTCTACATCAAAAATAAGCGACCCCCTATTTTTTTATTTTTCGATCCGATGATTTAGGGTACTGCCTCCATCGCAAAATAGATTTTTACAGTGTACACGCGATTAAAAAATCACCAAATTCGTAGTTTTTGTCCAATTTTCAAAAACGAAACATCAATTTGTTCGTTTTGTCACGACGGATGCAAAACAAAATACGCCGCATCATTCCGTATGTTTGCCTACCGTCCGGGGGCAAAAAATTGTATTTTTCAGCAAAAGTTTGCAGGTTTTTTGACTGTGTAGTCTACTGCAGCCACCCGAAGGGCACCGTTTGAGTGTAACAAAGTGTCCGCAACACAAGACAAGCCCAAGCGACTGAAAGGGGTCATCAGGAACCGGTTGCCTACCTCACAGGGGCACAAAACAATCTGGATTTCCATAAATTCAAGCTTGTGCTCGTTTATTGACGGCCCCAGGAACGTCAATGCACCACTTTGTTTCCGGATGGGGCACTGCATCTCAGGAAAACCCTAAATGGCTCCAGGAATCTATCGGTTGGTACTTGAACACCCTTAAAGACGTGGAAATTCCGATGTTTGTTCAAAAATAATACACCCAGTTCCACGTTTTTAAGGGTGTTCAAGTACCAACCGATAGATTCCTGAAGCCATTTAGGGTTTTCCTGAGATGCAGTGCCCCATCCGGAAACAAAGTGGTGCATTGACGTTCCTGGGGCCGTCAATAAACGAGCACAAGCTTGAATTTATGGAAATCCAGATTGTTTTGTGCCCCTGTGAGGTAGGCAACCTGTTCCTGATGACCCCTTTCAGTCGCTTAGGCTTGTCTTGTGTTGCGGACACTTTGTTACACTCATACGGTGCCCTTCGGGTGGCTGCAGTAGACTACACAGTCAAAAAACCTGCAAACTTTTGCTGAAAAATACAATTTTTTGCCCCCGGACGGTAGGCAAACATACGGAATAATGCGGCGTATTTTGTTTTGCATCTGTCGTGACAAAACAAACAAATTGATGTTTCGTTTTTGAAAATCGGACAAAAACTACGGATTTGGTGATTTTTTTTAATCGCGTGCACACTGTAAAAATCTATTTTGCGATGGAGGCAGTACTTAAAATCATCGGATCGAAAAATAAAAAAAACAGGGGGTCGCTTTTTTTTGATGTAGAACCCGAATCCGAGCGGCGTTGGTCGATCCGGAAGAGTCGCCAAAATTTTGGGCCACCCTACCCAGGCCCCAACGATTTCAGATTGTACAAAGAATAATGCTATAGTTGATGAAAAATTGAATCACTATAGGAAGGGAGGCAATAAGAATAAAAATGACAAACAAAATGTAACAGCACACTACAATGGTAACGTACTTAAAAATAATCATCTCTAGAGTATTGTAAATTATAACAAAATTTAGTAGTTCTTTTATCACGGAGGAATAAATCAATTAGGTGCATGCCAGCCGCTCATTTTCAAGTCATTATTCTGTCTACAATCTGTAATCGGTGGGGCCTGGATCAGACTGACCAAAGATAAAAACCAGATAAAATCCCCGATTACTGTTATTGTTGAGGTGCACATCGGAAACTACTCACTGGCGACGAACTCGCACGCTGACAAAAGGCACGAGAGGCGACACCACACTGCTCAGCGTTGCCAGACACAGAGCTCTGCTGATCCGCCGATAGATGGCGCTGAAGTCGCCCAAAACGCGCGCGCGCATCAAAGTTGGCAGAGTGGACAGAGGAGAGTCAAATGAGTTCTAAAAAATGAAATAAATACCAAAATTTATAATGTTTTCGTGGTTAAAATACATGCAGGCCGCCAGTTTTTATGGTTTTATTCTCTCCTCAATTGGTTGGGCAGATTGGAAACGCACACAATTCGTTCGCTTATTTTCTAACAGTTGGCAATCCTCTTTCATGAACAGCCGTTTCCGCGCCCAAGTGAAAGAAAGTCGTTTAAATCTTTGTTCAAATCTCTGTTAAGAATTTCACCTTCGCTTCACCACCACTTGCTAATCAAAGTCGACAAAATGAGGGTGAGTTGAAAATCCGAATAGTGTGTGCTTGATTACGACTACAAATTTAAGTGATAACTATCTTCCTTCCCGTTGTTTTACAAGATTCAGTCCCTCATCAGAGGTGTTTTGATCAACAGCAGTGAGGAGGACATAGCTTTGATAGCGAACCATTTGATTTCGGACGAGGTAGGCGTCACAAAATTGTCAGAATTATCAGAAGTGACACTGGATATGCTTCATAATGGGAATGTAAAGGTACCATTGATCAAAAGAAACCTGCTGCAAGAAGCATTTGTCAAGTGTGCCTAAGGTGAGTGATACTACTGTATGACCAGTACTGACATGGACAGTAAGCACTGGACACATGAGTGACTCTATTTCTTTATAACAGATAAATCAACTGACATCCTTTTCACGGACAATGTCACACATGGGCCATCCACCTCCACTGCCACAAACAGCATGTCAAGAAGCATAGAGAATGAGACCCAAGACCACTCTGTATTCACTTTCAATGTGCCTTGGGCGCAGATGCCCAAGAAGGCGATCAGCAACCTTAGCAAAGCGAAAGAAGAAAAAGTTAAGGCAAACCCGAAAGATGTAGAGTCTCTAAAACTAGCCATTGCAAAGAAATTCAAAGTCCAGTATGAGGGCCACAGAGAAATTTACGAAGGGTTGCAAAAATTTCCTGAGCGGAAAATTTACGCAAAGCTGACAGAACAGGTGAGATTTAACAGTAAATTTTAGGTTTTTGCAATTGTTCAACTAAATCATGCGCATTTAAGTCTCTTTTCTTTTCTTTGGTTGAAGAAAAATTTGGGAATTCAGTGATGACCATTATAAAAAATGTTGTAATGAAATCAAATTTCTGTCATTCATTTGAAGTTTGCATTGAAAACTTAATGAAGGGAAGCAACGTTGCACAATGATCCAGAAATGCCGAAAGGCGGAAAAAATCCCGCGGTGGCCTGACTGGTCCAAAACGGTTCTAATATGTGCCTTGTTGCTATAAAAAGTGTTTTAGGACCTTATTGAGGCAGTTGAGATACAGTTTGTGGGTCAAAAATAAGTTATTTACTAAATTTTGAGTAAAATCATGTAAATATTTTTTTTTTTTGCTGACAATCTATTTATAATCAATCTCAATTAATAATTGATGCTCGAACTAAACTCGAAACAAAAATGAAGTATCAATTTAAAACAAAAAATAAGTATCACACACAAGACATCAAATAGAGAAAATCACGACGATTCTTCCATTTGCCAGTCTGGTGGTGTGTAGTCGCTGGCAACTGCTAAACCAATGGTCGAACTCTCGAGCAGGACCTTCAAAGACAAAAATACCAAAACCTCAGAGACCTAGTTTTTTTGATTTTTGTCTAAGTGTAATAAACATTGTATTTAAAACATGTGATTATCACTAGTTTTAACTTTTCTCATTACCCAACCGTTCAGACTGAATACACAGTACACCTGGAAAAGGCAGCATATTGGTACACTTACCACTTGCTTTTGAAGTGCATAATTGCACTTCCTTGACCCCCACCCCCCTCCCACCCCTCCCTCAGTTTCAGTTTAAGGACCATAAAAGATGCAATAACGAAAAAAAGCAAAAATTTGAGTTTTTCCCAAACTTTGGACCCGATTTAGGCACAGGGCTGCAACTGGCTGCACCTATCGTTGACGGATCCTTAAAGTACACCGTAGTGAGAGTCAAATGCCGGTTAGGGAACAACAAAGGCTCCCAAAGAAAAAAAGATCTGGTCCGCCAAAAATCAAGTTATAGCTGTCTTTTCAGCATTTAAAAACCGCAACAGTGGCAATACAGACGTCTTCAATGTAAAATCTGGCTCTGGCATCATGTAGAGGGCATCAAGACGTTTCTGGAAACATATAAACATAAGGCATTACGACAAAGCATCACAAAAATATTCGTGTCAAAAGTTCATGCTAATTTGCAACAATGCAAAGTCCTGAAAACACTTAACTTTGAGGCCTAAAACCACCATGTATCCATTCTTGAAACTGAAAACTGAGGTCATATTCGTTATCTCTGGACATTTTTCATTCGATTTCACTACTTGGATTCTTAAAAATCTAAAAAAAATAATAAAGGATTTTTTCCGCCTTTTGGCATTTCTGGATCATTGTGCGTTGGTCCCAAGTCACATGTAACTAAAAGGAAGAAGGTCGCTGGAGTTGACCCTGATTCGTATCAACCAATTAAAACCAGTGCCTCAAAAGAAGTTTAGCAGGGCATTAAGGAACATCTGCTCAACACAAAGATGTTAGAAACCTATGAATTCGACTGGCCCCTTATAATTCAAAGTATGAAAGAAACATATGAACGCCAAGGGGAATAAGTTGTGTTGGGCACAGTTGAACTGAAATAACAGGGAAAGTGGCGATACAAATCGGCAACTTTGGCCCGTCCCGTACATTTTAAACATTTGCAATTGCTGTCGTATTTTAGCTCATAGTGATGCGAATCTCTGTCGGAAACTAAATAGATGTTACTTTCGTCATCAGCACCCTTAACGTATATAACAGGAAAAGTGGCGATACAGATCGGCAACTTTGGCCCGTCCCGTACATTTTAAGTTGAACGAGTGTCGCCAATGTTTAACTCTTACAGGCTTTAAACGTGGGTCTGGGTCAAAATAGACGTTATTTTCGTCATCAGAACCCTTAAAAACCTATGAAATTAAAGAAAACTTGAATAAAAATTTTAGTCGTAATATACCCCACCGGGATTTGAACCCGGGTCCAAACTTCTCCGATTTGCTCGAAATTAGCACCGTTAGCTTTGTCTCATCACCCTGGTTCCAAAAATACCCCTACATGCCCTTCTAGATGCACCCGTTGCCGAAATCCTCCTCCACCCCGCGTAGACCATGATGCACCTGCAGCAGCGTCCCCGGGGCTCGGATCGAAAAAGCCATCACCGGGCGGTCCTAAGGATCACCCAAGGAGGCTGCATACCAAATTTGGTGAAGATCGGATCACGGGAAGTCCTCGGACGGACGGACGGACGAACGCACAGCACGCATCATACTATATGCCCGTCCTCCGATATTTATTTTCATAAATATTACGGGACGGGCCAAAAACTACGTCGGGGTCCAAACGAACCTCTTTTTTCTTTGCCATCAGCACCCTCGAAAACGTATGAATCAATGTCAAACTGGAAAGGGAAAATAAGTCGTATTTGACCACGAGATTCAAACGTGGGCCTGAGTTTAAAATGGACGTCGTTTTCGTCATCAGCACCCTCAAAAACATAAAAAACAACGTTAAACTAAAAAAAAAAAAAAAAAATTTGGTCCCCCCGGGATTTGAACCTGGGTCCAAACTTCTCAGATTTGCTCGAAACCAGCACCGTTGGCTTTGTCTCGTCGCCCCGATTCCAAAAATACCCCTACATGCCCTTCTAGCTGTACCCGTTGCCGAGATCCTCCTCCAGCCCATATAGACCATGATGCACCTGCAGCGTCTCGCTCGCGCGGCGTCTTAGGTCAAAATGGATATCATTTTCGTCATCAGCACCCTCAAAAACATAAGAAACAACGTTAAACTCAAGAAAAAATTTTGGTCCCCCCGGGATTTGAACCTGGGTCCAAACTTCTCAGATTTGCTCGAAACCAGCACCGTTGGCTTTGTCTCGTCGCCCCGATTCCAAAAATACCCCTACATGCCCTTCTAGCTGTACCCGTTGCCGAGATCCTCCTCCAGCCCATGCAGACCATGATGCACCTGCAGCAGCCCCCGGGGCTCGGATCGGATTTGCTGCCACCGGGCGGATCTTAGGGTCACCCAAGGAGGCTGCATACCAAATTTGGTGAAGATCGGACCACGGGAAGTCCTCGGACGGACGAACGCACAGCAAGCATCATACTATTTGCCCGTCCTTCGTATTTACGGGACGGGCCAAAAACAAATTAATGATTTAGAGCAGCCAGATGAGGACATGCTGGACCAGAAACTACTGGCAAAGCTAAAGAAAGATTGGTCTTTCTTGTTTGAGTTATGATGTTTGGAAGTTCATCACTTCCACGGTGACCATTCGCACCCCAGTGCTAATAAAATTTCATATATAGTGCGCACCACCGGTGTGGCCAACGGTTTTGTAGCTATTCGCACCAGGCCTGGTGTTAATATAGAATATACTACAATTTTCACCACTGGTGTGACCAACTCTGCATGGGTATTCGCACCAAACCACCACCACCAGTCGCTACCACCACTACCGACGGGGGTGTAGGTGGTGCGAGTACTTACGAAGTTGTTGAGAAAGCCTCTGTGAAGCCACCTGGTACCAAATTGTCAGGAATTTGGAGGTTCTACGGTAGCGTCCGGGATAGTGCCACCAAGGAGCTCGTTAATGCCGCCCAACGCAAGAAACGTCACAAATGTTATTCAAATCACGAGCGTTGGACGGGCTCGTCAAACCTGACACGTCATATGGAGCCATGCCACTTACCTTAGGAAGAGGATAGCGATATCTTCGTTGATCCACCTGTCTTGGCACAGAAAGACTTCACAAAAGCGTGTGCGCGCTACTGCGCTTGGGGTCTTAGAGCGCCGGAGACATTGCGAGATGAAAGATGCACTTATCCAAAAAGCTCTGGACATTGGAAAGGCGTACGCGAAGAATGGCAGGATTGATGCCAAAAAACTGACGCTCTGCCCCAAAACTGTTGCAGCAAGCGTGGAAAAAGAGGATAAGGCAGCCAAAACAGCTACAGCAGAGGCAGTTCTACCAGCAATTCGAATGTCGATCGAGAGTACAGGTGTGCCGCCACCACAGACTGCTGCACTGATGACAACAAAAAAGTCAAGTATCTTGCTATGACAGTGCATTTTATTAGAAAAAACTTGTGGTTGGTGCGCAATCGCCTGCTTTTCATAGTGGGGCTCGAATGTGAGTCTGCAGCATCAGATGTGCTCTGGACAGCGTTGGGGGGCTAAATGATCCATGAAGCGGAAGAAGGGGATAAGTCGACTTATTCCAAAAATGACTTTTTCATGGATTGTAATACTTCAAAAAATTTCGGATTTAACTGTTTTAAACTTTTGCCTGAACTCCCCACAGAAAGGGAGCAAATCGACACAGAAAAAGGGGATAACTCCCCTTGGCTCCATTTACGATCACCTTGTAGTCCCAAAAAGGAGACAAGTCACGGAAATTCCACATGGCTCCATTTGAAAGCTGGAAAAGGAGATAAGTCAACTTAGGTTGTTATTCATCGGTTGGAAAAAGGAGTTATCTCAACTTAAGTCCAAATGTCAAGTCTCGTTTCAACAAAATTTGAGTTGACTCCAAATGTCGTGTTGCAAAAAGAGTCAAGTCGAATTTTTGTGCAGCGTTTCCAGGACACTTGGAATTTCATGTAATAAATGAGAAAAGAACTCTTCCTGGCGAGTTACGTTTCAGTAACACATCCAGAGCGATAATACTTACCACAACATTGCAATAAGCAGTGGCTTACTTACAGCTTAGGTTACCATATTTTGGTCCATTGCAGCTGCAAAAAGGGCTGCCCACTGATTTGAGCAGATGAATACAGTCGTTGAGCCTGGCACACCGACTTGAGGGCGATAAAACAGGGTGACATGATCGAAACTTAAGATAAAAACATACTTTTTCTGAATTTTTGAACTAGCTGTTGAATCCCAAGGCAGCAAGCAGAAAACATTTTCAAATTGTAGCCAGTGTTTACAACCAACTGTACAACATTTACTGATATGTTGTCAACGTGTACATTTTTCTCGGGTTGTTTCGCGCAAATCGTTTACATTTTTTCTACTGTTTTTTTTTTTATCCGTAAACGCGACCAGGTTCGCATGGGCATGGGCAAGATCACTGACACTCGTAACTCGCCAAGAAGAGTTCTTTTCTCATTTATTACATGAAATTCAAAGTGTCCTGGAAACGCTGCACAAAAATTCGACTTGACTCTTTTTGCAACATGACATTTGGAGCCACGTCAACTTGTCTCCAAATTCAATTTGACATTTGGACACAAGTCGAGTTAACCCCTTTTACCAATTTTTTTGCTGACTTCACTCCATATTCCATTCATTTGATGGAACTAAATTGACATGACTCTTTTGTCCACTTATGCGTATAGTGGCAAGTCTCCGAAACCCTAGAAGGAGCGGCCTGACCCCTCCAACTTTTGTCCCATTTTTGAGCCATGCCTTCTTAAATTATCACCATTCATGATATCATGTCAATTAGTTTGAATTGGTCCTGCAAACTGTTTTTCGTTTCTCCTGTAAAATGACTCCCCTTCTTCCGCTTCATGGATCAAATAGGACTCCAACTCGAAAAATAAAATTCATGATAACTTATATCCGTTGGTTCGACTCGACTCACAAGAGTTCAAATATTCTAAGAAAATTTTCAGTGCCATAAAATTTATAATGCAGTTGGCCATAGAAGGTCACAAAGTCAAAATTAACGGCGTTAATTGATCCATGAAGTGGAAGAAGGAGGTAACTCAATTTTAGTCATTTTTCAGGAGAAACAAAAAAACTGTTTTCAGAACAAACTAAAGCTAAATGAGCCAATGTTGTAAATGATTTATAAGTCAGTAAAACATGACTAAAAATTCTGATAATTTTCAAAAGTACCAGACCACTCTGGTTAGGGTTTCTATTAGTTACTCCCTTGCATCGAAGTAGAAAAAAGAGTCATTTATACTTGCCTCTTTCAAATTAGATAGAATTTCGAGGTAACTCAAGGACAACATGTGGAAAAAGGAGCTATCTCAACTTGCGTCCAAATTATCCTGTCGCATTTGGAGACAAGTACGGATGTGTCTAAATGTCACAATGGCATTTGGAGGCAAGTGTAATTGAGTCTAAATGCCAAAGTTGCTAAAAGAGGTAAGTCCATTTACACCTAATGAAGCCAAAAAGCTTAAAATTTGATGAATACGTATTTTCAAAAGTAATGCATCAAATCACAACTCTTGGAGTGGAGGCCAACCCTGTGTTGGGATTGCACTGTGGGCTGCTTTCGCTAACGAAGTGTCGCCGTCATTACGCTATGTAATCCATTTTCCTCTGAGTTTCATCAAATTTCAAGCTTTTTGGCTTCATATGGGATAAATGGACTTATCTCTTTTTGCAACTGTGACATTTAGACTCAATTGCACTTGCCTCCAAATACCATTGTGACATTAAGACACAATCGTACTTGTCTCCAAATGCCATTGGATAATTTGGGCACAAGTTGAGTTGACTCCTTTGTCCTAGGCATGCATAAAGATATAACTTGAGTTAGCTCCTTTTTCCAAGCTTTTCATCGGACTCATGTGATATCGGGTGAGTTGACTCTATTTTCCGCTCGGTTGAAACCGTAAAAGGAGCCAAGTCAAGATATGTCCTTTTTCCATGTCGATTTGCCGTGCTCGGCCTTGAACTTCTGCCAGTGGTTGGTGATCTCGTGCTCGGAAGGGATGGACCAGCAAGTGGCCACCGCCACGAAGGCGGCCAGGACGATGAGGAACTTCATTGTTCTGAAATGGAGCGAGCCAACACTGCGTTAGGCAACCGGGCTGTGTCGGTGCGACTCCTCTGCAGGGGTCACTACTCACCAATCGAACGCTGGCAAAGTGAATGCTGCCCAGTTTGAGCGGCGTTCCCCTTTTATTCTCAGTTGTTGCTGTCCCACGTCACTACTGTAGTCAAGTACGCTTCACGTGCTTGAACTGATTTTCGATCAGTCGTTTATCTATTAGAGTGTTCATCGGAAAATGTCATTTGACACAGTTTTGAGAAATCCTTTAGAGTGTTCATCGAAAACTGTCATGTGGCATGCGAGGCGTTTGGTGGTGGTTTGCCCTTGGGTTTGCCCTTGGGTTTGCCCATGTGTCTGTGAAACAATCCTTTAAGAATTGCCTGCCTTCCGAGGTGCGGAGTATTGCCTACTGTATATGTCAATCGCGTCTTGACAATTTTTTCGCATCGATCCAAGCCTATAAAAGGCACAACCGTCCTTTCTTCTTTTTTTTTTGTAGTAAGATATAAAAGGCAGTTTCTTCAGAGATTGCGGAGGACGTTTAATTGGTTTCACACAAGACACAGCAAGAAAATCGAGGTACAGGCTTATGGGCAAGATAAGATGACAGTGACCATGCTCTGGGCGCTGTCAGTGGCGCCGGTGCGCACGTTGGGGATGTACAGTAGGGTTGAGCGATGGATCCAAAATCTAAAGACTTTTCTCAGAAATGAGTCCCTTAGGATATTGTAAGACTAGTGCCAAAATAGTTTTGGCCGGGGCAGCCCCCTTCTTGCCCATCGGAGGCCTCAAAAATGGGTCTCAACGACTACACTGTTAAAAATCCAGCCATTTGAGAATGGAAAATTAACGCAAAGTAAATTGATTTACACCACCGTTCACAAACAGCCAACCACTGTTTCCGAACGGAAAAAATAAATCTGGGAACAAAAATATACCGTTTGTAAACAGAAAATGCGTGTTTCAAAACGAAACGCAAGAAAAATCCGTTTGGAAACACGAGTTTTGTGTTCACAAACGGAAAAACATTATTGGCATAACGCTTTTCCTGTTATTTACTTTGATAGAGGGCAACGTTTCTAAAATTTGCGTAAAATTTTCCGTTTGAAAATGATCGGAACACTTTCCAACTTTTCGCGGATTTCACTGAACAGGTTACAGAAATTGATCGTATGACATTTTAAAATGGTCGTCCGGCATCTTGTTCATCTTAACACACACTTCCAAAACATATCACATATTCCTCGTTTGGCGGCAAATAAGCAACAGCGTTTTGACTGCTTTGGGCTGAACCGCTCCGTTTGAGAACGGAAATTTCTATCAGTGTAAAATGACTTTTTCGAGTATAGGAATTCAACCAGTGAAAAATTGGACATGCTCGATCTCGATTTTGGTGCGGAATAGGTCTCCGAATGATGTTAATTTTTCCCCAAATTTTCCGTGAAGTCCTGTGGCCCGGGCGGAGGCCGTTTTTGTTGGAAAACGGCGTAAAATTTGTAGTTTTTGCTGCATTTTGCGTTCTTTGTCTGTTTCCGGATGGAATGTTGCCGGCGATATATTCTCTTGATCCATCTTCAAAGACACTTTCTAGAGTACCATTTTGCATCCGGTTAACACCCAAGAAAACCTCGGCTGAACCGGAAATGGCCAATGTCCCACCGGAAGTGGACACTGGAAATGTTACGATCGGACACATGGCCAAAATATGGCGTGACAAAAAGTCATGCCAAAAATTGGCGTGACAGGAAATTCACGCCGAAAAAACGGCATGACATGTGAGTCGCGCCGTCATGTGGCGTGAATGGCAGTGCGTTTTACGGGAAAAGTCATGCCAAAAACCGGCATGACAGGAAATTCACGCCAAAAATTGGCGTGAATTTCTGAGTCACGCCGATTTTGGGCAGGACCTTTTTGTCATGCCGTTTTTTTGGCGTGACACTTTATTCACGCCCCTAAAACGGCACGAAGTCACGCCGATAGATTTTTAGTGCAGGTTACGCCTGACAACACGGAAAAAGAAAGTTCGGTCGGTGTTGACAGGAAGGTCGGTCGTAGAGCTCAACTTTTGGTCGATGACCAAGGTTCGGTTGTCACGATCGACCTTCGATAACCACGATCAGGTTGGTTGGTTACTACAATCAGAAAAATGGTCACCACGGCCGGATTTAATCAAGCGACCCAATCCGGCCGCTGCGACCAACCATTTTTTTCCGTGAAAGCGCAATCTGCGGCATTTCGGCTTCATGCTCAAGGTGGGGTGTATTGTGCTATGACAGCAAATTTAGTAAATCAGACAATAGATTTTTTTTTGTTTTTACACGGTTCAGGAATTTTATATGCGTCAATTAAGGAAAACAAAATCAGGTTGTGACGTCAGTTTCTAACAAAGTTTAAAGAAATGGGAAATTGATGATTGCACTAAAACATAGAGAAAAAAATGAGACTTGGTGTCGAATTTTAGCATAACCTTTCTACTTTTTCATCTAGGTTGGATATTTTCCAACCACTTCAGTACCACGTTGTGACAATTACCGCAATGAAAAAGCCGTTTTGTACCCTTTCAGCTAGAAATGACAGTCTGGCAGAAGCGATCTACAAGAGGTGATTTTTAGACCGAAACGTGTCCACATCCGGCGCGACCATGGCCATTTCCGGTTCAGCCGAGGTTACTTTCGATTCACGCCACATGACATGCTGTTTTTCGGCGTGAATTTCCTGTCAATTTTTGGCATGACTTTTTGTCACGCCATATTTTGGCCATGTGTCCGACCGGAACATTTTCAGTGTAAGCACCCGGCGGCGCGGTGTCTCCAGCAGGAAAAGGGGAGTGGGGAGGGGCGCAGGCGGGCTGCGTTGCAGGCTGTGCATCGCATGCCCCGGCTGCGCAAGCTGGCTCTGGGCTGGAGCCCCGCCGCTAGGGTGTTCCACGATATTTTCAAAATGCCTTTTTTGATGAGTGCCGGGGTGGATCTGGAAGATGACACAAAATAAGGAATATCTGTGTAAAGCAATTGAATTTCGGACAACTAAGAGTGCCCGCGCATCGCGGTTGAAGTTTGTGACAGAGTAGGGTGGGACATGGGGTTACAAAAACAGCCGTAGGTAAGCTATACGCTTGTACAAAATAGAATAGCCTTTACTCTACACTCACAATGCCGTTCTCGGAATGGAAATCCGTTGAAAAATGGCTTACCTACGGCTGGTTTTGTAATCCTATGTCCCACCCTACTCTGTCACAAACTTCGCGGTGCGCGGGCACTTAAAATTGTCCGATATTCAATTGCTTTACAGAGATATTCTTCATTTAGTGTCATCTTTCAGATCCATTCCGGCACTCATCAAAAAAGGCATTTTGAAAATATCAATGGGACACCTACCCGCGAGGGGTTACCCACTCCGGGAATCATGTGTACACTCAACCTGGGAATCATTCGTATTTTTTTCGAAATTTTATTAAAAATCTTTATAATTTCAATGGTATGTCGTCGTAATCTTGCGATAGTGTCCCAAAACACTAAGAAACAAAGCAATTTCTTTAAATATCTTCCCTTTTGCAATGGGATTTATTCAGGAATCGTGGGAATCCAGAATTATGTGTACACCAAAATAAGAAGTGGGTAAACCCTCGCCTGCCCGCCGTGCACCACGTGGCGTTCCCGCCGCTGGACCCCCGCGGCCTTGAACGGCTGTGGGTGGTGCTCCGCCCCCTGTCCTTGGTGCCGGTCAGGCGCACGCCGCCTCACTGCTGGAGATTCGGGCAGTCCGCGCTGCGCTGCGTGATGCTGGTGCGCGCCGTCCCCGGCAGCCAGCCGCTGCCCCACGGCCAGCAGTCCTGCGGTTTGCAGAAGCAGGCCGTCTGGGCCAGCATCATGGCGGCGGCAGGCCAGCAGCCCAGGCTGGTGCGAGTGCTCCCTGACGTTTGCCACCAATGCCCCGCCTACCCCAGCCTCGGGACTTCACCTGGTTACAATTTCGGGACGGCTCAGTCAGCTACATGACGAGATTTCGTCGGATCTCGCAAGATTTCGACCGATTTAACGGAAAAAATTTGCTTGTTTTTTTGTTGTGGCTTGTGTGGTTGCCCCCTCGGCTTCGGACCATCGCTGGCGTACACCTGCAGGACGCGGCCAAGCGTCGAGTGTTGCGCGTCGGGGCGCCTGCCATCACGGGGCGGTGCACTCCAAAATGCGATTCTTGATTAATTGTTCATTTTAACTCGTTATAGAACACGAAAAACAAACTGTATGCTGAGATGCAACTTTCGAATGAAAGCAAACATTTTTTCAAGCCTACGCGTCAATAAGGTAACAGGTAAAGGAAGAAATGCTTTCGAAAATTCAGAAAAACACATGTATCAACCAGAGAGGAACAAAGCTCTGAGGTTTGGAAAAAACAAATACTAATAATAGCGAATTAGTAACATAATCAGAAAATCAACCTCCCGGCCAGGACGGCGATTAGGAAACATCGTGGCATTTGGGAGTTACGTCGAGCGAAGAGGTGAACGATTGTGAAATGGAGTTCACAGAGTGTAGAGCCGTGCTGCGGCTGTCACTGTCCTCGCCTCACAAAGCGGGCCCCACTGAGCCTGGCGCTGGCCGGCGCCTCGGTGAAGCAGCAGCAGCTCCTGTCGCGGTCGCCGCACTGGCCGCGGCAGCGCGCCGCGCGCAGGGCGTCCAGCCCGGCCTGCACGTAGCCCAGCAGCCTGGCGCCCTCCAGGGCCCCGGACGTGACGACGCGGTCCAAGGCGATCTGCAGACTGCCGTCGTCGCCGAGCAGCACGGCGCCCGGCCGCAGCCGCTGCCCCGCCGCGCAGCACGCCAGCTTGCCGATCAGGGCGCCCAGGTGGTAGCGGGGGAAGCCGTCCGCGGAGGCCTTCTGCGGGCCGACCTCCAGGCGCAGCCCCTCCAGTGCCGCCGCGAGGGCCTTCTTGTCCCAGGCGGTCGTGTTGGCCACGGCCAGCGCCACGCGGACAGAGCCGCTCTGGACGCCCTCCGCCGCGCATCCACCGACCTCCAACTCCAGCACGGGGCCCTGGACACGGAGACGTGTGGATCAGGGATTTTCTGGTGGACTCCAGGCACTAAATGTCTGCGGACATTTTCGGTCACATGAATGATGCAATTTTAAGCACTTCCGTCGGTTACACAATTTCGTGTCCACCAGGTGATGGATTGTCCAGTGGGTCCCTAGTGGAGACGTACCGGGGGTAAACGGTCTCTAGCGCTGAGCTACCCCCTGTCCAGACATAGGGGTAAGCTAGTTCTAGGGCTGATGTACCGGGGGGTACACTTCTACTAGGTCGATTTTACCCCTAGTCAAAAAATGGAGGGGTAAAACTATCACTAGAGCACATTTACCCCCGGTTTACTATTCCTAGGGTGCATTTACCCTCTCTGGGAGGGGTAACCTACCCCTAGGGTTTGTTTACCGGGGGTACTTGGTACCTAGGGAGACTTTACCCCCGGTCCATAGACACTAGGGTTCTTTTACCGGGGGGGTAAGGGGTATTAATACACGCTGACACCGGCCCGGTTAAAAACAGAGTGCAAATAGGAAAAGGGCTAGTTCCATTCACGCGGCGTCCAAATGACACTACTTTTTCTTATTTACATGCTGGGAAAGCTTTTCCAGCGTGTAAATAATTTTTTGCCCGTTTTAAACACGCGGGGGAACCTCATCAGGTATAACATCCTATCAGGTATAATGTTCTTCACGCACAATTCTCTGCAGGTATGATTCTTAACAGGTATAATGAAATAGTGTTTGGTCTCATCAGGTATAATTTTAATGAAGTACAATTCCCACTAAACTTGGCTTAAATTTTTTAAAAATATATTGCTTTATTGGTGGTCAGCGGCGCCAATGACCAGTTCACCATCCCCTAGCTTCCCGCGAATGTTACACATGGTGCGCTTAACGTACACCGTGCCACGGGCTGAGCTCTTACGCTTGAAAAACTCTAAATGTCTACGTAGGAATTTTGTACGTGGTGATGCATGATTTTAAACCTGCGTGACGTTTTGCATAAAATTGTGCACAAATTTGCACAAATTTATGCATTTTTACGCATATTATTTTGCAAATTCCCCGCATGCACGAAATCGTGCAAGTGACACGTACAAAATTCTAGTCGGGAACTTGACGCGTCGTCTCCATGCTGGTGTTGACCGACTGCACTGCACTACTTGTTGCTGGACGCTGGACTGCACGGCACTGTACTCAGTGAGCTGACCGGACCGACTGACGGCTGGGAGACACAAGCGCCACCAAGCGGAAGAAGTGGCACCGCTGCAGAGCCGAACCACCGCGCGGGAACACAACTCGCGGGACGTTTAAATGTGGTGGATGCGGTGAAATTATTTATTGATGGGAATTATAATTGACAATATTTATATCTGATGCTACGCCTATATTTTTTAAATAATTTCGGTTATCTGTTCAGAATTATACCTGACGAGATTTACAAAAGTTAAGATAGGAACTGTGCCTGATGGGTTTATACCTGATGGGATGTTATACCTGATGAACACTACTCAAACACGCGGCGTGCAAATAACGCCTATTTTCCATAATATACACGCTGGAAAGAGCTTTGCCTCGTTTGAAAAGCATCTTTAGCGTGTCAACAGTTCTTTTTTGAGTAACAGACACGCAGCGTGTCTTGTAGCACTATGCCACGCCACATTTAAATAAATTTTCCCCCGTTGGGTTCACGCTTCATGTAAATAATATCGGCCAAATGAAATTGAGCGTCATGTTTTATCACAACTTGCTTTATGGAGGCAATGAAATTAAAAAAAAAAAAAAAAAACAAAAAAAAAAAACAAACAAAAAACGGTTTTTCTACTTGTTACATGGGTGCCATTTTCGCGATTTTTTAAAAGGCCTTCCTTTTAAAGCCCGATAGGTGGCGCTGTGGTCACCGCTAGGACATCCGCGCAAATTGAGGAGTCAAAGGAAGGTTGGGGGAAGATCTACCGCAAAGTTCAAGTCGATTAGATTACCGACGGAACTCCAGCGGCCCGTCGAAACAAAATGGCCTTCAGTTGATTCGTGACCAGAGTCTCGCATCGGCCGGACCGGCCGGGTTTCTGAGCTGTTGTGCGAGAGAGACAGAGCATCACCGGTTGGGCAGGGTGAGACCAGCTGGGTGAGACGCAGCCGCCGAGGTGCCGATACGATGTTGTCTCTCTCGCTCTGTAGCTCAGGAACCCGGCCGGCCCGGCTGATGCGAGACTCTGCGTAAACCGCTGCCACCCGAGTCGACGGGTTCTCGTCAAACCGATAGCTTCGGGCCGACCCGAACTGAACCGATAGCTACACGGCGGTTCGGTTCGTAGCGCCGCCGCCTGCCCGGCGGCTGGAGCGGCGCCGAACCCGGCCGATGCGAGACTCTGTTCGTGACCAACATTTCATTTTTCACCTTATGCATCGGACGATTTGTATCCAAAATTGTATCACCGACGGATGTGCCTACACTTGCATCATTAATGGGACAAAAAGAAAGGTCATATGACATGAAGAGTGCAGTCTTCTCCAAAACGTGCCGAGTCGAATCCGTCCGAGACTTATCAAATTGAATCGAATTGTAAAATAAATATTCGGCACCAAATCGAATTTCTCGTTTCTTTTTTGTGACAAAAAAAAAACATTTCAACACTGATACTATGAACTTAACCCGATCAAAAGTTTTCAATACTGAGAGTGAAAGTATCTTACTAAACACCAAATTAGAGCAAAGAATACTTTATCACCCCCACTCGGGTAGGTATTTTTTGCCACCCAAAATTGGGTGATAAAGGGGGCATCAGCTACCTATGTGGCTAAATAGCATCATCACCGCAATAGGGGTGAGGTAGCCCTCGTCACTAAATTTAGGTGATGACATGATTCTCACCCAACCTAACCCAAAAGTTTAGCCCCGATTATGACTCTTTAATTCTCAGTAAAATCTTTGGGTGGCGAAACGAGTTAAATACGTGGACTTCAGAATTTCGGCATTTGAAAAAAAAACAAAATTGAAGAGTCCTTCTTGCGATTCAAAAACTAACACTGACCCACACTCGACGTTCCGGTTGAATTTACCAAAGGACAAAGAAAACCAGAATTCAGTTCCGCAACTTGTTTTACGAGTCGAAAAATGTGAATGTGAATAGACAGCCCATGAAAGCGCTCCGGAGTCTCCGCGATCTGGCAAACGACTTACCAGCACGAGAGCATTCAGACCCGTAGAAGTGGAATTTTAGCAACGGGAAGTTCTTGAGATGTGGAGTAGTGTCACTTGGTGCCCCACCCTCCCTTACACCGAAACTCTGCGTGAGGGACCCCTTGGGGCCGATTTAATACGATAACGAACAAGTGGTATTTCTGTACCTTGACGTCGAGCGCCGCGAGCACGGCGTCCAGCCTGGCCTGCGCCACGGCCATGTCCCTGCGACGCGCCTCGAGGCTGGCCTGCGCCGCGGCCACGGCCTGCTGGTGACGTGCGTCCAGCGCGGCCTGCGCCTCCTTGCGCCGCGCCCTCCGCCCCGACTGCAGGGCCGCCTCCTCCGCGCGAAGCGCTCTGAGCGCGGCCTGCGTCGCCGCCACGCCGTGCCGGGCCTGCAGCGCGGCCCGCGCCGCTGCCTCCTCCTGCTTCAGCTGAGCCCCCAGGACAAAGACGGGTTAGATTAGTGCCGATAGCTCATCTGTGCACGCTTAAAACCTTACGAAGTATTTTGAGCATATATGATACAGACTAATTTACTTTGTTATACGAAGAAATAGTTTGTAATTTACGAACTTTTTTATTTGTAAGCTTACGTACGCTCAAAATACTTTGTTATGTGAAGCTACTTTACTTCGTAAGGCTTAAATGGGCGGACTCAGGTCAACTTGAACGAGGTTGACCCTTACCCTCTCAGAATTTCCTCAAAACAGTCTTAAACCATTGGTCTTTTGCCTAAAACCACCCTTACAAAAAATTTGGTTGAAAAATATTAACATTTGGCTGAACTGTGGGACTTTTAGTTTTTGGGTCCCTTTTGGTAAAATAAGTACATTGAAAATTTTTAAATTTTTTGAAATGGGAATTTTTTGAGGCTTAATTTGTTTGATATGAGTTATAAGATAGACCAATGTCATTTTCGTCATAGACCCCACCTAAGTCAATTTACATCGGAGGCTGAAGAATTTCTATAATCTGCCTTAACAACATATAACATATCTGGGATGGAGCTTTTTTATTATAAGGAAAGCATTCCAGAAAGCCCAACTTCTGACTTGTGGTTTTAGCTAAAACGCATGAAATTCCAACAAATGAAAAATCCTGCTGTATAAGCCTCTTTGCGCAGTATCCACTGTAATTCAAAAGGTGGGACATCGGACCAATTTTTGGCAGTACAAAAATATGACCGATTGAAAGGTCACACACAAATGTATGACCGAAAAAACGGTCATACACAAGTGTATGACCGAAACACTGAGGGTCAGACATTAGCGAGGCTGGCCCTCCTTTACCTTGGGGATATATCAACCTTTATCGGTGATACGGCCGCTTTGCCTCGGTAGGCCGGCCGGCGCGGCCAGCTTGAGGCCGGCTGCCGCCAGCCGATGAAGTTCGCGGCAATGCCTCAGGCAGCCGGGAGGTGTTTGAGAGGTGGCGCCCTCATCCCATAGCAGACAAAACCCATTTGGCAATGGGTTCTAACCCATGTAGAAGGGTTGAAGCCCATTTGGAATGGGTTGTGACCCATTGAGAATGGGTTAAGACCGTTTGGAACGGGTTAAGACCCATTGGGAATGGGTCGTAACCCTTTGGGAATGGGTCGTGACCCTTTGGGAATGGGTCGTGACCCTTTGGGAATGGGTCGTGACCCATTAGGAATGGGTGGTGACCCATTGGAGATGGGTCGAGACCCATTGAAGATGGGTTGGGACCCATTGAGACCCAGCTTTTTGGGTTCGGTCAAGGATCGCCTGCGAGGTAGGCAAAAATGTGGTGCAATTAGGTAGGCAAACCCGCTACACACCTATTAAGGGTAACTTGTAAACTACTGCAGCTAGGTCAAATTCGACACCACCATTGTGTTCAGCGCCGAAAGTTTGGTTTATGACGTCCATCTAGGTCAGACTAATCTTCTTTGTTAAAGAAATAAAATTAAGTCCACTCTGAGTTTGGACACATTGCGATGGGTCAGACCCGTTATGGGTGCAACCCATTTAAATGGGTACTTTTCTTACACCCATTACATGGGTTGGACCCAATTGAATGGGTTGGACCAATTGAATGTGTCAGCAAAGGGGTTTCTTCTGCTATGGGATATCATGCGGACAAGTTCCACACTGTCCCTCCGTGCGCAGGCGGCCTGAGCACAGGCCGAGGCGGCCTCGGGCGGTCGGTCTATTCTGCCGCTTTTTAGGAGAGCTCTGATTGTAGGTCGATTTAAAGACAATTTTTTCATCTTGAAGATGACGGAAACCAATTGCCAAAAAGTTGAGAACTTCTTGAGAAAACTGCGTGCAGTAAAATTTTGTTTGTTTTGTTAACTCTTAGTGCATCCCCTTTGACTCCGTCACAACTAAAATCAAAATAATTTTTTTTTTTTGGGGGGGGGGGGAGAAATGTTCAGAAAAGTCTGCTCTTACATTTGGGCTTCCCCGTTTGTCTCTGTGAGATATATTGAAAAATTCATCGCAATCTAAAAATGGGGTAAAAAAAAAACTAATAACGAACCTGGGACGAGACTGACCCCTCAAGACCATTATAGAATTATGGTTCCGGTTTTAAGTGTCATATAGGGACAACGTGTCTAACCGTTCAACTGTTTCAAAGCTGAGCCTGTCTCCCGAAACATCTTGCAGGGGGCACTAGGATGAAGTGCCGAACATGGATCAGGGTACCAATCATGGATCATTTTTGTCAGCATTGATCATTAAAATCAGTAAAATTTAAAATCCTTCTTGATTTCAAAGTTTTTGTTCTTAAATTATCAATTTTTGAGAGAGGTTGTCCTTGTGATTATCTCGAAGTGCATTGAAAAAATATGAGGTCACCGCTTCGTCAAATTGAAACACGGGAAATTTCTAATAAGTGATCCATGTTTGGTAACCTTACCCTACGTCAAAATCCTTCACTTACCTGTACTGCCAGCTCGGCCTGCGCCACGGCCACCTTTGTGCGGCGTAGACTGAACTCGCCCTGGGCCTCTGCCACTTGATCGCGGAGTACCCTGAGCGCGGCCTTGGCCTCCCTCACGGCCTTGTCCTTGGGCAGCAGGCGGTGCCCGGCGAGGCAGGCGTCCTCCACGTCGGCCCAGCAGTCGGCGCACCAGTCCGCCCTGCGCAGAGCAACAATCCAATCAAAACGGCGATAATCAGTGTCTATATTTTGCTGTAAAAAACTTATCACAATGTTTTGCAAAAATGAGTTCTAAGGATTTAAAAAAGAAAAAAAAAAGGAAGATTCAGAGATTTAGACAAATAATCATGGCAAAATTGGTCTGGATGTATAGAGTTTTTGGAACAGTGATGGAATTCCAGCCACAGTTAAGATGCAAATCGACGAAGAAACCAATTGACATCACGCATCCAAATGCGTTGCTGGGGTATAACATACAAGATCCAAAATAGCCGCGATTGGATAAAAACAATGAAGAACACTTACGACAAAGCTTGCCTCTTGTTGGGAGGCTGCGTACTCTTGCTTGATGCATTGCTGCTGGACGCAGCTTGCGTTCTCTTGCCTCTTCCAACCATGATTAGGCTGCTATGCGCTGGAGCCTGGAACCAGGAATGGCGGTAATGAAATGGGACTCTGACCATTCGCAGCTGCTAGAAAACTCATTCAAATAACGGCCATTTTAAAGACTCATTAGTGGAGTCAGGTTGAGGTGTAGCGCATCAAGACAACCTCGTCTAAAGCCGCTTCATACATAAGTAGTGACTCTAGCCCAAGATGGACCGAAATCTAGGATTGGGTCCTGGATTCGGTTCAAACTTCATGGGTTCAAAGGGTCCCTCAAGGACTTATCAACTCTACAAGGTAAGTTGGCTAGTTCAAATATTACCTGAAATGTTCACATTTATCGACATCTAACAAATTTAGCCACAAAATGTCGCTTTCTTTTTATTTAGATGGTAAAAATTGTTCGCACATTCCTGGCTTGTTTCTTTCTTGTGACATTTAGAAGGAGTGAAAATGGTTCAAGACACTTTTTTAATGTTGCTTCGTTGGCCAAAAGGGCAAAAGATAAGGGCAAAGAAGTAAAATAAGACACGTTTGGGTCAAACCTAAGGTAAAGTATTTTAGTAATCAGCGTTGCGATACTTTTGACAAAAATGCTTGTGTAGGCCAACGAAGCACCATTCTTCAAAATTGTCTTTTACCATTTCGACTCTTTATAATTGTGACAAGAAATATGACGAGAGAGATGAAACATAAGGCAGGAATGTACAAACAATTTTTACCATTAAAAGGAAAAGAGCGACATTTTCCAGCTGAATTTGTTAGATTTTGAAGAAGGTACATATCTTACACTCTAAATGTCTACGTAGAATTTTGTACGTGGTGATGCATGATTTTAAACCTGCGTGACGTTTTGCATAAAATTGTGCACAAATTTGCATAAATTTATGAACTTTTACGCATATTATTCTGCAAATTCCCCGCATGCACAAAATCGTGCAAGTGACACGTACAAAATTCTACATAAACATTTAGTGTGTATGAAGTATTTCAGCTAGCCAACGTTCGCTTAAGATTTGATAAGGTCCTTGTGGTACCCTTTGAACCCACAAAGTTTGAACCGAATCCGTGATCCAATCCTAGATTTTGGTCCCTCTTGGGCTGAAGTCACTCAAAGAGGATTAAAGCAATACGGAAATCGCTCATCGAAGAACAAGGCGAAGAACCAAATTAAAACCGGAGGCAGGGAGGAAGAGAAAAGGTAGTGAGTCCGATTGAAGGGAGAAGTGATGTGAACTATGTTTCTTTCCCGGCCAAAATAAGTATTTTGGAAACACGCCTAGTTGCCTTCCATAATAAGTGGACGCTACTAAAAACTGATCCACTCGAACAAGACTGTAACAGGTTTATATTGCCGGCGCAAATTGTTCATTAGTTCTTGTCCTTCACTCAATACGAATCATACGCTCTAATCCAGGAAGGAACAGAAAGTAGTTGGTGTCAGGAAAAGAGCTTGACCGGGAGTTGAAAAGAAATAAACTACAAAGAATGCTAAATTTGTGAGATTGAGCGTGCGTCGCCGTTCTGCAGCTTCCGCAAGGCAACATTCTTGTGCAAGTACGGCTTTGGTTATGCTTGCTTTCTTCTCAACTTCCGTCTCAGCTCTTCTCCCACGTACCCTATTGATGGCCTGAAACATAGTTCACTTCGTTGGTTCAATTACAACAAACTGCGGCATACGCAAGTCATAGCTAAGACCCACAAACACGCCCAACTAATCTAATGAACCTTGGCCGTGCTGCCTGTAGAGGTGCCGATCAGTTGAACCGAGCCTGCCCCGGGGTGGGCCAAAGTAAGTCAGCCTAGAGCAGCGTTTACGCCAGGCGAGAGGCGGTCCTGCGGAACGCTACGTAAGTTTCACGTTACGCTTCTACATCGAACATTTTCGCCTGTTTCGCCTGTTGTTCTGGAAGAGCTACCGTATTACCTAGACCTTACGGAGTTGAAGAAATACCACGGCGGAGTTTTCACTCTAAAGGTAAACTAAGCTGCGACTGGTCTGGTCCTTTCGGGAGCTCACCCACGAATCTTGAAACGGATGAACGAAGAACACGAGCACTACTCCCGTCCCCTCACCTGCACGGTTAAAACCGGTTAAAACGGCTCCTGGGTGTTTCTAGGAACTCCCTGAGAATCGCCTATGCCTTTTTAACTGCTACCTGGGAAAACCGGGAACTGGTTTTACCTTGGGGCAGGCATCTCAAATCCCTCCACGGGCAAGGGTACAGAAGTTGTTGCACTTACTTGTGTTCGTCTTACTTCCGTTTTAAGATTCGCGGGAATACACTATTCCACGAATGCTTTGTCAGCTGAACTGTATACATTGTTTACAGCAAATACTGCATACACGCTACGTATAAAGCAAATACTGTGTACAAGTTGTGTATGCAGCTGAGGCGGCGTACATGCCTATGTATAGAAGAATGCTGCGACCATGCACATGTGTAAAGCTGGATCTGCCTGTAAATCCTATTAGATAGGATCCTATTGGATAGATGTGTGCATCCCATGTACGCAGCATCTACATGGCATGTACGCAGCATCAGCGGGATGCATGGCAGGGCATGTATGCAGTATTTGCTGTATACACAACATGGTTGTGTAGTTATTACTGCATACAATGTATACAGGTGAGCTGACAGTACCTGCACCTGGACTGGAAAAGAAGAACTGAAATAGCTTCTGCGCATGCGCTAACGCCGACTCTGATTGGAGGGAGGACTTAGCGCATGTGTCCAAGCAATATCTGAGTTCTTATTTTTGATGTTTGTCTTCCGGTCTACGGATAGGGTACTCCAAAGGAGCTCTGGCCCGGAAGAAGAAGGTCGAAAACAGGAGTCATAAATGACAGTTTCTATGGTAAAATCTACATGTGAAATGAGCTTCAGACCCCATCCGCCGCGTTAATATGGTAACTTCGGAGAAGAGCTGGGACGGAAGTCAAGAAATCAAGAAGAACAAAAGCCGAACTTTTATGAAAATGAAGCTCTGCCGCTCATTCTTGAAAGTTTCGCACACTTCATTCTTCTTGATTTCACATCAACTTCCGGTACAACTCTTCTCCGAAGTACCCTATTTCTCTTGGAAACTGTCATTTCCGACTTCCGTTATTGTTCGTCTTCTTCCGGGCCAGAGCTCCTTCGGAGTATCCTATTGGTAGTGATACCGTATCCCACGCCGTGCGCAACGGAAGGGAAAGACGTTCCTCAAGCAACAAGTTACCGGCCACTCTAGAAGCGGCGCACTTGTCTGCACACCGTAAAATCGCTGGTCAGAAACTGCAGGCGGACGGAGGTGCGGAACCAGTCCCGAGCAAGACTCTCACTACAAATGTCATTGAATCAACAACAAAATGTTGATTAGTTCGTATTGTCAAATTTACAGGTAAGTTTAGGCTGTGAGTGCCACTTTCGCGGCCACTTGGTCATCTTCAGTATTATTCGGTGTATAGTTAACAAAATTAAATTGTCATGTCAATGAGCTATTGCATGGGCAAACCTTCAACCGACATCAAAAGGTTGTTAAACACTGTTAAAAAATTAGTTGTAAATTTACGAAGATTTCACTGGAAATTTTTCTAAACGAGAGCTTCGTAAAATGCTGTTCATGAAATATGTCGTGAAGTCCAAAACTGCGTCGTTAACATCAATTTAAAGATACTTAGTATATCAACAAAATATTCCGTTTATCATTGGAAGTAACATGCACCCTCGCATGCACCAATAGTAGCGGGACAAACTGTTTTTTCAGAGGAATGATCCGACGGTTTGAAGTGTGGCGAATGCGATGCGCGCAACGGGACAAGCCTCCGAGGTCGCCGCTAGACGGCAGCATCATCGCAATGCTTTCGGGCAGAGATGTCCGAAATTACCCCGGGTGCCCGAAATTACCCCGTTTCACGGTACTGTTGTATTTAAATTGAGAGCGGTGCAGACGCCAGTGGGACTCTTTAGTCCCGTTGTCTGTACCTAATAAATCAATCAATCAATCTCTCTCTTCCTCTCTCTCTTTCTCTCATATTTTTGCCACACACACAACCTTCCCCCCCTCCCGGTTAGAAGCGCCGCATTGGCGTTTTTCTGGGGAACGCCTGTGATCAAAAAGGGTAGGCAGCCCGTGCAGCACGTGTGCTGACAGGTGTCCTACCCTGCAGGCGGTGGCCTCGGCAACGCTTCATCTCATAGTTGCCACATCAATGTAAGAAAATTCCTATGCTAACATCAGTGTATGAACTGCCTACCCCGACCTGCCTTGTAGACTTGATCCAGGAAGCAGAAGAAGGAAATAACTTGACTAATTTCCAAACTGAGTTTTTGTTTTATTCTTGTTCCTCAGGATGGTTTGCATCATGACACCAAATTATTTGACCCAATTCCTAGCAGTTAAAAAGAAAATCCACTTTGCAAATGGGTATGCCGAGTTCTCACTTTGGACGACGACGCGATCGTCATCTTTAGCTTGCACGGCCTGGCGTTGTCTAGCCAACATGGTGTCGAACAGACCCACCATGAGCGCCTTACAAGGCAGTGCGTTGCCGAGCCCCGATATTTGCATCACTTACTCCCTTAAAGTGGTGCGAAGTCGCTCCAAACGTCTTTCCCTGGTCTCGAGCACCTCGAGTGTGGGCTGCTCAGGGGGGTGCGGCACGGGTTCCGGAGAGGGCGTGCGTGATCGGGCGCGTTTTCCGTCACGGCGCGACGTGAGCACCGCCGGGGTAGGAAACCCCTCGTGCGCGGGTGGCGTGCGGGCCGGCGGCGTGGTGGCGCGGCGCGGGGGAGTGGCGGGGCGCGGCGGGGAGGGCCTCCAGGGGTGGGCCGGGCCGGAGCTCGGAGGCGGAGCGCCGGAGCGGCGTCGACGCCGTGCTTGCCGGCGCCGACCATGGCCATGGTTATGTCGCGGGTCGCCTCGGCCTGACTGTCTTCCCCGTCGTGCTCCTGAGCATAGGCCTGGAAGCCGGCCACCAAGAACGGGATGACCCGAGGGTCAGCCGTGTCCTCGGGGTGGCCTCCAACAAGGCAAGGAGGGCCGTGGTGTTGGCCGCCGCGAGGAGCTCCGGGGTGTAGAAGCACCCTCCCTCCCACTCCTCCAGTATGTCCAAGAGGACAGATGGCAAGGCCGCCATGTCTTTGAAAAGACAGTTTTCTTCTTAGGCTGCGACTTCTTCTCTCTTCTGGACTTCTTGACTCTGCGACACTTGATGTATGACTGTTGAGACCCGGGGGCCGGGCGGCCGTATTTATCCTGGTGCGCTTGTTCAAAATTTGCCCACTTAGGCGTCGCGCTCCAGGCGGTGCAGTGCGCATGCGCGGCACAGTTCAATAGTTCTGAATTTGGCCGTGAGGCGGCGCCACTGTCGCCTCGCGGCAGGATAAAAGCTGGACCCCGATCCCGGAGCGTCACAGTGTTACGTCAAGTGTCGCAGAGTGAAGTCGTCCCGAAGCAGTCCGAGCAGAAGGAGCAGTCCTAGTTCTAGCTCAGAAGAAAATAAAGTGTCTATATCAAGACAAAGATGATGCCTGCCCAGAAGCAAGCCGTGAAGCATGTGGCCAAGAAAAGCCTCAGCGTCAAACCCCGCGCCAAGCGCCAGATGCTAGGCCACTTGGTGGCCGAGCTCGGCCTTGATGAGGAAAGTCCTGGTGACTCTGGCAGTGATGCGATAACGCAGGCTGTGAGCTACCCGCCATGGCCAACACACTGGCTGCCCCAGGTGGTGGCGCCCTCAGTGGCGTCAAGCCCGGCGTAGTCGGTGTGCTCCCGGCCTCAGAGGAACATGCGCGCCATGCGCCCCTCCGTACTTCCACCCCTCTGGCCCCAGAGGTCCCCGTCGACGCGGCCGCCACAGGGCCCGTCGACATCATCGAATTCCCTCTGGTGCGCGGCGTCGAGGTGCACGACGAGCGGGCCGCCGTCGAGGAGGCCAACGAGGCCGTCATCCCTGATGACCTGCTCATGGACTTTGAGTCCCTTCCCCCCGCCCCCCGTCAAGTATTACCTCTAAAGCAGTGGGTGTTGATGGGATATCTGTTGTGTGCCTCAAAATAGTGCTTGACTGGTTACTTGCCTGCCATTGAACATATCTTTAACTTCTGCTTACAATCTAGTGTGTTCCCTAAGGTATGGAAAATGTCTAACATTAAACCCATTCCTAAGTGTAAGAATCCTACTGCTTGTAAAGACCTTAGGCCAGTTAGTATACTCTGTGTTCTCCCTAAAGCATTAGAAAAAATTGTGCATAAGCAGATAAGTGAATATATTGAATTAAAAGAATTAAGTAATCCTTTGCAATCAGGTTTCAAGAAGGGTCATAGCATCACAACTGCCTTGATTAAAGTTACTGACGACCTGAGAAAGTCTATTGATCAAAAGAAAATAAGTATTCTTGTTTTATTAGACTTCAGTAAAGCTTTTGATAGGGTGCACCATAAACTGCTGCTTGCTAAACTTAAATCACTGGGTTTTTCTCAAGCTGTCATGGGATGGATCGAAGACTACCTGAGTGAGAGGTTACAAAGAGTCCTTTCCGAGGATATTTATGTCTCTGACTGGGCCCTAGTAGAAGCTGGTGTCCCACAAGGGAGTGTGTTAGGTTCACTGTTATTCTCTCTTTATGTTTAATGACTTGTCAGATGTACTCTAATATTGTCAATATCACATGTATGCTGATGATCTTCAAATTTACATCAACTTCTTACTCCAGGATATTGGTATGGCATGTGATAAAATCAATACTGATCTCAGAAATATTGTTAATTATAGTACTTAGCATAATTTAATCCTTAATATTGAGAAGACCTACCCCATTTTTGTGGGCTCAAATGCCTACATTAATATGCTGAATATGATCCAAGTACCTGAAATACGTGTAGAGGATGTCACAGTGGCATTCCAAACGAAAGTTGTGAACCTAGGTGTTACATTTGATAGTACCCTTTGCTGAAATAGTCATGGAATCAATCTAATTAACAGAGTCTTTGGAACACTGGCAAGGATCCGCAGGAATTTCATTTATCTTACATTAGAAATTAGACTTAAAATTGTTCAGGCACTTATCTTTCCAATATTCGACCACTGTACTGTTTTGTTCACTGATATGCTATGCTAGTTGACACAGTCATAAAAGTTCAGAGAGCCCAGAATGCTTGCATTCAGTTTGTAACTGGCGTGAGGAGAAACGTCCATATCACACCTTCCTATATTAGTCTAAAAATTCTTAAAATCCCTGAACGTCGTAAATTGTCATTAACATCTTGGGTCTGGAAAATCCACAAGAATCAGGCTCCTCTGTACTTGTACGAAAATTATGTAAGCATGTCATCCATTTATTCACGAAGCAATAGATTCACCCACCAAACTATGCAAAACCCCCGCCATCGCACTGACAAATATGGCAACTCGTTTTTAGTATCATCGTGCAGAGTCTGGAATGAACTGAACATTGAATCCAACCTAAAGTTTACTTCTCCTAAATCTCTTAATAAGGAAATCAAAGAAAACCTAATTAAGAATTATAATGTTAATCTCACTAGTAAACTCTTAGTGAAAAGACTGATTTGCTGTTTTTTTGCATTTTGTATGTTTTTTATTTAATTTTTCGTTACGAACTGTATCTACCTGTTATTCTGTAACTACTATAGAACGGGTGCTTTGCTGCAGTGGGGCTTCTGGCCATTTTGGGAAGCACCCTTAATAAATACTATTCTATTCTAAGCTCCTCATCAAGTTCTGACATATCAGACTCATCCAGTTCCAGCTCCAGTGCAGGATCTGATACTCTGGATCAACTTTGCAATGAGGCTTATGACCAGATGATGGCCACAGAGACCATCGAGGAGTTGGGTCTCAACAGCACGCCCACTGTCATGAGCATTCAAGTTCAAATAAAAAATAATTCAAGTCCCTCCGAATTCCCCTTACAGTGCATCCCAAGGGATTTTGCACTCACAAAGAATGGTTTAAAAACCATTCGAGTTGGCCTGGATGCAGCCAACGATTTTGCCCCCTTTGTCCTGATTTTGAGTGAAACCAATAAAAATGGAAATCGACTCTATCATAGACTGTCCCCTGCAAAACTCAATATTATGATGTCGCGAGAAGTGCAAATGCATGTTTTGAATGCTCTGGAAAATAGAAGCACACTTGAACCCTTATCTTTTGGTGCCATGACCTTATCCATAAATAAAGATAATGCCAAGTTTACCACAGTGTGCTTGGAGTAAAAGGATTCCCCCATTAAAATTGTCCTTGCTCTATCAACCTGGAAAATGATTTTCAATTTGAAAGAAAATATGGAGTACCATCTCATGAATCTGACAGAGATGTCTATTCTTGCTAAGTCTAATGATAATCATTACATTTCACACTGGAAGATTATTGTGTGAAAAGTGGATACAAAAATCCACAATCCATTGTTCAATTGTCTCGTGATCATGCAGACAATCTGATTTCGAGTGCTGTAAGATGTTATCTTGCATCATTCCCTGCCTCGATCAAACTGGATCTTGTAGCTTATCACAAAGATTTTGGGAAAGATGCCATCTATGATTCTATGAGACAGGCTTCAGTTCTAATACTGATATGCATAAACAAGAAAAAAAAAGCTAAAAAATTAAAAAAATAGTTGAAAAACAAAAAAAGTATAAAAAAGAAAACCCTAAAAACAATCATGAAATAAATCTGATTTAAAAGCGCAGGGAGAAGCAGGCTGGGCCTTACCAATAGAGATAATTAATAACATAATTTAAGAGGAGAGCTATGATGCATATGAAAACCATGTTTTCTACTGAGCTCCACTCTTTTTATTAAAGAAAAAAAAAAAGATTGTGACAGTGATAAGAATAACATTCTCACATTAAAACAAAAATACTTAGCTAAAAAATATCCTTGAGAAAATGTCTTACAACATTGAGACTCCATGTACCCTAAAAACTCAACGTTTTCCCCTAAATTCTCTACTTCCTTTATCAAAAAGATAGTCTGGCCTCTGAATACTAAATGGACTACATCTCCAATACCCAAAAAAGAAGGAGACATGGTCAAAACAAAGAGTGCAAACAATTCTGTCACATTCCCCGTTGGAAATGAAGCCGAGAAAGGTGACATCTCAAACACCCATAATAAAACCAAATATTTTTAAAAATCCATCAAAATGACGATCATGCAAGCTTTATCAATACCTTAACTCTATTGAAAATTAATGCCAGCTTCAACAAAGCCATATTCGAGCGCGGCGCTACTGGCCAAGCTAACTCAACACATCAAGCTTGTATCACTGATACAGTCATTTTGAAGGTTAGGGTCACCACTAAAGTTATTTTGTTTTAATCTTTTTTTCAAGAGAGTCACTCAACTAAAATATAATGAGGAGCACAACCACTTTATATTTATCATGCGAGTCTATCCCTCATACCCAAAAGAGGTTTCAAAATATAAGAAGTGAACTGCGATGGGTAAATCAAGTATGCTTTAAGTTTCATTTCAGGAAAAAAAACAACATAAAAGGAAGATTCTTGATTATCATTCAAAATGACTCTCAGAGAAGCTTCACTAGTAAGAAAACTCTATTGAAATTGAAGGCTAACTTTTCGCAAGTCACAGTGACTGACAGAATAGGGACATAGCAAATAAAAAGATTACCAACGCAAAATTATACTGAAAGAAAAAGTGTACTTTATGACAGCAAAAAAATAGTCAGCTCGACACATTAGGACTCATCTCCCTTCTTCTATTTACTGAAAGAAAAAGTGTACTTTACGACAGCCCAAAAAAAAAATATTAAAAAATGCAGAAAAATTAGACAGCTTAATACATTAGGACGCATCTTTCTTCTTCTTCTTTTCATTCTCTTCCTTTTCTCTCTTCTTCTTTGCAAGCTTCTTTTTTTTTTGACCTCAGATTTGGCTGCTCATTTAGCTATAGAAGGGTTGCTCCCCTGGTCCCGCTATGGGTCGCGGGGGAGAGCTCCCCTCCGTCAGCTGTTTGAGCAGTTTGCAAGAGCAGGCCTAAGCCTGGTGGGCTAGATTAGAGTAGATCAAACATTATTGGTCAAATGGGGGAAAAACTCTAAGTGGGCCTGAAGGGAGCCACTTAGAGAAAAAAAAAAACCTGTGTCTTGTATGTGGTGCAGTGTTGTGTGCGTGTAATGTTCCTGTAAGGAGAGAAGCAGGCTTAATAAGACGGAGAGGATAGCAGGTGTAGATGCTAGGGGGCAAGATGAGAGACGGACTGGAAGCAGAGGATAGCTGGTGAAGACGATAGAGGGCTAGGTGGAAGAGCTGGATGAACCTGTGCTGGAGCCGGACTCATCGCTGGACTCGTCGCTGGAGGTAACTTGGTCGACGAGCCGCGGGCAGAACTGGTACGGCTCCTCCGCCAGGCGACCTACTGGAGCTAAGAGTGGGTTAGCGTGGCTGCGGACTCTCGCCAGTAGGGTGCGTTGTCGGTGCTTAACAAGCTGGAAAACAGGTTTAATGCCGTGCCCCTGTGCCCTATCGTACAGTGCCCGGTTGTCCGCCCGCCGTCGCATCCTGTAGATGGATCGGAGACACTTGCGCTCCACTGTAGCGATGGTCTCCCGGACTGCCGCAGTGATGGTGGTGCAACATTCCAACCCATACAGCAGGATGGGCTGGACTGTTGTTTTGTAGAGTCGAGCGAGCAGTGCCGGTGTGTGGAGACTTCGGCGGATGATTGCAAACCGTTGTTTCGCCTTAGCGGTGGTTCTCTGCGCGTGGTCGCGATACGTTAGACGCCTGTCTAGGGTGAGTCCTAGGTACGTAGCTGCTGGGCCGTCTTGGAGAGTTTGCCCCTGAAATTTTACAGAGATAGGCCTCTTCTTTCGAGCCCGGGGGTTCAATTGCACGAGTTGAGTTTTCTCGGCATTGACCTTTATCCTGTTCGTTTTGGCCCAGGTGCCTATGGCGTCCAGCTGGTGTTCAAGGGTGGCTGCGGCGGCGGCTGGGGTCCGGCCGGTGGTGATCGCGTCCGTGTCGTCAGCATACAGGCCGATGAGGGCTCCCTCTGTGTTGGGGATGTCGGCCGTGTATAATGCATATAACATCGGTGACATTATTGCTCCCTGCGGCACCCCAGCGCGGATTGGATGCGGGTTAGATAGGGCGCCATCCACTCTGACGCGGATTGTCCTGTTGCTGAGAAAGTCTTTGATGAGTTCCACGATGGGGGCTGAGAATCCTTGTTGACGGAGCTTAATGATGATCTCGGCGTGGGGGACTCTGTCAAAGGCGGCCTCTACATCGAGGGCAGCGAGGACTGCGGTTTGGCCTTGTTCCGCGGCAGCGATGGCATGATCTAGGAACCGTATCAGTTGGAGTGTGGTGCTATGTGCGCGCCGGAATCCAAACTGGGTGTCTGGGAGAGCGTGCAGGGCTTCCGCTTCAGCCAGCAGGAGTGGGAGGGTGCACCGCTCGAACAGCTTGGCGATGTTGGATAATAGGCTTATTGGCCTATAGGACACTGGTTTTGAGGGGTCCTTATTAGGCTTTGGTAGCGGTGTTATTATCGCCTCCTTCTATTGAGCCGGGAATATGGAGTGGGTCAATAGGCCGTTAAAGATGGCGAGGAGGGATTCTAGCCACTTCTCCGGCAGAACTCGCAGGATCTCATTTGAGATGTCATCTCCTCCCGTTGCTTTTCGGAGGGGCAGTGCCGCGATAACCTCCTGCATGGTCTCCATGGTGATGCTCAGCAAAGGACGTGGCTGGCCCAGCGGTTCACACGACCTGGCGGCGCGCGGCGCAGGCCGGGAGGGGTCATCGCCACGTGGCCGGGGGTCAGACGGGTGGGTCACCTGTTGACCCGGGGGCTCACACGACCTGGCGGCACTCTGTGCAGGCCAGGAAGGATCATCGCCTCGTGGCCGGGGGCCAGCAGGTGGGTCCTCGGTTGTCCGACCCGGTGGCTCACACGACCCGGCGGCGCCGCGCGCAGGCCAGGAAGGATCATTACCGGGTGGCTAGGGGTCCAGTTGTCTTGTTTCTTAGTGCTGGCCCAACAGCTCGCACAACCTGGCGGCCCGCGGGGCAGGCCGAGAAGGATCACTACCACGTGGCCGGGGGTCGGAAGACTGGGCCAGCTGTTGACCCTAGGGGCTCACACGACCTGGCGGCACACTGTGCAGGCCAGGAAGGATCATCGCCTCGTGGCCGGGGGTCAGCAAGCCGGACCGCAGTCATCCGACCCGGTGGTTCACACGACCCGGCGGCCCCGCGTGCAGGCCCGGAGGGTTCATCGCCGCGTGGCTGGGTGCCAGCTGGAGCTGTAGGTTCGACCGCTGGGTTTGGCTGCATTCTCCCCTCAAACGTTGCGGCCAGAGCTTCTGCCTTCTCTGCGGGGGAGGTGCACCACACATCTCCGTGCAGTAGCGGCGGCATGGGCGGCGTAGGGGGCTTGGTGAGTTGATGGTATACCTTCCACATCCCGCTGTCCCCCTCGAATTTTTGCAAGAGGCCTTCGACGCGCTGGCGGCGATGTTTGTGGACTACCTTCCGAAATTTCCTCGCTGCTTGGCGATATGCCCCCTTGGTTGCTTCTGACGGCTTAGACTTCCAGTTGGCGGCTGCGGTCTGTCGTTCTCGCCGCATTGCTGCAAGCGCTGGGGTGAGAATGGTCCTGCGTCTGAATGTGATTGTTCTCACTACCGTGGCGTTAAACACCTGGGCTTGCAGCGCTGTGGTGAATTCTGCCATGGCCTTGGCTGGGTCTGCTGCGGCCTCCTCTGGTGTCGGTGGACGATTCTCCGTGCCTTCCTCGTCCTGGAGGGCCTTGGTCAGACGGATGTAGTCAACCGTTGGTATGTACGTGGTTTTCTCGACCAAGGGTGCAACCGTGATGTCTGTCAGGGTGAGAGTCCAAGGGGCGTGATCGGATGTCGTTGCTGCAAGGGGCTCCACGGCGATGTTGTGTATAAACTCCCTGTTTGTTAGCCCGTAGTCCAGGATACTTGGTGCATATTGGCCACAGTGGTGCTGATGTGTGTGCGTCGGCGGTATGAGGATCCGGAGTCCATGTGGTGTGGTTCCGAATAGCTTGTTGCCGTTGACGTTGTTGTATCTACTGCGGGCGATGTGGTGGCGTGTGATTAGGTCTCCGACAGCTACTACGGCGTCTGGCGCATTGGCGAGTCTTCTCAGGGTTTTAGTCTCCAGCGCGCCGGTCCGGGAGTACACGGAGATCAGCACCAGTGGCGTCGCGTCGGGGGGAATACCTTAACCGCTGTCACTTCCATTCCTGGGAGTGGGAGGTGGTGTGGTTGCTGTGGTAAGTGGTCAGCGATAAGAAGGGCCGTGCCTCCCCCTCGTCCGCCTTGGCGCGGATTATGCCACAGTCTGTATCCAGGGGCTACCATTGCGCCGGGATCAAGTAGCTGGACCTCTTGCAGGGCGATGGCAGTGGGCTGGATGCGGGTAATGAGGTCCTGCAGTTGTTGTGTCCTCCGTTGGAGTCCGTCTGGGTTCCAGACTAGGACTTTAAGGTGTTGAGCCATGTTGTTTGTTGGCTGAGCGATTAGCGAAGCCAGTTACTCCACTGGGGCTGGAAAGTTTTGTCTGTCTGTGCGTGTGTGTGTGTGTCTGTGTGTCAGCACTACTCCTCCTGAACGGCTTGGCCGATCTGTCTGAGATTTTGCAGGGTTATTAGGTATGTCCTTGGCTCGCCACACGCAAAAATTCAGCTTTCTATCTCATTCCATTCAGTCGTATTAACAAAAAAACACTCAAAAAACGGCAGAAAAAGTGCAACTTTTTCGTGAGTTTATACTTTAGAGACATTGTAACATAGTTTCTTGTGTTTTTGAAGTTCCTGATGACGAAAATGAAATCAATTTCGACCCCTGACCAAACTTTTAACCGCAAATTGGCTACCTCGGCCCGAATTTACTTACATAATCAACTTCGACCCTTCATCTTAAAAAAAAAGGGTGTCGACCGACTAAAAATTTTTATTGCAGATTTCGACAGGTCTCGGCAAGACCTTTTAAAAAAGGGGTCGGAAGGGGGGTCTAGGAGCCCGACTTCATCAGTTTGACGAATCAGAATCTTGAAAAAAGGGGATCGACCGACTAAACAATTTTATTGCAGATTTCACGTAGTGCATTACTCAATGCCTCAAAAATCCTTGAGACAGCTTGCCGAAGGCAAGCAGGGAAGCGCCGCAGGCCAAGGTAGGTTTAACGCCAGGCGTGGATTGTCGTAACTGGCGCAGCATCGCGAAGCCTGTTACGACACGACACGGTCTGGCGTAAACCTACCTTGTTAAGGAGTGCAGTGACAAGGTTAATGAGGCTTCCGATGGATTGCATCAGAGTTTGCATTTGTTGCATCATTTCCCTGTTGAGTTGTAGTAGCTGCTGCATGGAATCCTGCGAGGGTGGAGTGCGGTCGGGGTCTGGGCCGTGCTGCGTGGTGCGGCTGCGGCTTCGACCGCTGGGGACGCTGCTCCGGTGGGGTCCAGCCCGGGGGTTTTTCGGGCTCCGAAGTGTGCTCCGGGCGTTGGACTTGTTGGCGGGTAGGTGTCGGTTGCTGGGTGAGTGGCGGTGCACCCCGGACTCGCTCTGCAAAGGAAACTCCTGGCTGGATTCTAGCTTCTTCGGCTCGGCGCTCTGCGGATCGGGCTCGCTGCTTCTTGGTCTGATCTGCCGCTTCAGCTCGAGCGCGGAGGCGTGGTAGTGCCGCTGGTGGGGCCCTGCCAGGGTTCCGTTGGAACTGGGCGTCTTCGAACTTTCTATATTCAGGGCACCCACGGTAGGTGGGTCGGTGACCTCTTTCCCTACATTGTTGACAGAATGGAACGAAGTTCTCCGCTGTGTGATCCTCGGGGCATTCCGTGTGGTGATGTGCCCCGTCGCAGTGGAGGCAGAGGGGTGGTCGCTGGCAGTGGGATCCGGTGTGTCCATACCCGCACAGAAAAATGCAGTTCGCTTTTAGTTCGCTACCAGTTCGCAAACAGTTCGCGTGGATTAGTTCGCTTGGAGTTCGCTTCGGCGGGGGATTGGTTCGCTTTGACTTCAGAATCGCCCAAAAACCGACCTCCACAGCGAACTAGTTCGCGAGGGGATCGGTTCGCTTTCGGTCCGCGAGCGAACTAGTGCGCATACAGTTCGCTCCGAGGGCAAGCACGAAAAGGAAGGGCCGACACCGCATATACTGCATGCTTTTGCGTGCGTCGATGCTGGCGGCCTGCGGTAGTCGATCCCTGGACTTCTGTGGTGTGGACATCCTTGGCTCCTCGTTGTCGACGACGCTAACCACTGCGCTAACCTGAAACACGAGGGCAGGGCCCGCAGGCGAGCCTCTTCACTTGCTCGGCGCAGCTCGGCGCTCCGGTGTGAGCTCTCTGGAGGGCGCATTTATAAAGATAAAAAGAAGCGGTTTTCGGTGACTGTATCAGAATTTTACGTAAAGACTGCTTTATGTTTGAGCAGTGCAAGAAATCAATAAGCACTTAATAACGCGGTTAAACTTTAATAAAACTGAAAACAAATAAGGAATTACAATAGTGCGCGTCCGTAAGATGCGTTAGGGGGATTTTTCTTTATCTCACGTTGACGCCGTTATGCATTTGGTACGAGACAGCACATAAACTGGGCTATCGCATTTCTTCTGCCATTTCGCACTAGAAATTTAAATATACTACCAGTTTACAGCTTCGCGCAAAATTTTTAAGCCAATTATTGTAATTTTCAGATTTGTTTTTCCGTAGGAATTTTAAGTTGTAGATATTTGCCGCCTTCATACTTTACTTCCAATCCCCATTTGACATCAAAAAATTGAGCACCGACGTTCGAAAGTAATGCCGACGGGGCCGTCCCGCTCGTTGCTTGCCAGAGGACTAGTACGCATTCGGTTCGCTGCAAAGCGAACGAGTACGCGTTTGGTTCGCCGCAAAGCGAACTAGTGCACTAAGGGTTCGCGCAGGAGGCGGACTGGGTCGTAAAGAGGTTGCGTCGGGCCTCCTTAGCAAACCCTTAACGAACTAGTTCGCTCTGCCGCGCACTTGATGCGTACTAGTCCTCCGGAACGCGTACCATTAGCGCACTAGTCCCGCCGAAGCGAACTATTAGCGAATCAATCCCTCCTTGAGTGCGCTACCTAAAAGCGAACCAGTTCCTCTTTTCCGCACTAAAAGTGAACCAATCCACAGGGTAGCGAACTAAAATCGAACCGATAACGAACTAAAAGCGAACTGAATTTTTCTGTACGGGTAGTCTAAGCAAGTTGTACAGATTGGTGGCCCTTGGGCGTACGGGTCCTCTACTGTAATCTTATGGTAGCACAGGGAAGTGACTTTCTTGAAGCTATTACTTGAGGTTCCGGCGGCCAGGCGGACTCTCACGGTCCTGGTCTCCCTTCCATTTTTGCTGAGTCTTGTGGCGTCCTCCACTTTGTGTCCAAGGGCCTCTATGTCAGCTATAATCTCATCTATTGGGATAACCGAGGGTAGTCCTCGGATGATGAACTGGGGGCTCTTGGGGGTGTCCGAGTACGAGAACGCCGGCATTTTGGTGGCTTTGAGGTAATCCAAGACCGTGTTCTTGTGCTGCATTGTTGAGCAGTGGATCTTAAATGTCTCCCTTGCGACACTAGGCGCACGTCACCCGGTTTAAAGCGGGACAACAGCCCTCGTTTGAATGCCTTGAAGTCTGGGATGACGGCGTTGACGACCACAGGTGAGGGCCGGCGGCCGGTGGTGGCTGTGTCCTCAGCGGTGGGGGTGTGCCTTGTTGCTGGTTGCTTGGTAGCCGATGCCGTTGTGGTCGCCGCTGCCTGGGGCTTGGGTGCAGTTTGTAGTGTCGTCCGGGCCCGCTGCATTTTCTTCTTTTCCACTGACGTTGGAGTGGCTTTGAAGGGCATTTGTTTGTGGGCTTCGTCAGCGTTGAGTCGGTTCCGGATTACTGTTTCTGCCATCTCCTCGTCCGAGATCGAGTTGTCTTGTGCGCCGCCAGTCTTCGCCTTCTTGGTGGCCTCTGCGGTTGGGGTGGAGTGGGCCCTTCCTCGCTTGGTGGTGGACGGCTCCAGGAATAATCGCATTAAGCGGTTATTGACTAGGCCATCCGCTGCCCCGTGGATCGCCGCTGAGACGGGCATTGCTTGGCGGATGAGCGTGGCCGGTACTCTGTAAGCTTCCAGGTCTATTGGTGTGATAACCGGCAGGCTATCCGATGGGACGAGATACAGCTCTCCCGCCCTGAAGGAAAGCTGCACGGAGATAGGGTTTGGCTCAGCTTTGTAGCTCTTATAGAGACGGAGGCGGAGGGACCTTGGCCAGGTCACTTCTTGGGCCGGTATGCAGTAGTCATCCAGTTGGGCGATATTATAGTGTGCTGCCACGTGGTTGTCCTCGGTGTCCGGGGGAAGGATGAATTGAAATCGGTCCGCTATGAGTGGTTGGGCTGGAGCCGGGCGCACCACAGAGAGCAACACGTTCTCTCCATGTTCATTATAGAACGTGTGCGTAAGTGGGCATTCGTCCAGCTGCACGTTGATGCCGGGGGGGGGGGGGGGGGGGGGGGGGGGGGGGGGGGGCCGTACTGTGGGCGCGTGTTCTGTTGGATGACTGTGTTGTCATCTGTGGTGTCCATGGCTTCGCTTGTTCCCTCTAGTCCTCTATTTGGCATGTTGGAGGTAGATGGAAGGTTGGTGGGGTCTAGGGTTCTCTCGTTTGTCCAGATGGTGAGTTGCTGCAGGACGCCGGGCTGCTCCAGCGATGGGTGTCGTGACTGCAGCAGTGCGGCTGTTGTTGTGCAGGTTGCCGTTGTCCTGGAGCTGGTGGTGGTGGTGACTATTGTTATTGGGATGGTGGTGGTTTTGGTGAGCAGGGTTTGCGTTATCCATGATGTCGCTGATGCCTCGCAGTTCCCAAACAGTGATGGAGTCGGTGCTGGTGCGGCGGCCGGGATGGTGAGTGCTGCGCTTGTGGAGGGCGGCGTGCTGTCCATGGCACTGAGTAAGTTGGTAACACTGGCTGGTGCATCGGGGTCGGCTGCCTCGGAGGGTGGGCGAGAAGATGCAGCGGCGGGGGCAGGTTGGTGTTTGGTGCCTTGCAGAAGCTCTCGTTGAAGCCTGTCCATGTTGGATGTTGTTGGCTCCTTGTTGCTCTTCTTGGTCTCCTTCCTCTCTTTGGGTACTTTCTTCTTTTTCCCCTTCTTCCCGCTTGGCGGTTGGGAGGCGTCGATCTTGTCCCCGGAGGTGGAGAGGGTGTCTGTATTCTTGATCCTCCGGTATGGGTGCGGGCGGCTGTGGTGTGCGCGCGCTTCCGCTTGTTCTTGCACCGAGGAGTCTGAGTCCATCTTGGCGTCGGGTGACCTCTATTTCCTCTTGGGGGAGGGTTGCTCCGTTCGGGGATGAGTCCAGACTCAGGTTGGGAGCCGCACCAGTGCCAGAGGCAGGGTGGGGCTCAACCTTCCCGAAGAATGGACTCGAAAACAATGGGACGGTTGGGGGGTGGAGCGGGGGTGGAGGTGGGGCTGCTGTGTCACCCGGCCGGCGGGGACTCGGCTTGGATGATCCTTGCGGCGCGCGGGGCTCCCTGCTTCCCTGGAGTCCTGCTGGGTGTTGGCTGGTTCGGCTGTGCTGATCCGGCAAGGCGCCCAGCCGACAAGCACTTGCTCGACCCTGGTGGGGCAGCGCCAGGCGTCGTTGGGGGCTAGGGTGGCTTGCGGGGTGTGCACGGCACCAGCAGGTGTCGGTCGGCAAGGTGCCCAGCCGACAACCACTTGACATCCTTCATTCTCTGATCTTCCTCCTCTTTTTTCTTCTGAGCATCTTCTCTCCTCTTCTGTCCCTCCTCCCTCTTTTTATTAGCAGCATCTTTTCTCTTCTGTTTTTCCAATGCCTCTGCTAATTCCTCGGGACTCTGAAAATTATAGAGAAGTGGTACTCTTTTAGCTGTGTGTACGGAACAAAAATATTAATAAAATGTTGAGATTTTTTGGATTTACTACATAGGTGGCCCGAAAAGGCAAAAGGCACTGAAGGACTTTAATGAAGGGTCGTTTGCTGGTGCATCAATCCGTTTGGGGACAGGAGCACAGTGGTCAAAAACACCTCCAAAACCGGCAATAAATACTAGAACTCTAGTGCGTTGTCCGATAAAATCCAAATTTGGTTATATGGCTTGTAATATTAATGTTTTGATGTGGTATGTGTTTTGTCGCGGTCTGGTGGAGGCAGAGGGTGGATAGGTGGTATGTGTCATAAACTATGCAATGTAACGCTATTTAACATGTACACATTTTCTTTGACGGACGTGAAAAATTATCTCGCTGAATTTATTCAAGAAAAGCTGAAAATGAAAAAAAAAGACTTTAAGTATTACTTTTTTTGCAAATACAAGCAAGTGTGTGGGCAAAATGGGCAAAACATACTTATCATCAATGTCACTTTCGTCTGATTCCACACGCATTGAGACAACTTCTCATTAAATTTCGAAACTAGTCTCCCTATAGAGGCCTTTGTTTCAAGAGCCCATTTGCTGGAGGGATCCCCAGTGAAATTCATGGAATCTGTCGGGAGTGACAAAAATCTTTGAATGACACTGGGACATAACCACTGTCTATCAGCCCGCACTGCAAAGCTCTGACAGGCAATACAATTCTTTCAAACACCGTTTACCTGCGATAAAGGCGAACACAGCGTCTCGGCGGTCATCTGGGGGCTTTCCCATTGCCACATTCCACAAATCAAGCCTCTTGAACATTGTGAGAAGGTACTAAACCGAAAACTTTGAGACAAACTTGTTTGTGTCGCTTGAAGCTAGGCGGCAGAGCGAGCAGCGCGCCTAGCGGCAAACTGCGCCACTCATCCGGTCCGGCAGGGCTGCCACATACCAATATAAAATGTTTTCCCGACCCGTTCTCCCGTTTGCGCAAATATGCGCAGCCAATCTCGACGCGAATCTTTACTTGGACCTCTTAGGAAGAAATTAAAACCAAATTTAGCCTGGGGCAAGGTGGGGCTCCTTTCTAAACTCAAAAACTCCGAAAATTTAAGTAATTTTGATTTAAAAAATGAAGTTCTAGAAGCTTTTTGGGAACCTTCTGATCGGTCTAGACCTCCAAACCGGTGTTTTTCTCTTTATTTAGAGGCCGTACTAGGAAAAATGACCGCCGGTTTCCGCATTATTCATGCAGAGTCCGTGCCAAGCGTAGGATTTTGAACAAAATAAAATATGATGAAATTGCGCAAATTTTTTCATCAAAATGAACTTTGAGGTGCTCTGGGCTCGAAATGGGCTCTCTCAAGGTTCAATATGGGCCTGATCCGAGTACAATGGAGTGTTAGGAACAATTTAAGCCCATCGGGCAGTCCTAGAAACGATTTTGAAAATTTGGATTTATTGCCGGTTTTTAGGGTGTTTTTGACCACTGTGAGGAGCCCCGAGACGATCAAAGACAGACAGAAGGAAAAAATAGTTTTAAAAACGTTACTTACATGTAAAAAAAAAACAATACAAACAAGACTTTAAAAAATTTACATTTTTCTTCTTATTCGGAGGTTCAAATGACACCTCCTCCACAACTTCACCGTCCTCAAGAGTCGACTCTTCGGGTGGGGTGGTGGCAGGCACAATCCTCGAGTTATGTGACAACTCATTCAGCTCTCTCTCAAGTTGTGTAGCGGGTGGTCTTATGGTGGGATTCTGGTAGATTTCTATTAACACCCGTTTGTCTTGAGCCTGAAACAAACAAAATCATATTCATTTTAGGAAATAAAAAGATACTGGGTTCTACCTTTTTGGAAAGATTACGACTGGCGATATGCCTCTAGGCCCGTGAGGGTCCGGAGCCCCTGGCCATGGAGTGCACTGTTAAAAATCCACTGTAAAATTACAACACAATCACCTACAGGAATGTTGTTCAATTACAACAGTGTTGTTCGGCTCCTGAACGGGAAATTCATCTACAGACAACTCGTTTGTTTCTTTACAACTTCCCTGTCCGGAAACAGTAATGTAATTCTGATTTAAAACAGTAATGTTCTCGTTCGACAGTTTCTCTGTTGAAAAACAACCATTGTGCAATCCTTAAACAAAAATAGTTGTCAGATTACAAGGATGTTGTTAAGGGGGCCGTAGCGCCATCAATTTTGAAAAAATCGATTTTTCTTTTTTTAACCAGATTTTATATGTAGGCAACCCTCTTCAAGCATCTGACAAGATTTTGCCGAAATACGTAATCGTTTAGGCTTCAGAGTCGATTATATAAATTTATTTATACAGGTTAGGTTAGGCACGTTCAATGTTTTAGGCCGTTTTTCTAAATTGTAGATTTTCGGAGCTTGCGCGCAGGATTTTGAGTAAATGGTTTGAGATATCGCCCTGGAAATTTAGCAGGTGTTAGTACAAGTGAGATCCTTCAAAATGACCCTTGTACTGGTAGAAAAAAGTACGGAAAAAAGTACGGAACATGTCTGGTCAACAATTTGCCAGGACCGTCCGTACTTGCCAAGTGCGGAACTTTCTGTACTTTTTCCGTACCCGTTTACATGAGCTTATATTGAGCAGGTACGGACGTTCCGTACTTTCGTCCGTACTTCCGTACTATATTCTTCTGTACATTTTCCGTACAAAAGTACAGAAATTTTTACATTGTGGGTTTCGGGATTGAAGCATTTTAAAGCTTTTTTAGAAAACATTATAATGTCAAATTTTAACATGTTTTGTAACATGTTTTTAACATGTTTTCAAAAACTTGAGTTTTGAAATACTTCCCGATATTATTTCTCAAAGCTAGAGGGTCATTTTTACAGCCCAGGTATGTAAAACAAGTGGTTAAAATTTGGATGGCAAATTTTTAGCGGGTACTGAGTAGCTCTGCGCGCAGTGATATTTTGTAATACGCAAATATGTTGTGTTGTCTTCTGCCCTTCCCACACCCCACAAAAATGACCATAACTCAACCAATTTTTTTAAAAATAATCCTTAAGGAACCCTCTTTTTCATGGTAACTTGTGATTTTCTCCTCGATTAACAGAAAAGATTGAGCAATTGGAGAAACTTCGTTAAAATTTGACAAAAAACAGATGACGATGGCGCTACTGCCCCCTTAAATTACAACACTTTGAGGCGAACACAAATTTGGGAGAGACATGATCGAAGACGCGACAAAAGTATTGTTGTAATACAATCGAATCACCAGAAAACATCACCAAGGGCTACAACATGTTTTGTTATATAACAAGATGTGTTGCTGTCAAACTTAACAGCACAAGTGCTGTTAAATTATAAGATTTTTTTAACAGTGTGGATGTCTGAAACCAAAGAATCATAAAAAATGAAAAAAAATACAGAGGGGGTAAGTGACGAAAGACCTCACTTCCCACAAGAGGCAACGCAGAGGCAACCCGAGTGCGCCAAACAAACTATACAACACACTCAGAAAAATTGGTTCTCAATCCAAGAGCAGAGCAGCTCTCAAATGAATGTTCTCGACTGGTGTTCTCAAACGAAGGGGCAATGCTCTCAACGAAAGGTTGAGAACATTGAGTTCTCGACACCAAGCACACTATGCTCTCGGCCGGCAAACCCGGCGAGGCACGGAAAATAGTGTGAAAATCCAAACAGGATCAGTGTGGAGTCGAACCCGTACTTTCTAGCCACCGGACATCGCCTCTGACTACTCTGCCACGCAGTGTTCCCTCCGCCGGGCCTTCAGGGGACGACCGTTATACGACGACCGTGAAAACGTGCACGGCGCTGCTGCCGTGTCCACCAGAGCATCATCTGGTCGCACGGCACAAGACGATGCAGCTGGCAGAATGGGTCGAGGCGCTGTTTCGCACACGCAAGGTTGATAGTTCGAATCGCGATGGACGCTGTTTCCCTATCTATTTTATGTGTCTTTTTGATGCCATCTGAGTTAGTAGAGTAGATGGTTCGATTCCCGGTGTGCCCCCAGCTGCGGCGGTGGACACAACGTTTATGTGAGAGAAGAAACAACCAAACAACACAGTAGGTGTCAAGCATCACATTGGCATACCTAGCGACTACTCGGAGTCGCAGTGGCACGGTTAGCGCAGTGGTTAGAGTGGCAGCGCACCAAATGGGTGGGCAATTGTTCGACTTCCTCTCAGGCCGTCTGCGTTTTTCACATTGACTGATGAAGTTTTACGAGGCGCGAAGTACAAAGATTGAGACCCTAATTGTTCTCAAATAAACCGAGAGCAAGTTCTCAACCTCCTGATAACAGAAGTCTGTCAGAATTTGAGCTAAGCGAAGATTGAAACCAGTAAAAAGCGATTATCAAGCCTAATTTACGCTAGTAAGAAGCGTTTGCTCTCAAATCGAAACCAAAAACTGAGTACATTGCACGCTTCCAAGACCACATTGGTATCAATCAAGCATTAGCAAATCCGAGCCCCATTTTCTCTCGTCATGAGAACAATATGCGCTCGACTAATTTGAGAGCATTTTGCTCTTGTATTATGAGCATTTGTCTCGAACTGAGAACTGATTTTTCTGAGTGCACGCCGCGGGACGGATGACCGGCGGGAAAAGGTTGTTCAAAAAACACGCGAATTTAACACTTTGTATACAAGGCAGCTCATACGGCAGCAAGGATTCACAAGAGACACGACATTGACAGTGTAATTGACTGAGAAAAGGACACAGACAGCCAGACATACCAACGACGTGCCGACACGCCGACAAAAAAAAAAAAAAAAAAAAAAAAAACACGACACGCAATGGCCGCACAGACACACACGCACAGGGGGATTGCGCACAAAATACGACCAGTGACGATTTGAAGCGAAAATCTAACAGACAGACAAGGCACGCCACGTGCAAAGCCCATCTGTGCGGTCGAGCGGCGGCGTCGCACACACATCACTCCACTACACGGATTTTCACTCACCTCAATGCGGAGAGCATATGATGCCTCTATACTAATCATTTCTTCTACCGTTTCATCTCCTCCTCCTTCAGCATAATTCTCAAGTCCCTTTTGTCTTCATCCATGGCGATAGGAAAGCTGACACATAACCGATATTGAAGAAGGATGGACACGCACTGACACGATTGAACAGGGCGAAAGCAGGGGGTGTCTTCCTGTTTCGGTCGGCGGAGGGCGCCACCTGTCTTTTGGCCGGTCGGCAAAATTCAAATCGTTTCCGATTTCGCGACAAATGTTCATGAATGTAGGATGTCAAAATCTCTCAAATATTATTTAATGTCCCTTGACATCGTCTTGAAGTGATGACATCAAGTATTTTCCGCAATCCGCTTCGGCACGGCTTGAAATGAGCGGGGCGGGGAGAGGGGAAGCTGGGGATGGGGGATCTGGACCACTGACTTTTTCTCTGACAGTTTTCCCACGCAGAAGACTTAACAGGAGGAGTATTGCCAATAATTCCAGAAAAATATTTCAGCGGGAAAATGATATCAGACATGCGACAGCATGAAGGTGACAATGAATGAAACGGTATTACCGTAGGTCGTGGTGAAGGGGCGGGGTGGCGGGCGTTGCTACCCTGGCTCGGCTGCGCTCGGCTCTCCCGCCCGGCGCTGCTCAGCAGCGGCGTGGCCTGGCGTGGCGCAGGGAAGGGTTCTGGTCCAGTAGGAACTTGCGCGGCGGCGGGAGAATTCAAATTGACCGTTAGGCGTTCGGCGCCGCGCTTGGCTCACCGCGCGGTGCACGGCGCACACCGATGAAAAGCCGGACCGTACACTCGCTCTTTAAGTGCTGTAAGCTGGGCACAGTAGCTCAGTGGGTTAGTGTGTGTTCTGTTGCGCTTCTCTGTGTGGAGACACGGGTTCAAAACCCATTGGGTGAAGTTGCCTTTATGACGAGTAGTTCGTGGTTACGCCGTGAAGGGGCCCTCGCGGCGCTACCGCTGCGGGCGGGCGGGCGGCTAAGATTCCATCCAAATTGTGGATCTATTTTGTTTTGAATCAACGGGTTGTTGACGAATCAATGGGACGAATGTCCTTTGGAAAAGCCTGGGCGTGAATTTCTGTTTTCGGTGTGACGTTGCAAACTCGGCAGCACGCGCTTGAACTCAAGGAGACACAGATTATTGTGAGGCCACCTTGCCATTAGCGGAAAAGCCCACTCCGCGCCACGCTGCACTTGAACTTTGAAAACTCGTCTGTTGCTGCTTACGCCAGCATTTGTCGTAGACCATCGCTCACCACTCACGTTGAAAAACAGTCATCTCAAAAGCACCAGACTGTTCCTAGTAAAACGAGCATTGATTATAATGAGTAAAAACCGTTTTGCAATAGATAACCAGTTCCATTTACCAGAAGAGGTTTGGTAACATTTACCAGACGTCCATTAAGTATATCTGGTAAATTTAAGGAAGACTGTTTTGTGTCGCCATACTGAAAATTTTGATAGATAATTTTTTTTTTAATAAGATGTCCTGCATCCCTTAGGTGCTGTAGACCACATGTGAGGTACTGTACGAGTTTTGAGTACTTTGCTCGTACTTGCTATTTTTTTATTATTTTTAGTTAATCACCCTGTCTCCTCGTTCCTAGATAACAAGAGGAGCTACGACACCAGCTGTGAAGAAATGAGCTGGCAAAGGACGCTTCTTGGCATCAAAAGAATTTCGTAAACGAACTCTTGGCCTGGCTTGCATGAAAACAAGTTTCTTGCCTCAGAAGAAAGGTCCCTCTGAAAGGTAGGGAGGACGGAGGACTGCGGTTTCTCAGTGGTCAGCGCGCCCGTCTCTGGCTTTTCCATTCGGGCGTTCAGCTCTTGTTTCAGATGATTTTAGTCGATTGATACTTTCTTCACCGAGTGGCGTTTCGTTCCGTGCAACCGTCAATTATTGGTTGCTATTTGTCCACTTCTTGTCTGAAAAAAAAATAAATTAAATGGAGGCGAACATTTGCAGGAACACTTAAAGAAATCACCACCGGTCATGTATCAAAATCGGACGCATTGTTTAAAAAGATGCCTCTCTCCTTAACTTTTCTGACTTACATTTTGGCATTTCCTGACTTTTATTTCCCGAGTTTTCGTGCTACGTGTCTGAAATTTTGTTTTCTGGTGTAGAACTGTCTAAGAAACAAGAAATAAAAATAAAAATATTTTTGTTTCAAAGTAAAATATTTTTAACTATTTCCCCAATATTTGAGACATTTTTCAGGGTTTCTGGCCTATATCTCCGAAAGTAATCGTCGGAGGTCAACTATCAGCACAGATTCTTGTTCCTTGGATCACACTTAATTCCTTTGTGCAGTTTTTGTACGTGGTCTCACAAAATTTTGCGCATACGTGATTTTCGTACAAATTAATACGAAATTTCGCACGAATTTCTACGATTCTGCGTACAATTTTGTACGAAAAAGTTCGCATGTTAAAAATTGTGTGAGACCACGTACAAAATTGTACAAATACATTTAGTGTGGACAATTCGACTCCTAGCATGAAATCTAGGGAACTCGTGCACACTAAATGTTTTTGTACAAATTTTGTACGTGATATCACAGTATTTTGTGCAGATGAACTTTTCGTACAATTTTGTACGAGATTCTGTAAGAAAATGGGGAAATTTGTGCAGATCTTTGTACGAAAATTGTACGAAAAGGTTATTTGCACAAAAACCCTGTAATGTCTCGTACAAAATTGTACATAACACCTAGTGTGTGAGAAGTACCCACATGTAACTTAGAAAAGTTAAGATAAGTGAAAAATGGCTACAGTTCGGACCAAAAAAATTTGCAGGTCCTAATATTTTGGCAAAAGTCCAGGCTTTGGGTGGGTAAGGCACCTACAAAAATCAGCAAAATCGGAGTGAGGTTGGGGACAGGTCCGGCTGATCTGCTCTCATGCGTTCATATGGCGCTAACACACACAATACACAGATAAACCGCACCCGAACTGATAGCGACCTGTGGGCTGATGCGCACTGATGGTCTAAGTGGCGCGCCAGGCGGGGTGCCCGGAATATAAAAGGCAAGGCGAACGACTAGGTCGGCAGTTCGTGGTCTTGCGAGAACAGCACAATGGCGCGTTTCTCCCTCCTCGCCATCGCCGTCCTGGCCATGGCCGCCAGCGCCACGGCCTGTGAGTACTGCACTGCTGCACTGTAAATCAAGTAGTGATAAATCTCACCATCTGAGGGGTGAGACGGAACTGTCTCACCGAAAAACGGTGATAATAAAGCGTATCACCGTAAAAAGGTCGTACCCGAATGTATCACCGAAAAAAGGTCGTACACACACAAATGTATCACCGAAAAAGAGCGATACTTCCCCAGGAAAACTAGGGCCCATCTCGCTGATGTCTGACCATTTTTCAGTGATACATTTGTGTAAGTGAGGGTGGGGCACCAAGTGACACTACCTCATATATCAAGAACTACCCGTCGCTAAAATTCCACTTTCATGACGGGTCTGAATGCTCTCGTGCTGGTAAGGGCTCGTGCATATACCACGTGACCTAAAACAGGCCACTTTTTGACCCCCCCCTCCCCCCATGTGACCTTGCGTGACTTTGGCCAGACCCCTCCCCTCCCCCCCTTAAGTCACGTGATTTCCTAAAATCGAAGAAAAATGCAGGAAAATGGTTCGTATCGCTTTCTAGGTGTAAAAAAAAGTGAAGAGTAAGTACGAGCAGAAGAGCCGGATGCGCTACCCCCACCCCTCCACACGCCGAGTCGTAGGCCGACCGCGCGCGCCGAACCGATTCTTTCGCCGCGTCACTTCAGGTACCGTTTTTAAACCCCGCAAAACCGACCCCACGCAACATATTTGAATTCACGTGACTTTGCCCTGACCCCCCCCCCTCCCCCTACGTGACTTTCCGTGACTTTGGCCAGACCCCCCCCCCCCTCCCCCCAAGTAGGTCACGTGGTATATGCACGAGCCCTAAGTCGTTTGCCAGATAGCGGAGACTCCGGAGCGCTTTCATGGGCTGTCGATTCACATTCACATTTAGTAGGACTCTTCATCTATGTTTTTTTTCATATGCCGAAATTCTGTCCACGGATGTAATGAACACCGAGGCAGACACGGAGTGCATACACTCGGGACACGAAGTGACAGCTGACCCGGGGCACCAATTGAAAATAGAATAACTCCGTAAGGGAAGTTGTTTTGTTTCATTTTTGAGGCTGGAGATTCTTTTTGAAAATTTCAATGATTTTTTTCACAGTTATAAAGTGAAAAATCATAAGTTGACATTAATGTGGACTCTCTTTTTCGAGGTACGACACAGTGTCACTTGGTGCCCCTATCACTGAATACTCTACCTTACCATACTGCTGTTTTTTGTCGCGGGCATTCACAATTTGGACCATCCGTGTAAGTTGTAGTGATTTTCTGGAACGAATAGCCCTCCTCCGGCAAAACTGTGATTGAAAACCATCGATGCCATTTTAATTACGCACAGCCACCGTCTGTCACTTGGTGCCCCGTAGGTTGTCACTTGGTGCCCTTCAGAATAATTCTTCTCGTAAGATATTAGGGTTGGAAAATGTTCAAGAAGGACCAAGTATTATTTAGGATACGAACATTACCGGCATCTCTTCCGTTAACGCTATGATACCCTCAAATTCCAAAAAGTGTCACTTGGTGCCCGACTCTCCCTTACGACGTTTTTTTTTGGTGATACATTCGTGTATGACTTTTTTTTTGTGATACCTTTTTGTATCACCGAAAATGGGGGAGACGTCTCACCCTTTGAATTGCAGTTTGTGCAACGAATGTGACTTCACTCCACAAACTGAAGTGTGCTCTCGGCATGTATCTGCAGTGCAGATGCCGGCAGATGCATACTTGAAAGTAAGGGGGGTGGGGCACTTACTGACAGAGGGCACTTATTGACTCTTGATGATTCTCATAGATTAAGGCAGCGTTACCAAACGTATTTTCAATAACTTATCGAATAAGTTTTACATGAGAAATAGATAATGCGCCGAAACAAATTAAGTAATTGTAGACAATCTTTTACTATAATACAGAAAATTTACAATGTCTGCACTGCAAATTACACGAAAAGACTTCGCGCCAAAATAGAGTGAGACATAAAGTCTCGCCAAACTTTGGTCAGACAGAAATATCTCGTCAAAGTGGCGAGACTTTCTTGTGTGACCACTGAAAAGGCGCTAATTAGCGTCCATGCAAGGCAACGTAAGTTAATAAGCGCCTTACAGTGGTCAGACAAGAATGTCTCGCCACAAATTGGCGAGACTTTCAGGTCTCACCGAAACTTGGCGAGACTTTACGTCTCACATCTAGACTGGCGAGAAGTCTGACCTTTGGATTTGTAGTGTGTAGAATGATGACAATTTTTTTTTTTTGCAACCAAAGAATTTATTTTCTGCAAATGTAGTAAATAAAGTTTGCTCGTTAGTATTATCCGTATGTATAGAACATTTTGACAATATTTATAGGTAATTTTTACTTGCACGGAACAGCAATTTTTCTCTGCTTGATTATTACTGTAATTGCAGATAACGCTTTTCTGTGGTGGTGCTGATTATTTTTTTTACTTAAAGTAAAAAGTACTTCAATTGCAGAAAAAAAAAACTGTAGGTATACTGAAAAAATAGTCAGTAGAGAGTCTAAACGTTTATTCTGGTTGAACTTCAAAAATAAATTTTGAGTTTTACGGTGGCGGTGCTATGCATTAAGGCCAAAAATTAATTTCCCTCCCCCCCCCCCCCAAAAAAAAGAAGAAAAAGAAAACTGCCTATAACTTAAAGCTCGTCCTTGAGTTTGGAGCCCTATAACTGTGCCTATGTATGTGCTTCATCAAAAATGATCATTGCCGTTGATAAGTTAATGATTTTACTTTATTTTCGCGACGAAACATCGCAAGAATATTTATTCTACTTTCCATTGTACTTGATCACATGAAAAACGGGTGCCTGAGGCACGTGCCGACAAAGTCACTTAAATTTCGACACAGAACAAAATTTGGTCACTCTTAAGACTTTTTAAGATAAAACAAATCGTTTTGGGAAGGTATTGATATGAATTTGGGGCCGAGAAAAAGGTAAAAACCATAATACATTAATACCTCTTTAAACAGTACAAAAAGTTCCTCCGCGTCTAAAAGTTTCAGAAGTGGCTAGGGTGATGGCCGAGGCCTTAACGAAACACAATTCAACATCGAGACTAAACCTCCGGTCGTGTTTCAGCGAGTGTCAGTAACTGCCCCCGGGCGGGGCACTTCCTGAGAATAGGAAGTCCTTTATAGGCCGCACGTCTAGGGTATACATTGACTTTTAACCAAAAATCCTCTCAGGCTTTCGAAAAGTAGAGGTTTTTAGGGGAAGTTGTACGTGAAAATGCTAAACCCTTAACAGATAGCCCCAGGCTTTTCAAACTTTGGGATAAAAATTGACGTAATAAAGTTATGTTGCATTCCAAATTTGGTTCAAATTCATGCACCCATTCAGTAACAGTGGGCAATTTTAACGAAACTTAGTCGCATTGTAGAAAACCTCCCTGCGCACCAGATTTTGATGGAGAGGTCTGAAATTTGTTTTGTACCAGGTTGGTCACGGACCCCGTGAGAAATGGTTACTATGCAACCCGCTTGGAGCCCTGCATCCGGGCTTGCCTATGCGGCAGTGGGCGGGCGCACGGCAGGGCTAGGGTGGCCACCCGTCAAGTCCCGTTACGTTCAACTCGAGCAGTCGGACCACCGTAGTCGTCGCGGTGTCCGCGGGGGCCTCGCGACGGCCGCGGAGGCCGCGTGGTGTCCGCGGTCCCACTGCTCGAGTTGAACGTAACAGGACTTGACGGGTGGCCACCCTAGCCCTGCCGTCCGCTCGCCCACTGCCGCATAGGCAAGCCCGGATGCAGGGCTCCAAGCGGGTTGCATAGTAACCATTTCTCACGGGGTCCGTGACCCACCTGGTATAAGACCCCTGTATCACAAAGTTACAAGGAGATAATGCTACATTATTCATTTGTTCTATAATAGCAGGTTTGAAAGTTTTGTTTTCGAATAAAAAGAACATTTTTAGCCCTTTTTTGCAATTTTTTTAAAAGTTTTCATTTTCTTGTAAGAAAACAAGGCTTGCTGTTTTACAATATCTCTCTGTAGCTTTGTTCCATATATGTAACAGTCTGACACAGAAACAAGTGGTCGTTTTCGGGCAATAAGTGGGGCTGGTTTTTTTTTTTTAATATTCTATATTAACCCTTGCATCATTAACGCACTGTCTTTCTTTTTACAGGGTTCCATGCGGGCACTGTCCAGAACGAGTTTCTTGGTAAGCAGTGAGGGCCGTGCCCTTGCGGCGTTACGAAATGGGGAACTAACTGTGGAATGCCTAAGTGCCGTCATAAACAATTGTGTTTGCAAATATCAGCGTTTTTTCGGATTTTATGGTATTAATCGCGAATATTAGATATTGCATCACGACCCTGAACAGTGAAATCGGTCACTGCCGGTCACTCTTTTTGTAGCGCGCCAAAACAGATTTACCACTCCGCATTTAGCAAAATTTGCGCCTCGTAAGTTACGTTTTCACATCCTCTTCGGTCGCTTCCAGTGAACCGCTTCTTTCAATGGTTCCGCTCTTGCGGACATTCAATGACAGATATTCAGCGATGGGTCAATAATAGAGCATTCTAGTCGTCGCCGATCGAAGAACAAGAGGGATAACAAAACCGGAAATGGCGCCGGCAACTTAACCTCACAGACCTGTACGAGTGCATTAGTTTAAGAGTTTTCCGAAGCGTAGCTCTTGCAAAAGCAATTTCGTCTCTCTCAAATACTTTTTGAAAAAGGAACGAAACATATTTGTCAACATTTCTCCTTTAAACCGGGCTCGCTACCTTCTCCCTTTCTTGCCGGCTTCCGGTTTTGTTCTTCCTCTTGTTCTTCGATCGGCGACGACAAGAATGCTCTATTACCCTACTTGATGTTGACTTGATGTCTCTATTCTAGTGACGTACAGTATCATCCCCGACCCGTTCCACAAGCTGAGCTTCTTCCCGATGCCCCGCACCCTGCAGGAGGCCCAGAAAGACAACTACATCTTAATCGAGACCAGGTCTCAGGACAACACGAAAGTCTACTGCCGTGACTTCCGCGTGTGCGTCCTCTTCGACCAGCAGGGGAGCGTCGCCGGCATCCGCGTGTCGGTGAGTTCCAGTGTGCTCGCCGCTAACCAAATACAGCGCAAAGGCCAGAAGACAGGAAGAGGCGGTCGAAATCGTTGGGAATGGATTCGTTGGTGGCGTCACGAGCTCGGTTCGAGTCCCGTTTAGCGACCCTGGAGCCAAAAACACGTCTAGAGTTCTACAGACGAACCGAAGTCACAATCCTGTCACTGGCAAGTGCCTCAACTATTGCTCTACTGGGTGCACCAAATTCAGTTTTTTAGGCCACGAAGAGCCACACATTTGAAAATTAAAACGTGTCATTTTTAGAATGTGATTTATGTCATGTTCGTTTAAATACGATGTCACATTCGTGTCAATGTTTTCCACGTTCTAACATATGTTCGAATCCTAATAGGACGGCCGTGTCACGTTCAAACGAATGTCATTGTACTCAAACGAACCTGACACTATTCACCCTCAAACCTTAACCAAGCGGCGAATTTTTATAAGGCCTACGCCTTTGTGTTTGAGATGAATTTCACTGAATAAACAACTATTCAACGCATGTGACGTCATGTTCGTTTTGATGTGAATTTTATCACGAGCGTTTGAATGTGACACTGTCGTCAATGTGGCGTGTCACATTCATTGCAACTTGGTTTAACATTCAAACGAATGTGGCATCATATTGAAACGAACGTGACAGAATTCACGTTCTGACGTTTACGACACCACATTCGTTGAATAACAGTGTTTTCCTTTTATAACTTTGGTGAGAATGGTCCCTGTTTTTTTTTTTTTTTTTTTTTTTTTATGGTAAGGTAACAATTATGCAGTAAACAAGTAGCTGGTGACATTGATAGTAACGATAACTTTGTGAGACTATTGTGAGCTGTTCACGGTGCACTGTGGACCGACCCCTGAACTTCTCCAATTGGATTCTTCCAGGTTCGTAAAGCCGAGCTCGACGCATCTGGCCTCGACCTGACGCAAGTACCAGAATGGGAGATAAACCACCACCCACTGGCCAATTGCACCGTTTACTCTCTCACCACGTTCTTCCAGTCTACAGGTGATACCATAGCTTACACAAACACCAGCTTTTGTGCCAATGCGGTACTTCAGAGCAGGGCTTAAAAGGAAGTGGAGAATAAATCAAGAGGAACTCTAAATGCCAAATTCATACAAGTGAGCGTCCGCTCTTCCGTTCAGCCGCTTCTGCAGCGCCAGATGTTCAAACGTCTCGGTTTTCTTCCTCTTGATTTTTTCTCAGCTTTCATTCCAGCTGTTCGCCAAAGTACCCTATCTTTTAAGGCAGTTTTTGGAAATCTGGGAAATTATTTGCAGTGACGCAAACGATGTCTACGATTATCGTTTCACCACCGTCGTGCCTTTGTTCTCGCAGCGGAACTGCTTGGCGGCGGCCGCACCCTGAGCGAGAAGGACCTGACCGCCCCGAACGGCATCTACTTCCTGCAGACCGACTCCACGGGCACTGAGACGGGCCGCCTCCACGTCTCAACCGCACAGTCCGAGGCCGAGTCCCGTGGCTTCACCGAGCAGTCCTGCTTCTTCGGCATGGGTGAGTACGGGCTTCAATGTACAACAATCATGGAAACCAATTAAGGCCACTGTAACACGACTTTTATTGAAAACAATGTCGAACAAGAACAATGTGAAAATCAATTTTTAAACTATTGGTGGTGGCCGGAGTATCGCTTTTTGTGAGTTTGTAACTTACTATTACTTATGTAGACTTATTCCCACAGATGCAACCTGCAACTCAGGATAATTTCTTACTCATGATAGTTTACGTATTTTTGTCGTTTCTTCCGCATTCTCCACCCGATTACCAAGAAGGTTTTTATCTTTCAACTTCTGGATTCTTAACCTTAAATTATATAAGAAATATATAGCGTTGCCATATTTTAGTGTCCTCTTTGGTGTTGAGACTTAGACCCCATATTAGTCAAAAAGTCAAAATTATTTAAATTTTCTGCAGTGTAATTTTTTTTTATTAAGTTAAATGCTTTTAAATTTCAATTCTGGGCTGAATATTTCAAAAAGTAAGGAACACTTCCTTTTTCATGTGTGATTCAAGGTTAAACACACACAAGCTGAAGGATGGGCATCTCTTGAGTATTCAGGTGGAGATGAAACGACAAAGATTTTTACATAAACTATCATAAGTCAGAAACTGTTAAGAGTTTGGGGCCCCAATAAGTTCATGTAATAGCAAGTAGCAATTATACCAAAACCGAGACTCCTACCACCAACAATGTGGAAGTAACCTCAGAGACATCTTTTCCGCCTGCTTGAATATTGACCCTAAAATCGAGTTCATGTGCCCATTCAACTGCAATAATCGATCAGTGAAGTAAAATCTCAATGACCTTCCAAGGGTAGAACCTGCACACTTGTCATTACAACGTACAGAGCAAATAGAGAAAATATTGAGTATCCTGGATGCCACGGGATATTGTCAATGGGATGCTGGGATGAGGTACAATCCTACACGGTCAAAATGTTCAAAAAGATTCAAGAAAAAAACAAATTGTCCAACTTTGAGACTTTACTATTTTAAAACGGTTCATCAGAAAAATATGGTGTTGTGCTCATTGGATTCTTTAGTTCATTAACTATTTTGTTTATCCCATGGAAAGCCTCTCAAACGATTTTTTGACCATTTCCCCAAGATTTGGGACTTCCTCGTTAATTTTGGGAGATATTTAGCCAATATCTCTCAAAGTGTGAGCGTAAGCTCAATTCTGGACACAGATTTGGATTCCTTGGCTCATTTTCAGTGAGGAAAAGTATATCTCGACCAACTGGCTGGACAACCCAAGACAAAGGGCAAAATACCCAAATTAAAGTCGAAAAAGCCCAAAACACAGAAACATGGCTACAGATCGGACAAACAAAATTTGCCGGACCTGATACTCCGCCTTTTTACATTTCTCTAGGACGCTAAAACGCCCACAAAAAATCAGCCAAATTTGAGAGGTGAAATCCAACCCTGTCACCTCTTAATTACTTTTACTCATTAAGAACGTGATCTAGATGTGGGGCCATTGGATAACAAATCTGTGATTTAAACTTCTTTTCTTTTTCACAACGAAGTATACGTCGTTCGCCCAAAAAACTAACGATTCCTGACCGATTCTGTTGGCAGGCAAGCACTACTTCCAAGAGATGCACAAGGACGGCACGTGCGAGAACCAACGCCCCTACTTCCTGCTGTTCGGCCCCAAGACCCAGGAGCTCAACGGCTTCGGCTTCACTCAGTACGGCAAGGTCACCACCGACGGCCGCCCCTGGTACGAGACTCCCCCAGCGCTGGCGGCAAAGGTTAGTTACACTTACGGTCTTTTATGAACAAAATCTTATCCACTCAGCAAACTCAACCGTGAACTCAGTAAACTCTGTTCGGCGTGTACTCAGATGGGGCCGTGCAAATATGACATCACACATTTTACGCGAAGAGGGATCAGCCAAATCGTGACCAAATGTGACATGGGGGAGAGAGGGTTGAAGGCAGTGTGAGATCACACTTTAAATCACTGTAAAAATGTCAAATATAAAAGAAGGTTATTGCCATCATCAGATAAAGTATTTCTGTTGCACTTTGGTCCGACTTTTTCAAACTGGTAAGCGATCGATAGGATCTGTAAAACTGAACTCAACTGTTCTGAAATCTCAGTTATAAGGCAAAATGATCTCGAGACATGTGACGCCCTGGTGGCCAACGAATGTGACGTCACGTTCGTTTTCACGTGAAAACTGCGATGTTAGTTTGGGCGTGACAAATGGTGAAAATTTACAGTGAAACGAATGTGACACACTGCACTGCTTTGTCACAATGCTTGGGGTGTGACCCGCAATCAGCAGGCTAGCTGTCACATTAAAACGAATGTGACACCCATGTACTGTCACGTTCGCTTGAATGTGACATGCCTGAATTGTCACATTAAAACGGACGTGGTACCCAACAATCTGACAATCATGGCGTGTCACATTCAAACGAACGTGACATTACGTAGGTGTCATATTCAAATGAATGTGACAGTACATGGGTGTCCCATTCGTTTCGATGTGACTCGACATATGTCAATGGGTACCATGTGTCATATTCGTTTTAATGTGACAGTTCGCCTGATGATTGCGTGTCACACCCCTTGTAAAGTGACAAAGCGGTGCAGAGTGTCACATTCGTTCCACTTTAAATTTTTACTGTTCGTGACGCGCAAACTAACATAGCAGTTTTCACGTGAAAACGGACGTGACTTCACATTTGTTGGCTACTAGTGGTACGTCACAAGGAGGGGAGGGGTCAGTCCAAATCGTGACTATTTGTGACTACTCTGCAAACTGAAGTGTGTACGTAGTACACTCTTATTAGAGCATGCTTCCAAGCACACGCTTATTTACAGCATGCTTGCTAGGCACACGCTATTATAGAGTGTGCCTGGCAAGTACACGCTAAATAAGAGTGTACCTGGAAGCACACTTTAACTGGTCCATGCTTTTAGATAGGACTAATCGAGTTTATTATAGCGTGTACTTGCAGGCACACTCTTATTTAGCGTGTACTTGCCAGGCACACTCTATTTCAGCGCGTGCCTAGCAAGTATGCTGTAAATAAGTGTGTGCTTGGAAGCATGCTCTAATAAGAGTGTACCATGTACACACATCAGTTTGCAGAGTATAGGAGGAAAGGGTTCGGAAAATAAGCCAAAATAGTGTGGTGACATATCTGAACGCTCCTTCAGTACACTCACATGAGAGTGTGCTCAGATCAGTACACACCTGAGCACGCTAGGCAGTGTTTGCAGCTGAAGGTGCATACGCTCGGGGGAGTGTGCTCATGGGTTCACGCTGAACAGAGTGTACTAAGTTCTATATTGAGTTGGCCGAGTACTCCCGTACTATATTCTTCTGCAAATTTCCGTTCAAAAGTACAGATTTTTTTCCAATGTGCCCTTAACTTTATTTCTTGTCTTGCAGATAATCGCACCCAACTCCCCAGCATGCATGACAGACTATATTAACAAGTACGGCATCTTCACGATGCACGTCTACTTCGTGTCCGATCCCTACTGGACTTTCTGCTGAGGTGCCAATGCTTTATGTTGAGCCCAAATAATTTGTAATAAATTACGAACCAGAACAGAAGCGATCCCGTAACTTTCTTATTGAATTGTGAAATTAGAACGAGTCGATGCTTAGTAACACTCATTGAACCTGCACCAAATATTAGGGGTATTGAAAAACAAGGTTTATTTGAAATCCATACCGGCACACCCGGAAATGGTTCATTCTGATCTAAAACCGCTATAACCAAAATTGAGGACTAGGGGTACGCGCCGTTTAGTTTGGGCGCATAGTGGGCGAGCGATGCAAGTAGGCAAGAGCCGCACTGCACTTCTGTGCCTAACTCGATTTAAACATTTTGGTCCCAAATTCATTAATATTGGGTAAAGTATGGGTCAGAGGTCATTTTTGTGGTCAGCACACCAAAACTGCCGGATTTGAGCCTGTTGCCCCCGAATACGTTTTCCTTTGAGGGATCCTGGTTGAACAAAAGAAATCCACGGGATGCGTTTTGAGCGACTTAGAGCGGAATTGGGCCCATTTTTCGCAGAAAACAGTGTCTTTTACCCTGTTTTTAGTGGTTTCGAGGTCCACTAAATCTTTGCCTTACGGTAAAGAATTCCAAATTTAATATGAAAGTAGAAAAAACATTGCTCTTTCGAATGGCGGTTACGGAAACACACTTAATCTTATGTACAATTTTGTACGAGACATCACAGTTTTTTGTGCAGATGAACTTTTCGTACAATTTTTGTACGAAAATCTGCACAAATATCCCCCTTTTTGTACAAAATCTCGTACAAAATTGTACGAAAAGTTCATCTGCACTAAAAACTGTGATGTCTCGTACAAAATTTGTACAAAAACATTTAGGGTGAACACTCTACGACTTTTTGTTCAGGCTGCAGAGCAGTTTTAAGGGGGAAAAAAGTCGTTATTACTTAAGCAAATATCATAGCAAATGATGATCTGTCGCGTGTTGCGTATGGCAAGGCCTTAAAATATTTGGCATACAGAGTGACCAGGGTAACTTTGACGATCTTTCCTGAAGTAGGTACATGTCCGGACACTGAGAGCAGCAGGTACGAAGAAAGCACTCCCTTGTGGGATTTGCACACAATAGCGCTCTGCATCCCGCAGAGCTTCCAAAGAATCACACTTCAGGTGGCCGTGTTCAAACACAAGGTTGGAGTTTTCGTGAAAAGTGCCGACACAAATGACATTGGTGCCTGCTCGCCAAGCCAATCCACATCGTTTTGGTCGTAAGTAGCAGAGTTTACCGAGGAGTGGTTCCATACCTAGGGAGCCCAAGATTTTTTTCAATGTCAGCGATCGAGGCAAAAATTTTACCATATGTGCCCGTCGGGTAGAGAAGGATGACCACAAATTTCGAAGGTCCTAGGTCAACCCAGTTTAGAGCAGTGGGCCAAAGTGTGTTTTGCGACGTTTTTGCTAAAAGTCAACTTTGAAGGTACAAATCGACCTGGCGCGCGCGCAAGTCACCAGTACGTTGGCACACCTGCACAGCCAGTGCGATGAGTTGCATGCCTCCACGGCGCACGGCGATGGTGGTGGAAGACGCACGAGTGCATCGCCGCCTTTGCCTCGTTCGCATGGGCACGAGCGTTACCGCAGTGCAATGGAAGTTAAGGGTCTTGCAGAGAGGGTTTGTGCCGAGATGGGACACGTGGTGTTTGGCCACTACCCCTTCTCAGTTCGGCGTTCACGAGGGGTAGACCCAAGGGATGCTTTCGCTGTTTTCGACGTTTTTTTCCTCCCGGAGGACGGTAACACAACGGTTCACACAATTTTTTCACATACTGGTGCAAGCTTGACCATGATGCTCGCCACTATGGTGTAGGGGCCAGCGTTGGGAGGCGACTTTCGATATCGGCTTTTCGACCGGTCTTAAAATGTTCGTTTTTTAAGGCTGATTCCAGATATGTTTCGGATTTTGCGATCAGACGTAGGCTTGATCACCCTACCAGCCGTTTTATGTCAAAAAGCGGCAAAAATCGCATTTTTGGAGTTTTTATTTGTTTTTTCTTCCTGTAAAGCTTCGATTGGCGGTTTGGGGCCTGGATTCCGTTCACCAACACTAATGAGTAAAATAATGTCTACTTAGAACCTAAGTGAGCCTCTTAATTCGGCGCCCAGGCCTCAAACAATACAAATTTTTAGGAAAATGTTGCTGTTTTTTTTCAACTTTTTCGTACTCTACTGACCGCCAGAGACCTCTCCAAGGTAACCAATGTGCATGAAATGGAGGTAGGGGGAGGGGAGAGGGTAGCCCAGCTCCAGGGCGCCGACGGCGGCCTCGTGGAGGGCGCCACGAAGCCGGACAACTTTGCGAAAATTTCCCATTTTTTCGAATCTTTGCCAAAAGCCCCCTCTTTAGCGCTCTGTAGGGCTTGTTAGCGAATGTGCAGGTCTTAGCTCGGCAACCAAGATTGCTTTACCTACCCAGGGTCCACCACGACGAGGTGCCTGCACTAGTGTGTTTCACTCAGTCGAATCTGATACCCACGACATGTTTTTCTGAAAGGCCTCGACTAAACATGAATTTTGAGCCCTCGATGAGCGGAATCGGACAACGCTAAGTGACCGCGCATCGGACATGAAGATTTTTGAGCCATCTCGAAAAACGCGCGCGCCGCCGGGCAAAGGCAGGCCCCGCGCGGAGCCGTGGCGATGGATTCACACCGGACCTTCTCCGCGTCGTTCACAAGGGCCCATGGTACGTGCCCGTTTACATTTTGGACCAGCCGGTAATATTGCGGTGAATGTGGTTAGGCGGGGTCTAAATTTCGTCCAGCTGCTAAACGGTTTGAACTAGTGAAACGAAATTTTGAGTGCACCGACTTGACCAGACTAGGAACTGATTCGAAAACTCCCGGTCGAGGTACTGCACCCTGATCCGCACAAAAGCGCAACACAAGTGCCGCGACACACCTGCCGTGCGTTTGAATCGAGCAGCGCGCGGGCCTAGCCGTGCCGAGTTGGGCGCCGCACTGGCCGAATGGGCGCGTTGCCATGTGCCATGGCTCGGCCCGCGTCCAGCCGCTCGTAGGCATTCACCGCAATATTTGCTGAGCGAAGCGAAGCACCCTGTTTGGGATTTTGAATAGCCCAATTGTCCGACCCCCCCCCCGATACCTTTAGTTTACTAGAGGTATCTTCCTCTGTTTATTTTTACTATATTCATATGCGTATACATAGTCGAAGCACCATAGTCCAACCGCTATAATCCAAACTCTATAGTCCATTCTCTATAGTCCCAGCTCAATCGTTTAAGCTTTATAGTCCAAGCTCTATAGTCCAAGCTCTATAGTCCAAGCTCTATAGTCCAAGCTCTATAGTCCAAGCTCTATAGTCCAAGCTCTATAGTCCAAGTTCTATAGTCCAAGCTCTATAGTCCAAACTCTACGGTCCAAGCTCTACAGTCCAAGCTCCATAGTCCAAGCTCCATACTCTAAGCTCCATAGTCCATAGTGGTAGTACCACACGCCACGATCCCGTTACGTTAGGTTAGGATTGGTTGGACCATTTGGTTTGAGAATAAAATCTGTCGAGAGTAGGGAAAGATCTGTCACGAGTAGAGTAAGATCTGTCACGAGCCCGTTAGGTTAGGTTAGGTTTGGTTAGGATTGTTTGGACCATTTAGTTTGAGAATAAGATCTATCGAGAGTAGGGAAAGATCTGTCGCGAGTACAGTAAGATCTGTCACGAGCCCGTTAGGTTAGGTTAGGATTGGTTGGACCATTTAGTTTGAGAATAAAATCTGTCGAGAGTAGGGAAAGATCTGTCACGAGTAGAGTAAGATCTGTCACGACCCGTTAGGTTAGGATTGGTTGGACCATTTAGTTTGAGAATATAATCTGTTGAGAGTAGGGAAAGATCTGTCACGAGTAGAGTAAGATCTGTCACGACCCGTTAAGTTAGGTTAGGATTGGTTGGACCAAACACTAAAGGCTACACAACACATGTTCGCATAACATTCCGAGACACGAAGCTTCAAACATTCAGAAGGTTTACCATAAATGCAATTGGATCAACAAATAAAAGTAGCTCAGCATCGAGGCCGAAGGCCTTCCCCTGGCTAGTACGGCTGGTCCAAAATGTAAACGGGCACGTACCATGGGCCCTTGTGAACGACGCGGAGAAGGTCCGGTGTGAATCCATCGCCACGGCTCCGCGCGGGGCCTGCCTTTGCCTGGCGGCGCGCGCGTTTTTCGAGATGGCTCAAAAATCTTCATGTCCGATGCGCGGTCACTTAGCGTTGTCCGATTCCGCTCATCGAGGGCTCAAAATTCATGTTTAGTCGAGGCCTTTCAGAAAAACATGTCGTGGGTATCAGATTCGACTGAGTGAAACACACTAGTGCAGGCACCTCGTCGTGGTGGGCCCTGGGTAGGTAAAGCAATCTTGGTTGCCGAGCTAAGACCTGCACATTCGCTAACAAGCCCTACAGAGCGCTAAAGAGGGGGCTTTCGGCAAAGATTCGAAAAAATGGGAAATTTTCGCAAAGTTGTCCGGCTTCGTGGCGCCCTCCACGAGGCCGCCGTCGGCGCCCTGGAGCTGGGCTACCCTCTCCCCTCCCCCTACCTCCATTTCATGCACATTGGTTACCTTGGAGAGGTCTCTGGCGGTCAGTAGAGTACGAAAAAGTTGAAAAAAACAGCAACATTTTCCTAAAAATTTGTATTGTTTGAGGCCTGGGCGCCGAATTAAGAGGCTCACTTAGGTTCTAAGTAGACATTATTTTACTCATTAGTGTTGGTGAACGGAATCTAGGCCCCAAACCGCCAATCGAAGCTTTACAGGAAGAAAAAACAAATAAAAACTCCAAAAATGCGATTTTTGCCGCTTTTTGACATAAAACGGCTGGTAGGGTGATCAAGCCTACGTCTGATCGCAAAATCCGAAACATATCTGGAATCAGCCTTAAAAAACGAACATTTTAAGACCGGTCGAAAAGCCGATATCGAAAGTCGCCTCCCAACGCTGGCCCCTACTATGGTGGCGTCCAGCCTCCCTATGGTGGAAGTCACACAATGGTGTTGTGTTAATGACCATAGAGATTCTTGGGCCATGTTGATCGTTAGGCGCCGGACTGTGGTGTACCTGCAACGTCGAAGAGACGTTCTCCTGCAGAATACTTCTGGCGGTAGCGCCTCGCGGGTCGGGGATAGGCAACCCAAAAAAACACCGGTGTGAAGTTGTGCCGATTGCCTTCCCTTTTGGCACCCGTCACTTGCCTAGAGGCGTTAAAACGCGTGGTACTTTCATCGCAATATTATCTCACAATAAATGTCCGGGAAGGTGCCTGAGTGCGGCACAGTGGTCAAAAACACCCTAAAAATCGGCAATAAATCCAAATTTTCAAAATCGTTTCTAGGACTGCCCGATGGGCTTAAATTGTTCCTAACACTCCATTGTACTCGGATCAGGCCCATATTGAACCTTGAGATAGCCCATTTCGAGCCCAGAGCACCTCAAAGTTCATTTTGACGAAAAAATTTGCGCAATTTCATCATATTTTATTTTGTTCAAAATCCTACGCTTGGCACGGACTCTGCATGAATAATGCGGAAACCGGCAATCATTTTTCCTAGTACGGCCTCTAAATAAAGAGAAAAACACCGGTTTGGAGGTCTAGACCGATCAGAAGGTTCCCAAAAAGCTTCTAGAACTTCATTTTTTAAATCAAAATTACTTAAATTTTCGGAGTTTTTGAGTTTAGAAAGGAGCCCCACCTTGCCCCAGGCTTAATTTGGTTTTAATTTCTTCCTAAGAGGTCCAAGTAAAGATTCGCGTCGAGATTGGCTGCGCATATTTGCGCAAACGGGAGAACGGGTCGGGAAAACATTTTATATTGGTATGTGGCAGCCCTGCCGGACCGGATGAGTGGCGCAGTTTGCCGCTAGGCGCGCTGCTCGCTCTGCCGCCTAGCTTCAAGCGACACAAACAAGTTTGTCTCAAAGTTTTCGGTTTAGTACCTTCTCACAATGTTCAAGAGGCTTGATTTGTGGAATGTGGCAATGGGAAAGCCCCCAGATGACCGCCGAGACGCTGTGTTCGCCTTTATCGCAGGTAAACGGTGTTTGAAAGAAATGTATTGCCTGTCAGAGCTTTGCAGTGCGGGCTGATGACAGTGGTTATGTCCCAGTGTCATTCAAAGATTTTTGTCACTCCCGACAGATTCCATGAATTTCACTGGGGATCCCTCCAGCAAATGGGCTCTTGAAACAAAGGCCTCTATAGGGAGACTAGTTTCGAAATTTAATGAGAAGTTGTCTAAATGCGTGTGGAATCAGACGAAAGTGACATTGATGATAAGTATGCTTTGCCCATTTTGCCCACACACTTGCTTGTATTTTCAAAAAAAGTAATACTTAAAGTCTTTTTTTTTCATTTTCAGCTTTTCTTGAATAAGTTCAGCGAGATAATTTTTCACGTCCGTCAAAGAAAATGTGTACATGTTAAATAGCGTTACATTGCATAGTTTATGACACATACCACCTATCCACCCTCTGCCTCCACCAGACCGCGACAAAACACATACCACATCAAAACATTAATATTACAAGCCATATAACCAAATTTGGATGGTATCGGACAACGCACTAGAGTTCTAGTATTTATTGCCGGTTTTGGAGGTGTTTTTGACCACTGTGTGCAGGTCAGGTCTGCGCCTGATCGATTCTGGAAACCAAGAGACTGGGAATCATCCACGCAGGTTTCAAACATCAACTTTCTTGGCGGGTCAATCTTGCCAACTTTCGTCCGTCGCTTCGGAACGATGCACCTGGGAGGGCTGGGTTAAGTCCGGACTACCGCCAAACGCGCTGTTGCCACGTTTCGTTCGTTCCCCCGTGAAGTGGTGTGAGGGACGGTGAGGGGTTCCTATGGATGACCTGGACCCGGCCGGACTATCTCATGTTTCTTTAGTTTAGTGTCGCTTTTATTTTTGTGAAATATATTATCCCCGTCAAGTTTCAATCCCGTGGGGGTTCCTGGGAAATCACGGAAAGGAAATCACTGAAATGCATATGGATGGGCGCGTGTGGAATCGGGACCCATGGTTCTTGTGCAGGTTAAGTAGTAGGGCTTTCACTGTTTTCTTTCCTCGTGAATTGTGGCCACCGATTCTACCTGATATCGATGTTGTTTCAGACGATTTACGAATCACCGGTCCTGTACCCACCAATCTTTCTCAATTGTATTCTTGATCTGCTCTCTGCCCTTGTATGTCAGAGCTTTAGGTGCTGTGTTACCGCTTCACATCAATGTTCATCAGATGTGTGTATGCGTAGTAGAGCGAAAGGTGCCTATGTACGTATAGGTACTACGTCTAGTTAAGGGGGGTGCTAGACATTTCGGGATCTTCTTATTCAAAATTGTAAAAATAATAATTGTCAAGGTGTTAAAGCACCATGGTATTTCTGTGATCTTTGCCCAAGTCATTCTCAAATAAATATTTTCCAAAGTGATCCCTTTATTCAATCACCATTGAAACATCAATCACAAGAAGAGATACGCAAATTCAACTTTCATGCTTTTACAGAGACCATTAAAAAAAAAAACCTTGAAATAAGTAGTAAGATTTAAAATAAAATTTCAATACAGAATTTTTAAAAAACCTTTACATGCTACCTATGTCCTGAGAACACACAGGTGTTCCAGGTAAGGTAAATCACAGCACACATTACACAAATTACTGAAAGAAACTCTCTTTTCCTACTGAACATGCTAAATCTTGCCGTATCTTAGTCACTAAATAGAGAACATTACCGAGAACGTAAAGTGTACAAAAAATAAATTGCACCAGTGTTTTCTTTAGATGCATTTCTTTAAACACAGGTGTTTCAGGTAAGGTAAATCACAGCACACATTACACAAATTACTGAAAGAAACTCTTTTCCTACTGAACATGCTAAATCTTGCCGTATCTTAGTCACTAAATAGAGAACATTACTGAGAACTTAAACTGTACAAAAAATAAATGGCACCAGTGTTTTCTTTAGATGCATTTCTTTAAACACAGGTGTTTCAGGTAAGGTAAATCACAGCACACATTTCAAAAATTACTGAAAGAAACTCTTTTCCTAATGAACAAACATGCTCAATCTTGCCATGGATCTTTGTCACTAAATGAGAACATTACTGAGAACTTAAACTACACAAAATAAATTGCACCAGTTTGTCCTTTGAGGTAAATAGGGTTCAACCAGAATCTAATCCAGTAATAGAATGGAGTGGTTTTATAAAATATATACATGATTACTCTTAACATCCACACATACATTAAGAATGAAATACCTATACAGGATTTGTCAAAGATCACAGCAGAAAAAGCAAGCTAATGATAACAGACTAACATGGTGATTAGAATTAAATGAGCTTAAAGATAGTACAAGAAGTTGACAAAGAAGCTGCTTTCAATCAATCAAAGAAACAATAGTGTTGTATATAGACTTTCTGAACTGTGAAACATCCTCTAGAGGGGTAACATTAGACTTAGTTGACCAGCAATACCCGAACCAGCAGATATGGACACCGCAGCTCACAAGATCCCCTTGGACATCAAAATGTCGCTTCACTGACCATGACTTTACAGTAGGGAATACATTCCTTAAAAATAGTGCCACAGCACCTAGGAATTTTTTGTCTGATTGGGATAATAGACTTCCCTGACTAGAGCTTGGATCATAGAACCACATACAGCAAGAACTGACTTCCACAGAAATAATGACCCAATGGTCACCAGTAAGATTGCCAGGAAATAGAATGACAGCTTTTGATGACAATTTAGAGGGAAAATTCTTGTACTGGAGGTTTCCCAAACACAGTCTAACAGCCACTGTAGTGTCACATGCAAAAACATTTTCATTTCCTAACATCTTGTAGAAAATATTGATAACTTCATCATACATACATATAATAACTGTCGAACAAGTTGACAATGGGCACTCCGCAAATTAGTCCTCTAAGATTAACATGGTTGCATTGTCCCTTGCATCCTGCCGCCCGATCCCGAAGGATCGTCGGAATGGGTTAGTGTCCCTGTGGCGGGGCGTAGTGGCGTCCCACAACTAAGCAGAAAGCCACTTTTCTGTCGAGCTCTTACAGCAGTCGCAAGTTGTGTATTCGCCGGGTCAAAATAATTTTGTTATCATTCATCTCCTGCCGTTGGCCCATTCTCTACACACATTTGGGTGCATTTTGCCTCAGTACCTACCCTATCCATTCTCCGAGACTACGTAAACATTAAAAATGGGCACCTGTGAGACGGTTTTACCCTAGGTCTCACTGTAAAACTCCCCTACTTTTAACCTAACGGTGACATTTAGGGGGTATCCACGTGTAGATGAAAATCGAAGCACTAACCATGGAAATTAGGAAACACGCCCTTGCACCTTTATAGACAAAGAATAGACCATTCTAGTCGTGGCCGAGTGGAGAACAAGAAGAATCACAAAAGTGTATTTATACATATTTATACATATTTATACAAGTATAACTTACTGCGGGTCAAGTAGACACATAACATAAAAAGAGAGAGGGCTTCACGCAACCCAAAGTTGTACAAAATTTGTTTGGACTGCAATTAAAACAAGTAATTTGAATTAGGTAACTGTGCCGCAAACGTTATGTTTCGTGGTCTATTGGTCAATGGTGAGGCCACTGTCGGGTTCAGGGGAACGCAGATGCTGAAGGGCAGGCAAGCACACTCTCTTTTTTTTTCCAATTTCCACAGAATCGAAATTTGGAGACACAAAGCGGACTACTTAATGCGAGCGAACCGAGCTATAAACCATAGCCTTGTTCAGCTTAAAATCCTTTTTGCTGGGGTTCGAAGGGTTCCACGAAGACCGCATAAAAAACTTCAGAGAGTATTTTGAGCAAATAGAAGGTGCATACTTTTGTGTTGGCCAATCAAACCAAATGGTTCCAAAACATAGCTTTGCAAACCCATACTTCGAATTTCTTCTGAGCCTGGAATGGATTTTTAGGACTAAGAAAGGCACTTCATAAGTCATAAGTTCAACTTTCATCTCGCTTAATTGCTAGTGAAAAAAGCCTCAGGAGGCTGTTTGAAGCGAGCGAAGCGAGCTAGAAGCCAATGCCCAAATGGGCCCCAAATGTGATTTGTTTGGGCATTTCTGCGTGACGATTTCTGGTTTCCGGTTAGGTAGCTGGGCCAATCCGCCCCTGCAATCCCTATGCTTTTGGCCCCCTTCGGGGTCCTAAGGGGGGGCTCTTCCCCCCCCCCTAATTACACGCCTGTACACGTAGACGACAAAAACACCTACTTTGGTACCTTTCTTCCCAGCAACAGCAGTCACCAAACTGTTTGAAATTTGAGCATGAGTAGAGGACGAACCACGAGAGCTGCCAGGTATCGGGTTCATATTACTGGTCGCACTCTGAATAGGTTGAGCAAGAACTGCCAAGCAAACAAGGTTAGCAAAACAGCAACATTATAGGCTGGACGTAAACCAAAGGCACGTAGTATGGTACCTTTCTTCCCAGCAACAGCAGTCACCACACTGTTAGGAAGTGGAGCTAGACAAGAGGAAGTACCACGAGAGCTGCCATGTAGGTTGTTCACACCTCGAGCAGGTTCAGAAGGAACTTAAAAATATTTAATGAGGTCAACAGACTAGCAACATTGAATGTAGACTTACAATCAGTAACATGTGGTATGGTACCTTTTGATGCACCGTCTAGTGAGCTAGGCATGACGCGCCACCCTTCTTCATCAATGTCAACATGACACAGTAAGTCTTCATGAGGCTGCTCCCATTCTGGATGGGCTATCTTCTCTGAGTGTGACCTGTACTTGGCCCTTCGTGAGTCTGACCTAGACTTGGATCTTCGTGAGTGTGACCTAGACCTTGATCTTCGAGAGTGTGACCTAGACCTGGATCTTCGAGAGTGTGACCTGGATCTTCGTGAATGTGACCTGGACCTTCGTGAGTGTGACCTTGACCTGGATCTTCGTGAGTGTGACCTCGACCTGGATCTGCGCGAGTGTGACCTGGATGTAGACCTTCGTGAGTGTGTCCTGGACCTCGCCCTGGACTTTGAGCGGGACCTCCTTGATGCCCTGGAGGTTGATCCGCTTCTCCTTTTCAGAGTGAGGGGATCAGTCTGGAAATCATCAATTCAATAAGTCTCTTAATGAACCAAACACCAAAATTAACTAAAATTGTCTAGAAGCCCAGTTTTTACTTACATTTAGGACTTCCTTGGCACTTAAGATTCCACAGAGCCTCTTCCAGCCTCCCCTACACGTCAAAACTCCTCTCTGGTAGTCAGTCAGGAGGTGTGTTGGTGGTCCGCCACCTATTCCCCTACCAAAGTGAGTCCGGACCTCTGTGGTCCTACGTTTGACAGCATTTCTTTGGTCACTCCAGTACTGCAGTAATGTTACTGTTTTGCTGACCTCGACGTTCGCTTTTCAGTTCTTGTTCAACCTATTAAGAGTGTGACCAGTAATATGAACCCGATACCTGGCAGCTCTTGTGGTTCTTCCTCTAGTCTTGGTCAAGTTTTAAACTCTAATGTGGTGACTTCTGTCGCTGGGAAGACAGGTACCTCAGTAGGTGTATTTGGTTCACGTGCAGCTTATAGTATTGCTTGTTTCCTGACCTCGTTGTTTGCTTTTCAGTTTTTACTCAACCTGTTCGGAGCGTAACCTACAATGTGAATCACACGCAGGCTTCTCCAGCATTGAGCAGCTCTCATGGTTTGGCCTGAGCCCTAGTTTAATATTTGGTGTTGATGCCTTGGCATTTGCTGCCTCAACAAGGTCGCCAATTTCAAGTGCTGCTGTTCAACGCTTAAAGTTTGTTATTAAAACAATCGACGGAAAGGAAATAGCCATACTAAGGCCTCCTCTTCAAACCATACACTGCTAATCCAAGTGTAGACCAAGTCCACGCCTCCTAGCGTGGACCACAGTTTGGTCCACCCTTCCGAGCGTGGACCTCAGTTTAGTGCACGCGGATGATTCCGTGCGTATAGACGAATTCTGTGTCCTCACCATCCTGGGTCGTTGTAGTGCATTGTATCGGTGAACTTCCACGGCAAAATGAAGAATCGCATTGAGTCTGGGGCTGCGATTGAGTTTGGCCTCTTGTTGAGCGATACAACCCTGTCTCGCCGTCTCACCTCTTTTGGGCGATACAAATTTGTCTCGCCTCTGGTTGAGCGATAGAAATTGTCTCGCCCAAATTTGTTGATACGTATAGCCAGTTGAGTTACAGTAAATCAACTTATCTCGTCGCCCTGATTCCAAAAATACCCCTACATGCCTTGCTAGCACCATTAATGGCGGAAATCCTCCTCCTGCTCATGTTCACCATGGTGCACCTGCAGCAGCCCTTCTGCGGCTCGGACAGGATTTGCACCACCGGATTGTTCATTCGGACGGCACTCCTGAACTACCATCCAAAACTGGTTACTCTAGCTTGACTCCTTCCTTGTACACAGACGACAACAACAACGACGACACACAGACACACAGGCAAATGCATATGCCCTCCCCCTATTTTTAAATAAAAGGGCGGGCAAAATAAACACGCTCCGATCTGTGCATGGTCGATACAAAAATTCTCATCATCGTGAGCCAGATACTACCCTCGGATGAGAAACAGTGGATAAAGCAGTTTCGAATTGAGCATGACAGGCGGGACGGGGGAGGGTAGGTCCAAAAACAGGCGCGTATTTGTATTGATGTAAGTTCCGTCATCCCCTCTTACTACCGAACGAGAAATGTTGAAAGCTCGCGCTACACGGGAAAATTTGAGGACTGCAGATCCAAAGTAAAGGCCAAAACACGACGAAAATCGAATTAGTAGTTTTCATACAGGGACCGAAACATGACATTTTCCGTCATCTCTTATCTGTAAGATCAGTCATCATTTCACTATATTTTATAGTGGTAAAAAGTGAAAATGCACTTGACGCGCGCCCACGCTGTAGGAGTTGCCTGGGGGTCCTCCAGATACAATCCAAACCATAATTGGCCCTGAACTGGAAATTTCTTTTCGGATTTGTGGCGCTCAGAATTAGCCCACGCGCGCGCTGAATCACCCCACAAGTCAACCTAAGTTGGGCCAAAATTGTATAAGGCTTGATAAGCGGTTAATATCAAAAAATGCTGATCCACAGTTGGTTCCAAAAATCAATTGTAAGCCAATACAGCCTGTTTATAAATCACCCGTAGCTCAGTAAATAAGGACGAGAAACGGGACTGCTACGCTGCAGAACGTAGTCAAGGGAGCATATTTGAACACCTGAAAGCTACTTAGGCTAATTTTTCAAAATTAATGCCTTAAATATGCAGTGGCGGATCCAGAGGCGGCCTATGGGAGGGGGCAAAGCAGCACTTTTTGCCTACTTACAGGGGCAAGGTAGCACTTTTTGCCTACCTTTCAGGCGGCTTTCTAGGTGCTATGAGGGGAGTCACTTCACGCAAAGAAGAGGAACCTTTGCGCCGTCCACCTGCCTACGATACACAGATGCACACTTCCGATGTCACATTTACATTCTGCGTAACATTCTACGCAAAGTTTCCTCTTCTTTGCGTGAAGTGACCGCTCTCGCTGCTCCAACTGTCTGTAGCTGCGCGGTACAATGTGAGTCGAGCACGACGAGCACTCTCCAGCAAGCGTTACTTTGGCCGAGTGCGCTACGGCGTCGTCTTCTCTGCACGATGTGTCGTGTAGGATGTCGGTGGGTCGAGTCCCATCGGCGCGTTCCCTGTTCGTTTTGATGCCGAGTATTTTGTCTCTACGATGTCTCCACCGCGTCTCCGCGGCGTCTTGAGAGTGAATCTCAGGGAGAGCTTAAAAATGGATCAAGCGTGACTCCATTTAGGCTGAAACTTGCCTCAATGGAGGCTGCTGGCTGACTAAATGCTAGATTTATAGTGTCACCACGGTGTCGAGTAGTGATCCCGTTCTGAGCTAAAACGTTTTGTACGGGAAGACACTTAGAGAATGCTGTCTTGTCTTCACAACACCACGACTTGCATGCCCATGACAAGTAACGTTACGTGCCGGGGGCACGCTGGTGCCGCGGACTATGGTAAGTTCAAATGCCACGCGTAGATTGGCGAAACTGGCGGAGCCTCGTGAAGGCTCACCCAAAAAGGGTTCTGAAATTTCCAGCCAGGAGCTCTGACAATGACAACGGCCGGTCATTTAGCTATCAGATCAAAATTTGATGGAAAGTGGCTGTGCCACGATGGAAAGAACGTTTATGTTGTGCAACTTGCTGAACACTGTGCTGACGTTTGATTCTGTTCGTCCTTTTGCCTCGCTTAATTGCGGGAATGTAATGAAACAACGAGTACAACTGGTTGCATTGCCGCAAGAAAGCGAGGCAACGGGACAGACAGAATCAATGGTTCAGTGAGCGCGATCAACAAGGCGTATCAAAAGACAGACACTGTGTCTATCACCAGCAGCCCAGCACTGCCCGATGTATCATTTATTTACCTACATCTCGTTTCAGTAAATAATAAATAAATTTAAGGAAATCTTCGGTTTTAATTTTTCGTGAATAAGGCGTTTGAATAATAAAAATGAGACTAGCCTAATACCCTTGCAGAGAAAGAAGGGCTGCGGCTAACACTAATGCTAATGCGCCGCTGTTATAAGCGGACGAGTTCGGGGGCGCGTTGGTCACGGGGCGGGCAGTGGTGGTGGAGGTGGGGTCGTCGGGGAAGTCGATGTCGCCGTCCCTGGGCACCTTGCGCGTTGAAATAAGGCGCTGGTAGAACAGAGCGGACATCTTCGGTGTGCGCGTTCGCTCAGGGTCTTGAAAATTCACGTGGTACATGCCGAACTTGTGCCTGCCAAGAAAAACAGGAGGATTTAGGTGTTGCCTACTTCATGTGGGTACTTTATTCTCCCATAACCCGCCCCAAAGTATCCACTATTCTCTGCTCAGTTCTCCCCTAACCAGCCCCAGAGCACCTTAAGACAATTTTCTCTCTTAGGCGACAATTTTTCACTTTCACTCACATATTTGCTTGACACTATCCGGATCGCGGACAGGGTTTATACAATTACATTTTTTTTTTATTTTCCCTGACTTTTCCCTGACCGAAAATGGTAAATTCCCTGACTTTTTGCTACCATAAAGCACGAAGTTTGCGTCACATAGGGGTAAATTTAGTATGTGGAAATCAAAATATAGGCTTATGTTCAATAACTTGTTTATACTTATCAATAGCAGGGTTCACACCGGTTTCCCTTTTCCGTTTTCCCTGACTTTTCCCTGATTTAGGAGGTATAAATGCTTAAAAAAACTATGTTTTGCAGTAGAAACGATAATATTTATTCCCAGAGCAAAACGCATGGAGCTTACCAACCGTGCGGCATAAAATTCATACTTTTCGAATTTTCCCTGACCTGGTTGTGATTTTCCCTGACTTTCCCTGACTTCCAGTGCCCCTTTTTTATTCCCTGACTTCCCTAATTTCCCTGACCGGTGTGAACCCTGAAGGCGCTCTGCTGAGGCGCTCGCTCGGACGAGGCGACGGGCAGACACGCGCAGACGACGCGACGAAAGACGATCGAGACGATCTCAACGCGGCTGCGAGCCGCCTATTACGAATCTGATTTTTCCCTGACCCATTTTAATATTCCCAGACTTTTCCCTGATTTCCCTGACCATTTCCGTTTTCCCTGACTTTTCCAGGATTAACAGGATTCCTAGGCTTGTATAAAACCTGGCGGAGTACCCGATCCAACCGAAACATCTTTCAGCCAAATTCCAGGGAAAGCTGGAAGAGACCAGGGCGTGGAAATGACCAAGGAGATAGTGAAGCGATGCTCGGCGCCTTCGGTGCAGGGGTTACGCACTTCTTCGAGATTATGAAAACCAGGCCTTTGTTTTCAAAACGCTTTGCACAGATGGAAAGAGCATGAAATGAAGGGTGTATTCGGCCAATTGCCTTCCTCGATACTTCCTGTTTTACCCATAATAAATTGAAGGGTTTTCACCAAAAAACACGAAAACTCGAAAATTTGGGAAAAATCTTGGCCGCGCCATCCTAATGTAAAAATTGCCTCCCTTGTGTGGGCTATATTAAGGGGACTCAGGCAGGCCACTTGGCCTAATGCACCCTAAATTTTATGCTCTTTTGATCTGTGCAAAGCGTTTTGCAAACACCGGCCTAGTTTTCATAATCTCGAACAAGTGCTTAACCGCTGCACCTCGGTCGAGCATAGCTTCGCGCGCTTCCTTCGCCGTTGCCACCCCCTGAAGAGAACAGGTTGGGACCGCTTACGCATAGCCGTAGAACCACTCGTAGTTGTCCATGAGGCTCCACGCAGTGTAGCCGATCACGTTGCATCCGTCCTCATGCATGGCCTTCAGCAACTCGAGAAGGTACAACTGAAACGCAGAAAGTCAAGGTTAAGCGAAGTCCTCGAAGTATTCTGAAGGCTAAGCAAGCAGGTGTGTTTCCGGCGTGCTGGTGCTCCTAGGTCATGCCCATGGCCTTGTTGAGGGCTTCCCAATACCAGTACCCATGCCCCCCAGCACTGCCACTGAGGCTTCTTCCAGATGAAATAAACAAGAAAAAGTGCCATAAGCAAACCAGCAGAGTCTAAATGTCTTACAAAGAAATTTGAGCCTTTTAGCATGACTTTTCTCATAAAACGCTTTGTAAGCACCAATCCCTATGGTACGTACGTTTATGCCAGAAAACGGCGTGACTCACATGTCACACCGATTTGTAGCATGACTTTTTGTCATGCCATATAATTTTGTCATGTGTCCGACCACTCTCTTTTGAAAGATATGACGTTGAATTCGGCGCAAGCATAATACGAAGCAAAATTTCTTACTAATATGAACCTTTCATGGATTTTTATTGTAAGGTACGAAGATAAACCTGTAACTTAAAAAAAAAATTCCTTCGTATTTTGCTTGCGCCATTTTCTTCGTATTATGGGAAATTTATTCGTATCACATACTAAAAACATTCACAAAAAAATGTGATTTCGTCGATAGTGCACTTGTCGATATTTACTTGTTAATCGCAAACATGTTGCGATTTTTCAGTACCATATTTTCAGTCTCATTTCAGGCTTCCAGCAACTTTCATCTCATTGACTCACCCTGTAATATTTGACGCGGCCCACGTCCTTCAACTGTCCGACGTCGGGGTACCCGTTCTCTGTGATAAACATTTCCGGGTTCTTGTACTCATTCTTGACCCAGTTCAGCACCCTCCTCAGACCCTTGGGTACCACCTGCGCATAAAGATTTTGTGGACATTGTAACATGATGGATTAAATTGAAAACTGACAGAAGGCAACACTTCAAGCCAAGTGTTAGCATGCACGAGAACTCTGTTCATCGGAATTCGACTGAATTTCATTTTACTTGTGCACTGAGATTCACAATAATTCCTTGTTGGCTTGTAAATTAAATTTCGTTTGTTAAATTAACGATAGCAGGCAATAAAGATAGAACTTTACCCTTTATGTCTTCCATTTGAGCTAAGTTACAATGATTTCGGCAATACACTGTAAAAAAGTTGTACAGAAACAAGAAAATTTAGTCGTTCATAAACATTGAACCATAGCTTAACAAATGTCGTTGAATCTAAAACCGACATGTCGCAGAAGAACAGAATTATTGCTATCACCATTTATTATTTAATTTGTGTGTCAACATCTTTTGTAATTTTTCAAATTCATAGTAAGATATCATTATTAGAGATAGAACCATCAAAAATTAAGGTACCGAAAAAGTTGACAGTCAATATATGTCGCAGATATTACATGGACTTACAATACTTGTCGCTCACCAACAACATTTGTTGTTGGTCAACGTCTCGTCTTTGAAGGTGGGGTGTTAACTATGTTGTTGCAAATTTGTCGTTGTGATACTGTCCTTATGTTGCTATTCAACAGTGGTCCAACAAGCTATTCGTTTAAAAACTAATTTTGTCGAAAAAAAATAGCAACAAAAGTGTTGTTAAGTAACGACAAAAATTTTGACAGTGTAGCATAATGCAAAGCAAATTTTTTCAGTGCAACGAATCTTGCTTTAGATTAGAATTAGAAGATACAAAGAAAAACTACGTTGGCATTATGATTGTGCCATTTCCTTCGTAAAACATAAGGAGTTCATACAACATCATTTGTGAAAACTCGCAAGGAGAGAAGTTCACATGTAAGTTCTTATCATTTTTCTTTTTGTGAAAACTTACAAAATGCCACGGTGCGATGGTCGTTTCCCAGCTGGGGTCCCGCGATGCGACGATGCCGGCGTCACTGGCCCGCGTCCCCGCTGCGGGCTGTGGGTCGGTGGGCTGCAGCTTGCCCACCAACGACGACGTGTACGAGTTCATGGCGAAGTAGTCGGCACTTCCTGCAGCGGAGCAAGAGCAACTCATCACTCATACTAAATGCACTCATGTACAATTTTGCACGCGATGATGAATGATTTTAAACCTGCGTCGCAACGGTTTGCTGAAAATTTTGCTAAAATTCGCATAAACTTGTGCATTTTTACGCGTATCATGAAAATTTCACGTACGTAAAAAATCGGGCAAGTTACACGTACTAGAAACCAATCTCCGACAAGTCCGTGAATTTAGTTCACGAATAAACAATAGTACCTCTAGAAAGTAAATGTGCCGAAGGAACTTTGATAATGTCGCGCAGCTGCTTTCTTTGAAGATTTATTGTAATTCCACGCACATTGTTTGTAAAGTTACGTTGGACCTTCAAAAATGTACAAGGAACCTTCAGCAACTTTTTTCCTCTCAAATTTGTTAATTACCAATTTCTTACAGAGCACTACTAGTCTTTGTCTTGCGTCTATCTTCTTTCCGCGTACGTACCTTTGATCATATCGATTTCCTCTGTTGTAAATTGGGGCAACCTTGATTTTGGAAGACCCTGCTTTTTACTTGCAGCGCCCACGTAATCGATCATGTCCTGCGGATAGTTCCCTTTCTCGCTGAAGATAGGGTGCGTGAACCAGCCCCACTGTACGCAAAGGAAAGAAAGGGAATGCTTGAATAAATTAACATGAAAACGGGGTCTCTTAGGTATCGAAACAAACTTTTTTTTCGTGCTTGCAGACTAGTAGACAGTTTACTCTGCAAACTCGACAGTGTACTCAGTACGACAGTGTACTCAGTACACTCTGTTCAGCGTGTACTCAAGAGTACACCCCGAAGAGTGTGTGCTCATATGAGCACACTCCCAAGACAGCGCAGTCAGATGAGTACACTTCCATGAGAGTGTGCTCATATGAGTACACGCTGAAGAGATTGTACTGAGTACACTGTTGAGTTTGCAGAGTAGCTGTGGTTTGGCGCATCTTACGTTGAACTGCATCCAGCGCTCTGCGGCCGCGACATCATCTGGGTTGTTTGGGTCTCTGGGCCAAAAGACATCAGAGTAGGCGCACAACCCAATCCTTCCTGCCAAAGTAGAAATGTTAATAGCAGCTTAGGTTCTGTAGCGCGTTTTTTAGGGGGGACTTACTTCGAAGCGGTCAAGGACTCGATATTTTTTTCTTTCAAAAACTGATGCGATATTTTCTGAGTCGAATGCTTAAAACCGCATTCAAGTTCAAAAATTGTGACTTCAGGGGCGTGCCAACTATCTGCATTGGGTGTGATTCTATCCTTCTTTTACACCCCATTACATCGACCCCTTCCAACTTGCTTCATATTTTGGTCTAGTGAAATGTTACCTACATGTGGGTAAGTCGTATGCCAAAAAATCGGACCAATGCAATGCATGGTTTGGCTGAAAAAACCAAGGCTACATTCTTTAGACCTTGGCTGCCGCAAGAAGGGACATTGAGTATCTTGTTGCTGCCTCATCAGGGTGTGCGCGCGTTTCGTTCTTAGGCTCACCTCCTTGCTGCTTGTAATTCTGTTGGTACATGCGATAGGTTCTACCGTGGGCCTTGAGGGAGTTGTGCGCGCATAGGTAGTCGCCTCGGCCCTCTGCTTTGATGGCTGGAGCTTTCTCTGCGGTGCCGTAGCCATTCGAGCACATTGTCCAAGGTTCGTTGAAAGTAATCCACCACTTCACCTAAAATTAAAGAACCCTGGTCGTTTCATCACTTCATGTTAACTTTGATAATAGGGAAAGTGACAAACATGGACGAAGGTACCAATGGTTGATCATTTTCGTCGCAAGCCCGTACCGAAAAACCTATTTTATTTTTGAAAAATTGTCCATGTAGTCAGTCAACACGGCGAGTGCCACAATCGCGCGTGGGCAAGCTGATCAATCTTACTGTCACCTTTGCGATAATCGATTGAAAAAAAGCCCTTCAAAAATAGTTCGAAAACGGCCTGGATTCAGTAAGAAGAGAAGTCCATGTCCCAAAAATTTTTAAGGCCAAAACATGGTTCATATAAATCAGTGAAATCACAAATCCTTCTAAAATTTGAAGTATTTGTTATTAAATGTTCAATGCATCACCTTTTAGAAATCTCCTGTATTCCGCCTCAACGAAGCATTGATAAAAATGTTCTAAGATACACTTCGCAATAACCACAAGGACAACCTATCCTGAATTTGTTTGGTTACCTTAACCTAAAGGATAGTAGCTGAAGATAAGATTAAAAAAAAACTGCTCCTTGCTAAACGATTAAAAGTTTGCACCTATGGAGATTTCTCCTTGTGAAGAACGTACCCTATCTCCAAACGATTTGAAAACTAAATCTGCATAATCCACGTACAGATCCACAAAAATGTCGTTGGTGATACCACCCAAGTCTTGCAGAGGTTGAGGCAAGTCCCAATGGAAGATGGTAACCTGACAACATAACATGGGTAATCAATAAGAATGAGGAGCTCGTAAATCTTCAGCCTAAGAAGTAATAATCTCACTATTATGGATTCAAAATTGATCCAGGAAGCGGGAGAAGGGAATAACTTGACTTATCTCTAAATTGAGTTTTCATTTTATTATTGTGCCTTACGATAGTAAACATCAATGCACCAAATTACTTGGCCCAGTAGCTCAAAGTTTCAGAAGAAAATACCACATGGGGAAAGGATATAACTCAACCCCTTTTACGGTCAAAATCTACGGTCCACACTCACCATTGGTGTGATGCCATTGGCGATGCACTCGTTGATCACCTCGTTGTAGTAAAGGATTCCGTCTTGGTTGATAGTGTCGATCGTGCCCTTGGGCAGCAGGCGGGACCAAGATAGAGAGAAGCGGTACATGTTCGACTGGTGGCAGACAAGAGTTTTAAAAAGATGGTGCAAAGTGACACAGTCAAAAAGTAACGACGAAGTCTCCTCCAACGCACGTCAGTCCCGCTTCTTAAACTTACCCCAAGTTCCTTCAACATCTGTATATCTCTTTTGAATTTGTGGTAAGAGTCACAAGCAACGTCGCCATTCGACCCGTCGAGGATGTACTCTGGATGTTCGTGCGCTAACCGGTCCCAAATGTTCTCACCCTTCCCTACAAGGATGGGCGGTCATTAAAATATTTATCAAATGTTTCATGAAAATCCAAATTGTTCTCGAATTAATAAAAAATCCGAGCCGTGTAACGTCATATTCGTCAGAATGGAAAATTGGTCAAGTTCGTTTAAATGTGATTTCACATTGGTTTGTATACAGATGCACGTTCAAACGAACGTGACATCCCTATTACCCGGCCGTGTCACACTAACGACTGTGACATTCAAACGAACGTGACAAATTTCACTAAGCAATGTCTACTCGGCATTCTATAGAATACAAGGTAGGTGGGAGGGGTTACCTACTTCCTATTTTGGTGAACACACGATTCCGGATTCCCACGATTCCCGAACAAATCTCACGGAAAACAGGAGGTTTTTAAAAGAAATTCCTTTGTTTCTTTGTGTTTTTGGACACTATTGCAAGATTACGACATACCATTGAAATCACAAGGATTTTCAATAAATTTTTTTAAAAAATTCGAATGATTCCCAGGTTGAGTGTACACATGATTCCCGGAGTGGGTAACCCCTCGGGTAGGTGTACGCCAGACCGTGTCTTGCCGTAACAGGTTTCGCGATGCTGCGCCAGTTCCGACAATCAACGCCTGGCGTTTACACCTACTTTGGCCTGCGGCGCTCCCAGCTTGCCCTCGACAAGCTGTTTCAAGGTCTGTTGAGGTAAAGAATAGTGCACCACGTGGTGAGGAGTCAAACTGGATTATGTGAGAAAATTCGGGCCCCTACGCGGTTGAAACTTTAGTCGGGGGGGGGGGGGGGGTCGAAATTGATTTCATTTCGCTAATCGCTCAGTTAACAACGAAACTGACGTCATATCACTGAACATATAATGGTCGGACACTTGGCCAAATTATGACTTGACAAAAAAAGTCTCGCCAAAAATTGGCGTGACAGGAAATTCATGCCAAAGAACGGCTTGACATGTGAGTCACGCTGTCATCTGGCGTGAATGACAAAGCGTTTGATAAAAAAAGTCATGCCAGACACCAGCATGACAGTGAATTCACGACAAAAATTGGCGTGAATTTCTTAGTCACACCGATTTTTGGCATGACTTTATAGTCATGCCGTTTTCTGGCGTGACATTTTAATCAGGCCCCTTAAACAGCACGAAGTCACGCCGATAAATTTTCAGTGATGACAGTGTCTCCTCGACACTTACCGCTGACATTCCAAGCCCCCTCGATCTGGTAGGAGGCGGTGGCGCTGCTGAAGTGGAACGTGTCCGGGAAGGCGTAGTCGAAGGCGGGGTCGTTGGGGTCGTCCTCAGCCTGCAGGGAGCCTGGGGCAGCGGCCGCCGCTACAGCCAGCACCGCCAACAAGCACACGTTGCGCATCCTGAATGGAAACCGCGATGGAAACCCATCACAGGTCAGAAAACTTTTCCGGTCGCACCAGATGCATTGGGAAGCCAAGTGAAAATCGAAGTCACACCCACCCTGAAAAACCGTACGTGCGACGTACTTCAGAAGCTCAGGAAGTCATGTATTTTCCTAGTTAACTGGTCTCATTACACTCGTGTTTCTTTAAGGCTTTAAAAAGATTATTGAGGCTGCTTTTGGAACAAAAGGAAAGAGTTCCTGAGCTTCTGAAGTGATGAATTCCCTTCCATATGCAAGAAATTTAGCTAAATTTAGCTTTTTATGACTTTTGAGGGTGAAATACTTCATCATTATACACTGTAGCCTATGACATGTCCGGACTAATTTTGTTTGTCTTGTTGAGACAAATCCATTTCTATAAGTCTTTTACTGATTTGGCCTAGTTTGACCCCGCTTTTCAACATAAATCGTGATGTTTCGATACGAAATATTTATGCCACGACAATAATTCATAGCTCGTTGGAGAGGTAATTAAATTTCACATCTTTTGAGACCTCAGGCGTTTTGGTGTCTCATCTGATTTGGCGGAAAACCTCCAAAAACCTCATGAATTCGCGTGTATACCTACTTTACAGCAACCACCTGAGCCCTTTACAATTTCTACCGGGTCAAATGCGACTCATTAATAGTCTTCTAATAACTTTGGGCCCCATTTTTTCAATAAAAAAGAGGGAGGGTCAGAAATGAAGATCCACCCTAATGCTCATTCATCAGGACATGTCCCTTACGTCTGCATTCAGGACAGGGGAATAAAACCCTAATGTGCGCATGGATTGACGGCGCAAACCCTTCCAAGCACACTGGTAAAACTAAAGAGTAACTCTATGCTTGAGTCAAGCATAGAGTTACGCTTGAAGACGTTACGCTTGAAATGAAGCATACTCTGGAAATTCCACCATGCATTAGGATAGGGGAAAGCTTAAACTGATTAAGCTTGGAAACGCTTTAGTTTTACACACGCTATCTAGTTGCACACGCTATCTAGCTAAAGGCACGGTAGAGCTGAGATCTACACCCCGAGATGAGATACTGAAAAACAATTTCTGCACGTAGCACAGAACCTAGTTATTGGACGGAATGCTCGGACACGCCAGTGCAGTCATCAACCATGCAGCAACTCGAACGACTACGCCCACAACAATGCAACGTCTTAGAGCTCTCACCACTTGAGAATCCTGCCGAACCCACACCGAAGTGCTACCGGCACTGGCGTCACACAAAAAAATGTACTTTGTTGACCAAGTACAGACTCATCTGCACTCATAAAAGCTTACGGTGAATTTCACTGTAAGCTACGGCGAACCCTGCAGCACTGTAGCTTACGGTGAATTTCACAGTAAGCTACGGTGAATATCACTGTAAGGTATGGTAAATGTCGCTGTAAGCCACGGTCATGCACCCTGATTCACCGTAGCCAACAGTGAAATTTACCGTACCTTACAGTGAAATTTACCGTAAGCTACAGTGCTGCAGGGTCCGCCGTAGCTTACAGTGAAATTCACCGTAAGCTTTTATTAGTGTGAGCACACTCACGTAAGAGCCTACGTGTGAGGACACGCTGAACAGAGTGCACTGAGTACACTGTTGAGTTTGCAGAGTAGTTGCTCATTCAACGCGTGACGACATTTCAACGTACCTGAATCCCAGTCGGCAGCGCCAGTCGCGTGCCACTTCCTCAAATGTGGGTCGTGCTCAACGATCCGCGAGGCAGCAGAATAATGCTCACTTATCAATTAAGCCATTTCCAGATAGTGGACCGCGACAGTTGCATACTGTTCGTTTACGACGGTATTGCGTGCTCTCGTAATCGATAGGGAGATAAAGCCAATGCGAAACGCTTGTACAATTCTTGGACAAGACAAAGGCTGACCGACATTTGCACTTGCTTGCTTGGCGCACGAATCAGTGTACGTCGGACAAATGTGTGTTTTAACACTTGCGCAACTCGATTCTATGTATAAACTTACACCGCGCTAGAGGAGGAACCTTGAGTTGGCAATTTTTGAAATTCTAACAATGCGGCACAAGGGCGGATTTGAAAAGAAGCAACAGGCCTTTTGATTTTTGACATTACTCCGTGCCCAGAACTCAATATTTACCGCAGCCCCCTTATCATTCTTCTCCGTGAGACTCACAGTCCTGTGCCCTCATTGGTCTAGAATAGACATGTGCAGAAGACTGTAAGTCCTACAGAAACTTTTGACAACACTGGGAATCCGGGATTGTGCCGTCACGTTCGTTTGAATACTGTGTCACCATGGCGTCACATTCATTTGAAGGCGAATCGGCTGGTCCCGGGCCACGACGAGGCCGGTTCATGTTTAAAAGAATGTGACTCAGTATTCAAACGAACGTAACACGATTCACGTTAAACGAACAGTACGTCACATTCTCTGATTCCCAGTGAACGGGCTACGGAAAATCTTGAGTTTTGGGTACGGAAAACCATTACAAAACAAATTACTCGACTTCGCCACACCTTTTTGTCACAGTGTGACCCGCCGGGATTCGAACCTGGGTCCGAACTCGTCCGATTCGCTCGGAGCCAGCACCGCCAGCTTTGTCGTGTCAGAACAGCCGACTACTACCGGAGTGGAGTGAATCCCCCTCAGTATGAGCGCTATCGGCCACTCGAAAGGGAAGGCCTTCCGAATCCTTTCCTGTCTTATCTTCAGCTGTGCGATAACGTTTTTCATTGTAAACAAACCTTTAATACTTTCTTCCCTTTTTTTTAGTTGGGGGGGGGGGACAGGGGGGGGGGGGGCGCGAAAATGTTTGGCAGCCATTTAGGGGGCTCGAGCCGAGAAAGGTTGGATACCGCGGGTCTAGGAGAAGATTAGCATCAGCTCATATAATTAAATTTCAGATTATTGGTGGTGCTAGCTGTTATGTAACTTCTTAGGTTTGCGTTTATTTCGAGATGCATGTGGCTGTAGTTTTAGCTGATTTCTATGGGGGGGGGCGGCGCAATGTCGCGCGCTTTGCGGGCTGGCGCTTAAATTTGAGGCGCTTCCGAACCCGTTGGCTAGTTGTTGGCACACAGGCCCTTGGAGGTGGAGTCTTTGTGGGTGCCGGCGGGGCACTGGGAGGCGGGCTGGCCCTCTTGGTACATGGCCTTGCCCAGGACGTTGCCGCTCGGCTTGTAGTCGCACACCACAAGCTGCGTGTCCGGCGCGGTGCCGGTGTCCGCCGTGTACGTGGAGTCGGCGCAGCCCACGGCGTGCGTCTCCGCCCACCCCAGCTGCATGTAGTGCCCCACCTCCATGAAGGTGGCGTCGAGCCTGCAACAATAACAAGATTCTCTTGGGCCGCAAGCAATGCAGCGTTATGCTGAAGACTGAAGCAAGTCAAGCGGTTTTTTTATTGGGGGGGGGGGGGGAAGGGAGGAAGATTTTAGCCACATTGTAGTTACACGTCTGACCCCTTGACGAGAAGACATTTTGGCGAGGGGTTACCCATTCCGGGAATCATGCGTACACTCAACCTGGGAATCATTCTTAGTAAATTTTAATGGAAATCCTTATAATTTCAACGGTATGTCGTCGTAATCTTCCAAAACACTCAGAATCAAAAGAATTTCTTCAAATATCCTCACTTTTTCCATTGAATTTGTTCGGGAATCGTGGAAATCCGGAATCTTGTGTACACCAAAATAAGAATTTGCATTCTGGTGTGATCTAATTTGGCTAAGACTTTTAGGTCCAACCAAAACTCGGCAAGACTTTTTCCCTCGCCTTTGGAGCAGCAACACGTGTGACCTACGAATGTGTAGTTTAAGACTCACTTGAACGGCTTGGTGTTGAGTGACCCATCGCGTGCGGTCACTTCCTCGTACCACACATTCACAACTTCTTTCCAGTCGGGTTTCGTCTGATTCGGAGCTAGACTGCCGAGGAGCAGGTTCTGTCCAGACGCGGTTCCATCCTCTGTTGAGTGAAAAATAGAAAGGTCGAGGTTAGTGTTATGCGCGTACCTCGTGATCGATTGGCAAATTTCCGAATCGAGTTAATGTATTTAGGACCAAAACTGAAAAAGAAGTGCTCACTTCACCCCTGTTTTACAGATATATAGATCTATGTGATACCTAGTCGAATCGAATCAAATTAGGGCCTATTTGATTCGATTAATAATCCCGACGTTCGATTCGAGATTGGAAAAGGCCCCTTCGCACCGCTCATCACTAGTCAAAGTGGCAAGGTGTAAGGTTAGGTTAGGAGATGCCTTCTCGGGAAGAGAGCACCTGTCACATCTCTGGGTTCCCAGTATACTGGGAACCCAGGAAAGTGACGAGTCGCGTCCTGTTCACGACGCCCGAGCTTAGCCGAGTGACTTTGGCATCAGCCTGACATTTAAGTCCAAACGTTACGTAAATGGATCTCCGGGAACATAACACGCTTAAAGCCAAGTATTTTGAGCATATAAAAGTACAAATTGTTTAGATTGTAATACGAAGAAATTGTTCGTAAATTACGAAGTTTTTTCTTTGGAAGCTTGTGTATGCTAAAAGTATACTTCGATATAACAAGCCACTTTTGTTTGTGAAATCTAAAATAGTTTGTAAGGTTTTCAGAGTGCAATGTTACGCGAGGAAGATCTTGACTGTTGTTCCTGCCTGGATATTCTAGGCACCCATCTGCGTAGGTCAAGACTCACTTGCTGATTTTCACGTGATTTATCATGTTTTATACATCCTAAAAATTTCGAAATCCCCTTGGTAAATAACCGGACTAAAGTTGGCCAGATATGAGCGAAAAAAGTCGTTTTCCTGGCCAGGAAATTTTCCTGGCCAACTTCAGTCCGGTTTTAAACCTACAAAACCACATTGAACAGAAAATTAACTTTTACTAACTGGTCGTATGGCACGTGTCATGTTGGAAGGTACACTGATCCGCCCAGCGCTGAGCATAGCTTGCGACTTCGTCGTCCCATGACTGGAAGATTTAGAAAATACGCATTGAATTTAACTCAGTCCTTGTTTTGTAAAAGAAAAGCTTCAGGTGGGATGTAGGTTAAATAAGAAGATAAACACAGCAAAGAAATCCGTGACCAGAATCTGTGCTCTTGAGCCTGTGCTACTCCTGTTTTTACTCCTGTGTTTTACTCCTGAAAGGTCTGGAGTACCTGAGCACTTGTCGGATGTTGAACCACAACCACTCCCAATCAAACATGTGTAATACCTGAATACAAGGGAGGATTGCGCGGCAGTGCAAACGGGCGCGTAGTGCAAGTGTAGTGCGTCTTACCCCGGTTTACGGTACTACACTCACGAGCAAAAGTGTTGCACCACTTGTTGCTTAAGCTGCTATTTTCGAATGCGTTGACAGATTTCCGTGAAACTCCACTCGGGGGTAGTCCAAAGGGGTGCCTACCCTCACCCCAAAGTGCAGGGGTAAGGGTCACAAGGGGCGGCGTCCGCTGGGCTTTAAGTGCCGCGTTGTTGCATGTGGCCGCAGGGTTGGAAAAAGGGGGTGCCACTTTGGAGTGGTTTGGTGGGTGCTTTGCGTGAGCTTGCCCTAGGGGGGCTGCCAGGAACCCGGTCAGGCGCACTCCCCTGGTCATTTCCGCAGCGAAAGACGCATACCCGGTGGTTTTCCGGTAAAAATTGAGTTCCCCGGGTTTTCCCCGGAGTTCCCCGGGTTTTTCCCGGGTATTCCCCGGGTTTTCCCCGGGTATTCCCCGGGTTTTCCCCGGATTTTCCCCGGGTTTTCCCTGCCCCTTCCCCGGATGTTGTCCGTGTGGCCCCCGCCTTTTCCCCGATGGGCGTCTTGTCTCGGCAAGCCATGCCCAGACCACTCACGCTCCACTTGTGCCGCCGTGGGGGGCATGGTTAGAAAATCAGAGGCCAGCTTGCTCAAAGGCTGCGTTGAGCACACCCCCATCCACCAGACGGCAGGTTGAAGGCCACCAGCTGACCCCAGAATGGACGAAGTAGAAAAAAAACCAGTCCCACTCCGAAACTCCCCCAAATTGGCGATGACCAAACCTTCATCTTGTCCACCGCGCCCCGCATGCTCAGAGATGAAGGTGATTGCCGATGCCACCTCACGGTCTTCAAGCCCTTCGCCGCGGAACCGGGGGTCCAGCATGAATGAAGCACAGTGGATGGGCGCAACGGTAAAGTCTTTGGGCTTCTGGAGAAGTTCTTGCACCGTGCGCTTCACTGTTGCACTGGTGGTCACTTTGTGGATGTTCGCTGCAATACATTCAGAAAACTTTTTCTGTAGGTAATAAACATCTGATAGCAAGGCCTTGTTTCCCTCAATCAAAGTGATGGATGCATGCAACACTGCGAGGAAAAAACTACAGCAAGTCCTGTTAATTTTCTCACAGCCTCTCTCCGTACCCAAAACAACGGAGATCTCCGTCTTCTAAATGACGGAGAGCCTTCGTTGTTTTTTCCACGGAGATCTCCGTCTTATTAGAAACGGAGATCCTCCGTTGTTTTTTGGCCATCTCTCCGTTGTCCATTGACCAATACCACACCGGGACGGTATCGTCTGCTTGAGGTCCCCAAGGACGTCGACGGGCACCTTATACAGGGTCCCCGATGTTATTACATGATGTGAGTACAATGGCAAAATTTTTTAAAAATCTTCTAAGAACATATCAAGATTTCCTATTTTGGGTGGACGGTTGATACAGGCTAGAAGTAGCGTAGTATATTGCAATTTAATTTCCAGTATAATATCTTCTGGTTTGTGACTACACTGACTATCAGAAAGTGACAATAATTTACATTCTATGGATTGCTTGACATATATGGCTACACCTCCACCTTTACCAATCCTATTATTACAGAATGCATTAAATCCTTTTAGTGAGGTAGTGCTACTGGGTTTGAAAAACGTCTCACTGACTGCGATAACATCTATTTCAAAGTTTATGAACCCATGGCAGAATTCATCATAATGTGATGGGTCATTGAGAGACTGCGCATTCAGATGGGCCAAGTTTAAAACAGCCGGATTTTTGATAACTTTGTTACACACAAATGATTTTAATTGACTAGCCATAATCAATAATAATTAATGATAAATAGTGATGATTGATGGGAGAACTTAGCAAAGTCACTTTCACTTTGGATTTGGATAATATGGTTCATCTCTTGTTTTCTTCGCCAATATTTTTCCATTCCTATACCAGATGATGTTGTATCCTTTGGGACGTCCATGTTGCTTTGCCTTCCAGAGCAGCTCCTTCCATTCCCCACACAGGTGTGTGTTGAGGTACACCCTGTTGCTGAGTGGGGTGTTGCAGATTTTGTTTGCGATAATGGGTGTTTTCCTCTTACGCTCCATCCATTCTTCTTTCTTCCGACGTGACATGAATTGGGCAATAATTTTAGGAGTTTTACTACCTCTAGTGGGGACTCTGTGCACCATCTCAATGTCTTGGTCTGCATACTGTACTTTTAGTTGGGTTGCAATGTTTTTCAACACTCCCCTCAAGTCTTCTCCATTGATTACAGGCACACCATCAATTTCAATGTTGCGATTTCTGGCGTACTGTTCAGATTCTCTCGCCCTAATTTTTTACTCCTCAATCGTGCCATCTCTTGTTGCCTCTCTGCTCTGCAAGTCACCCACTTGTTTCCCAAGTTCCTTCACCTTCTTGCTGTTCGTTTCCATTTCCTTCTTGACTTCTTCAAAATTTTTGTTCATGAAGGTCACACTTTCTTCCAGAGATGCAATGAGAGCTTTCATGCCACTGATTTTGTTTATTTCACCGTCCAACATGGTTATCTTTTCAGTCACGAAGGTCATAAACTGTCTTATTTCGTTGGGGGTGACCTCGGCGTTGTTGTCCCCCCGAGGGGTCCACCACTCGGCGAATCATGTGTACATCGTGTCCGGGAATCATCCGGAAATCGTCCGGGAATCATGGGAATCTCGGTAATCTTACGGGAATCATGGGAATCGCGGGACACTTCCGAATCACGGGAATCTCGCGGGAATCGCAGGAATCATCCGAAAATCGTAGGAATCGCATAGAAATCTCTTCGGAATCATGAGAAATCTTCTGCAAATCATGGGAATCTTGGGAATCATAGGAATGGGAATCAAGATAGTGTCGTGAAAATCGTGTGAAAAACCGCGAATTGCGCCTCTGACAGGTATCCTTCAAGCTGAAGTCAGATTTTTTGGTCTGTTTTAGCTTTGAACAAAATATTTACCATGCTCGGGAATCAGGGAAGAATCGCGGGAATCACTCGGGAATCATGAGAATCATTCGGAAACTATGAAAATCACTCCGAAATCATGGGAATCACTTGGGAATCGCAGGATTCGTAGAAATCATGTGGGAATCGTGGGAGTCTCGGGAATCTCCTGGAAATCCCGGGAATCCCAGGAATCTCGAGAATCCGGAATCATGTGTACGCTAAAATTCGGAGTGGTGGACCCCTCGTGTCCCCCTTTCTGCAATCTGGACACTTCCAGAGTCCTGGTTTTGTCTTCCGTCATGTCGTTCCCTGGATTCATGCGCATTGAAAGTGCAATTTGCATCCTTTCACTGCTCAAACGGCAAGTTCCGGAGGTAAGTCCTCACAGCAGACAGCACACGTAGCCATGGAGGTAGTTTGTAAACATCCAGGGGTGCAAGCGTTGACGTCAGTGCTGCCAATAGATTTTTTGTCCATGGCGGCCCGGGAGCAGCCTAACCTCAAACTTGGAGCACTCCGGTAGGCCACGTAACTTTCACAAAAAAAACAGCACTTCCTGAGTCTCCTCCAGCCAATCCACAGCACCAGACGCAGTCCGCACCTCGCCGAATCGTCTCGTATCAACACACAGGCTGGGATCAATGATTAAACCTCAAATCCACCAGCAGAATTCAGAAACCGATCCGTCGTTCACGCGCGCAACAGAGAGAGAGAGAGAGAGAGAGAGAGAGAGAGAGAGAGAGAGAGAGAGAGAGAGAGAGAGAGAGAGGGAGCGAGAGAGAGAAGAAAGGGGAAGGTCGATTTCTGTCCAGCTTATCCGGTCTGAGGTCCATTATCACCACTGGGGAGGGAATGGGACGACACAGGTAAAAGTGCAACATTTTGTGAAAATTCTCGTGATTTCACTCCCTTTTCTCCGACCAGTGGGTGACCCAGGGGCTTGGGGGTCAAGTAAAAATAATTGCAGACGCCAGTTGTTGTCGGGTCAGTATGGCCTAGGCCGCGCATGGCCATTAATGTGGGCCGGGAAGCCTAAGTCCACTCATCGTTCCATTTAGAGCAAATTTGCGATTTTTTAGAAACTTTGGAGGGCTGTAGCGGCTAAACTAGGGGTACACCCATACTTTTTGGCACCGTCACTCGAAAGACCTGCCCGAGACCTTTAAGAATCCGTCAAAAAAAGATAAAAACTCGTTTCCCTTCACCAAAAGATCCCTCCCCAAAGTTGGCGAAAATTAACCTATTTTGACATGGTTTTAATTTACTAAATCACTCAGATCACCGTGAAGATGGGATCAAAAGTGAAATTTGACCACTGGAATTTCTTCCTCTACTCAATACGCGTCTTTTAAGCGTAAAATCATTGCGCTGGCGTTAAAGTTGTGCCGTAGAGAGCCAAGAAAGGGAGTAACGGACGCAATTTCAACAAAAACAACAAAGAAAGTTCAGAGAAATCTAAAAACTGCCACCCTGGCCTCAAAAATGGACCCAGGGACCTAAAAACTTGGCAATCGCCCCGTCTCCACGGGCACAAAAAAGTACCAAAGCAGCGTAGAAATCGTCAATGGTCACCTTCAGGGCCTGGCTGAACCGGCATGGAATGTCTCAGCAATGTGTTGGCTGTATTCAAACTCAAACAGGCTGATAAATATGGGAAAAAATGTAGCCTTAAATTGCCCTCCAAGACAAGATGGGGGGGGGTGCACTAATTGTTATTAAGTCACTTCTGAGAAACAAAGCTGCTCTGATGGAAACTGTTATCACTGAAAATGTAACGGTCGGACAGACGGCCAAATTATGGCGTGACAAAAAGTCACGCCAAAAATTGGCGTGACAGGAAATTCACGCCGAAAAATGGCATGACATGTGAGTCACGCTGTCATGTGGCGTGAATGGCAGTGCGTTTTACGAGAAGAGTCATGCCGAAAACAGGCATGACAGGAAATTCACGCCAAAAATTGGCGTGAATTTCTGAGTCACGCCGATTTTGGGCATGACTTTTTGTCTTGCCATATTTTGGCGTGACACTTTATTCACGCCCCTAAAACGGCACGAAGTCACGCCGATAGATTTTCAGTGATCAGTGAGGAGGTAGAAATTGATAGGAATGTCAGAAAGTATGTCCTGGAAAACAAATTTTGGGATACACTTAAACAGATTTCTGAACTTTCTGAACTGACTGGAAAGTCCTGTTAATTTTTTCACAGCCTCTCTCCGTACCCCAAACAACGGAGATCTCCGTCTTTTAAATAACGGAGGCCAGGCGCTGCACTCGTGGAATATTATCAGAATGGAAGAAATAGTCTCTGAAATCCTGATCAAAATTCACGCACCTCTCACTGAAAATCTATCGGCGTGACTTCGTGCCTTATTAGGGGCGTGAATCAAGTGTCACGCCAAAAAACGGCATGACAAAAAAGTCATGCCAAAAATCGGCGTGACTCAGAAATTCACGCCAATTTTTGGCGTGAATTTCCTGTCATGCCGGTTTTTGGCATGACTTTTCTCGTCAAACGCATTGCCATTCACGCCACATGACAGCGTGACTCACATGTCATGCCGTTTTTCGGCGTGAATTTCCTGTCACGCCAGTTTTTGGCGTGACTTTTTGTCACGCCATAATTTGGCCATGTGTCCGACCGTAACATTTTCAGTGCTGAAAGCTGAAATTATGAAAACTTACTGATCGCCTGAGTTCTGAAAGTCCGATTTAGGCAGATGAGAAACTTCAAGTGTTGTCAGATCCTCTGAGACGTGAAATTTGTGTACAAAGACAACGTCCTCATGGTACGCATGAATGAAGACACCTGTCAGACCTATAGACTCCCACATAGGTTAGGACGTAAAGAAGCACGGTGGCGCCATTGTTATTGCTCATGGGCCTTTGGAGATCGCTCAACGTCTTCGATTCGAGAGGACGCATTCCCTAGGCAAAATAAAAGGGCCAGGAGCCCTTTTTTTTGAAGTGCCCCCCGGATCTCCGTGTTCGGTTCCACGACTTCCATTGATGGGGTGACATATATTGATTCAAATTCAAAATGCCCCTTTAAAAAAAACGAAAAAAAAAAACAATAAAATTTGCTTGTTATTGAATAATTATGGAAAAGAAATATAGAATACTCACAACAAGTAACTTTCTCATTAAGTCATCATTTGCCTTCTTAGCCACAAAGTCCCACTGGGCTTGCGTCATGGAAGCGGCCAGACGCTTTTCATCAAGTTCCTCGTGTTTCTAAAAAGGAAGGAATCAGTTACTGTCAGCCTTACAGTGAGCCCCTCTGATGCCTGTGGAGCAGCCAAACTGACGGCGGTAAAAGGCTTTCCACAAAGCGGTGCCAGACACTAAACAAAAGCCGCCACCTACAGAGTTACGAAATGTTTGGGTTATTTAATTTGATCTACATACCTTTAACAACCGCTCCACCACATGCCCACAAGCCATGCACGACAGTGGCAAAGTTTGACACCCCTTTTCCGCTGTCAAGAAACTTCTCCCAGGCTTCTTCTGAACGGCAGTGACCAGCGGCGCCTAGAAGAAAAGCACTGTCAATAATGGAAATGCCAAAGCGGCGGCCCGCACAAACGGGAACGACTAAAGGCAGCCCTGATAACATGCGTGCACGACAAGTTGCCTACCTGCTCGGTGCTGACACGCAGTCCTGGTGGACTCCGTACGTTGCCGGGAGCAGGCGGTGGGCCGGCGGAATCCAGGCGAGTCTTGCCGGGCGACGCGGGCAACAACACCTCAGGCTTGCTCTGCACAGTACTGGCCGGTGGCACCTAGACAAAAAGCTCTGTCAATAATAGAAATACCGAAGCGGGAGCCCGGTCAAAAGAGATGAGGAATGGGCGGGCCAGCCCACGGCGGCCGACCGCCAGTGCGGCGGTCGGCTGCAGCAGTAGTCACCGGAGCGAGACGATCGGTCTCTGCCACCGCAGCCGCTTAACCCATGGGCCAGCCCATTTCTCAACTCTACCGGACAAACGGGAACGACCAAACGAAGCTACGATTACATGCGTATGCACGACAAGTTGCCTACCTGCTCAGTGCTGACAGGCAGTCCTGGTGGACTCCGTACGTTGCCGGGAGTAGCCGGTGGGCCGGCGGAATCCAGGTGAGTCTTGCCGGGCGACGCGGGCAATTGCACGGCACTGACCAGCGGCGCCTAAAAGAAAAGTACTTTTAATAATAGAAGCACCAGAGCAGCGGCCCGGACTAACGGGAACGACCAAGTGGAAAAGCAGAGCCTCAAAGGCGGAGTAAACAAGAACGCCTGTAAAACACACGGATCTAGTTCCGCGTCGAGGAACCGCGCTGGGGAACGCATCCCTCCCGGCGGGCGAATCAAGGATGATGGTAGTGCTTTGGAACCGTCGGAAAACCGAAGGCAAACTAACTACCGGGCTTTCGAAGCGTAGGTCAGCAACAACATCAGCGAGTGTGATAGGTCGCCTACCTTTACTGCAGCAGCAGGCTTAGCGGACAAGGACATAGGCGTGCGGTTGAGTCTAGGCATGAGGGGCTGCATCCGGCCAAGGTTTGGGAAACTTGAAGCCTACCAAAAACAAAATCGATCTTATACTGATGACATGGAAACAATCGCACTAGAACTGGAGCAAAGTGTCAAACATGTCGGGAGCAATTACGTCTGCAACTTTTACACGCTGTGTTAAGGGCCCCAAGCACTAGCTATTCCTTACAAGAGTGATCCTATGTTGCCAACCATTGGAGAGCTGAAGTTGGCTTATCTGCATCTTAGGTGGAGGTTGGCTGATGGGGACTCGAGGCATTACGTTGAGCATGGTTGGGTTCTGGAGCTGAGACGTGAAGTGCTGCAAGTGCGGCTTTCCATGTCGCCCATCACTTATAACGAAACCCTAAAAACCAATTTTAAAATTTAAACACGGTGGGCTAGAAATAACCGCACTAGGAAATCAAAGGGAAATGTTACGCCTTAAGACAAGGGTACTATCCCTACGCCATTCCAGCAATACCAGCAAAACAGGCGAGTTTCATACGATGCGTACCTCCCCATCCACTGTAAATCAAATGGTGATACATCTCACCATCTGAGGGGTGAGACAGAACTGTCTCACCGAAAAAGAGTGATACTAAAGTGTATCACCGTAAAAAGGTCGTACACGAATGTATCACCGAAAAAAGGTCGTACTCGAATGTATCACCGAAAAAGAGTGATACTTCCTCAGGAAAACAAGGGCCCATCTCACTGAAGTCTGACCATTTTTCGGTGATACATTTGTGTACGACCTTTTTTTCGGTGGTACATTCGTGTATGACTTTTTTTCGGTGAGACTTTTTGTATCACCGAAAATGGGTGAGACGTCTCACCCTTTGAATTGCAGTGTCAGCAGCTCGCTGGATGCTCCATGACTTGGCCACCCTCGTGGACACAGCCGACGTCAAAATGGTAGGCGGGCCGCGTGAGAGCGCAGCCATCGTGCCACCGAGGGACGAAGGAGCCGGAACCTTAAAATGGAAATCATTTGAATATTGTCAGGCAGATTCGTTTCGGGGCAACGCAGAAGATTGCAACTGAAGGCCGGCACGACAAGAAGCTATAGTGGCTTGCCTAGTTGCCTACCTTTGCCACAGCAGCAGGCTGGTCGAACGTCAGCTTCCTCGTCGGTGTGGCCAGCTTCTTGGACACGGCCGGCAGATCGACCAACGACTTGCTTGTTGGCACCGGCACGCCCGGTAAGCCCGGAAACAAAGAAAACCCAGTGGCGGGAGGGCCGCTCATGGGCAGGGACACAGGAATCCGTACCTGAAAATTAAAGAATGTAACTACTTGGGCGGTAGAGTAAGTTCGACAGACGGGCGGCAACACAGAGGCTTGCAACCGACGGTCGGTATGACGAGAGAGTAAGATAAGTTGCCTACCTTCACCACAGCAGCAGGCTGGTCGAACGTGGCCGTGGACGTGGCCGTGACTGCAAACGTTGACGGGGCCATAGTTGTGGCTGTTGCCGTGGCTGTTGACGTGGCCGTGGCCGAAGCTGTAGACGTTAACGTGGCCGTTGACGTGGCTGTTGACGTTGAAGGGGATGTCGCCTTGCGCCCACGTTTCGAAACCTATCCACAAAAGAGGTGTTTTTCTAGTAAGAACAATTTGCATACACAATGGGAGACACGGGTGTCCCCTTGAAAACGCCAATAAAAATGAGACTTACTTTCAAAATATCAGGAGGAACCTCACAGTCAGCACCTAACCGTCTTTTGCTGCGTGTTTGGCGCATGTACTCAGCCATTGAGACGGTCAAAGCAACCTGTTATCATTAAAAATTAAACTTTCCACACCTGCATGCGTCGTCTATGTTCACTAAAGAGAGTCCTAACAATAAAGTCCCCAGCCAGAAACAAAGAATTTCGCACTGCAACTGCAAATATCTGACGGACAAATGATACAAGCGGGCACGGCGTCCCTGTCGGGGAGTCAGAGTGCTGGACGCGGCCGGCCATGCAGCCGAAAACAAGGCCCGCTTGGAGGCAGGCGAGAGGAAGCGGGCGAGACGATGTTCGAAGCACAGTGGGCCAGAAGACCGGCCCAGGCGGCCAAAACTCTCAACGCGTTTTGAGCTCCAGAGTCGCTAATCGGGACTCGAACCGGACGTGTGACCCTGGTGTGAGCCCACCAATGGATTCGTCGTTTGAAGAGCAATCCATGAGTCGGGTTGCTCGTTCGGTATGAGTCAGATTTAGCGACTCTGGAGCTCAATACGAGTCTGAAATTTTGGCCACCTCCGCCGGTCTTCTGGCCCACTTTGCGACGGGAACGTGCTGTACGCGGATACGGGGTCCTTGACGAGGAGTCGGGGTGCTGAACGCGGCCGGCCACACATAAGGTTCGCTTCAGCCCGGATTGGCTGAAATGAATGTAAATACAAGGGGCAACCTAATTTATCTTTCGCCTGGCCGCGCGACCGACTCTACGTGTCGTCTGGCCCACTGTGAGCCGCCTCTGCGAATCGTGCTCCAGACCGACACGAGGACGCCGTCAACGACGGCTTGCAGTGTGCGACGCGGCCGCCCGGCGGCGGTTTGGCGCAAAAAGCGGGGCGACGGCACGCGCCGCACAGTGGGCCAGAAGCTCGGCGCAGGCGGCCACATGTCAATACGCGTTTTGAGCTCCTGCAGACTGATTCCGCGAGTGTTTATCATCGCTCTGTCTCTCTTGCACTCATGGAGCGCCCTGTATAGGTGCGAAAGAGACAGAGCGACGAGAACGACTTCGGAATCAGTCTACAGAATCGGACACGAACCGAACGTGTGACCCCACTACTGGACTGAACGAGGAGTCCATTAGTGGGGTCACATGTATGTTTCGAGTCCCATTTAGCGACTCTGAAGCTCAAAACACGTCTACAGTTTTGACCGAGCCAACCTGTCGTCTGGCCTACTGTGATGTGAGCCGCCTCTGCGAAACGTGCTCCAGACTGACACGAAGACGCCGTCAACAACGGCATGCGGTGGGGGACGCGGCCGCCCGGCGCACAGTGGGCTACAGGACCGGTGGAGGCGGTCAAAACACCATACGCGTTTTGAGCTCCAGAGTCAATACATAGGACTGGAGCCACACGTGTGACTCCACAAATGGAGTGCTCTCCGAACGGGGAATCCAGTAGTGGGGTCACACGTTTGGTTCCAGGCTTATTTGACGACCCTAGAGCTCAAAACGCGTCAGAGTTTTGGCCGCCTGCGCCGGTCTTCTGGCCCACTGTGCGGCGGCGGTCTGGCGCAAAGAGCGGTGCCTCAGCGAAACGTGCTGGCATGCGGGACGCGGCAAGCCGAAACCTTCGGAAATTGTGTGATTTACATCAACAAAACGACTTGTTGTCGTTGACGGAACTCACCTCGATCTCGCTGACACGTCTGCTTCAACTCGCTGCTGGATGGTGAATGAATGGGACTGCGCGGCGCGCGCGCGTAGCCGGTCGCATCCCGAAATCTCTCTTCCCCCTCCCCTTTTCTCGTCGGCTCGCTCGCTCTCGCACTTCCCAATTTGCTACAAATAACTTGCCAAATTTTGGGCCCAGGCCAAAGCAAAGGTTAAAGAAAACTACTTTTCTTTTCCTATGAGGCCCAAGGAGAAAACAAAACACTATCCGCACTTAAATAAACGTTTGCACGACGTTAAAGTTACGATCTGTCATCAGCCTTTGTTAGCTTCTGTTTCGGTCTGCTAGGGCCCAGACCCAAACTATGGCAAATTACGCATAGCAAATCGGGAAGTATGAGAAGCGTGCTCGTAGCGTTTCACAACTACGGCTGTCTCCGCGAAGGAAGATGCCTGGCACATCTGCACACCCGAACGCCCCGGCAGCTTCGGGTGGCTTCGGGGTCTCCCCACCACTCCACTCAGCCGACCTAGTTCCCAAATACCACCACAGGTGGCGCCACATGTTTCGAAATTCGGCGGGATTTCCCCCATACACCTGATCAGTCAGTTAATGTCAGTTCTTCTGAGTTCTTCTTATGATGGATGTCATATGCCATGTGTGTGGAAAAAATGTACCTCGTATCCAGTTTAATCGTCACCTAGAGAATTTTCATGGCTTTCTAAAACCTCAACCATCCAATTCATTCGAGTGTTCTGAGTGTGCCAATACTTTCTCGACAAAATTCGCTTTGAAGAGGCATTTGACGAGCGTTCATAATATTAGCCCTGAGAAGAAGCAGTTCCAGTGTGACAAGTAAGTAAGCCAATAAGTGTTGTCGAAACTTTTTTATTTGATCCACACTTGATTCATACAGAAGCCTAAATTACGAATTGCTCTTCCAGGTGTGATTCTTCATTCACTGAAAGAAAAAGTTTGTATCGGCACTTGAGAAGTAAGCATGACCAAACAGAAATTGACATGGGGCAGCAAGGCAACAGAAAAAAACCGAGAAGCACCCAAGAAAGTGGTTTTGATTGCTTTGTGTGCGACAAATTATTTGTTAGTGTGTCCTCAATCAACAGGCATAAGAAGCAACAGCATGGTCTTGAAGTAGTTTCTAGTTCTAGTACTAATTTCAAATGTCCGGAATGTTCTGATGAATTTTCAACAAAGGGGCAGTTGGATGACCATGTGGACAAAGCTCATCACAAAGAAGCCGACTCTGAATTGATATCGTTCTCCTCCCTTGAAGGTAAATATTTTTGTTATTGTTATTATTTAAAACAAAAAAATCTGTCATTCTAATATTACAATAAATTTGTTCTAGATTTTTTTAAATGGAAAAATGAAGTCGAGGTTGAAACAATGTCCCACTATGTGAAACATACCGGTTCCAAGCCGGTGAGGAATGGTCTCAGATCATACTTCTTCTGTCATCGTTCCGGTTTGGAAAGATCAAAATCAGAGGAAGAGAAGCAACGAATTCATTGGCAGTCCACGGTTAAAATAGGATCCCACTGCACCTCTCAGATTACTATGACGCAGTATGAAGATCGTGTTGAGGCGCGCTTTGCCAAAGCTCATGTAGGTCACGAAATTGGTGTCAAATACCTGAAGCTGACTAAGATCCAGAGAGCAGAACTAGCAGCCAGAATTGAGAGTAAGGTTAGTTTAAATAAAATTCTTAATGATGTGAGGAAATCTGTATCCGACCAATTTAACCAAGTGAGTAGGCTCGAAATACTTGAGCGCAAAGACCTGCTTAACATCATTAGGGACTTCCAGCTGGATGAGAGCAAGGCAGACCAGAATGACGCAATGAGTGTGCACATGTGGGTGGAGGAGCAGCTGAAAATGGGAGATGAGGGTGCAGTGATATTTTACAAACCACAACATCAATTGATGGAAGGCAGCAAGCTGAATGAAGAGGATTTTATGATTGTAATAATGACGCCATACCAACGTGAGGTTCTATCAGCATTTACAGAGGACAAAATCTTAATTGATAGCACACATGGGACTACTGAATATGACTTTCAACTAACAACTTTGATGACAGTGGATGAATATGGTGCTGGATGTACTGTGGCCTTCTGCATCAGTAACAGAATTGACACTGTAGCAATGGTTGAATTTTTTACAAGTGTACGCCAAAAGGTGGGAGTGATAAAAACTGAGACCTTCATGTCAGATGATGCACCAGCATACTACAATGCCTGGTTAGTGGTGATGGGCCCGAGCACTAACAGGCTTTTGTGCACCTGGCATGTCGATAAGGCATGGAAAACACAAGCACCCATACAGGTACAAGCAAGCATAGAGAAGGCTGCTGAAGTGTATAAGGGATGTAGAGTACTTCTCGGAGAACGTGATGTGGACGAATTTAAGCGCGTTTTAGATGGCTTTATTGGCGAGCGATAGCGAGCCCTTGCTGTGATTGGGGTGCCCCGAAAAGCGATTGGTCGTGTGTCTGTCTGTCTGTCTGTCTGTCTGTCAGTCCGTTTGTACTCACCAACGATTCTCAGCAACTACACTGTCTAAAGTTACAAAATTTTGCCTTTGACATCAACTTAGTTTCTCCCAACACGAGTTTGTTTTAATTCATTGTTTAGTATCGTTTGAAATATTAAAAACATCTTTTTGAATTAGGTCATTAGCGTTGTTAGGTTGGCAGCAGTTACCAATTTTTCATACCTGCGGCCGCGGCTATCAAATACGGGACTGAGGCAAATTAAACAAAATAAAGAGCAGAAGGGTTAAAAACTGAGTTCGGTGATAGTTTTTCAACACTATAGAATGATTGAAACACCTCCGGATTGTCAACGCAGTGAAATAAGGAAAATGAAATTGAAAATGATTACGCGTGTTGCCCCCCTCCCCTCCCCCTGCCAGAGGGGAATCTTACCCGGGTCAGTGCAGTGTTTTTGAGATTTGCAAGATAAAATACTGTTTGCCTTTCATACTTAGTGAGTCTGCACTTGCTTATTTTTCTCAGAAGATTCCTTTTTTAGTTATTTACTTATTTAATAAAATTGGGAAATACATAAATATATTCTTTTGAAACCAGACATTAATCTTTGCTAAATAGGACTTTTTTTTTTTTATTATATGGTTGAGTGAGTGGTTTTGCCATAGCTGGTTTTGCCATACACATCATATTCAGTGAAGTGATTTAGGTTTTGAGCAATGAGTCAGTAGATCATTGGATTTAAGGAGACGTGTCATACAACTGTGTCATACATTGTCTGCGACGACTGATACTCAGTGTTGGTCGTTTGTTTAAACTGGCTGCCTTTCCAATTAACAGAGAAAATGAGATCAATATTTATGCTGAGCTGTATCTTTACTTCAAAGATAAAGTATCACATTAAGACTCATTTACGAATAAGATCAACTTTTGTTCAGCAACATGTGGCTTCGACATTGGATTCGATGAGACGATTCATTGGATCTGACTATACGTCTTCTCGTAAACTGGTACCAAACAGCCTGCCTAACTGTTCCTCTTTATTTTAACTATGATAAAATAATGTAATCAATATTATTAAATAGACTACTACTTAAAAATAAAAGGAAGATAAAACGCTTTCAGGTATTACCAATAACATTGCGTATTCACAAGTTTCATAAAGAAAAGATATCGAACGGTGACTCAAGCGTTTGTGTTCCTCGACTGAGTGACAGAGTTAGGGTTGGTGGCACCAGAGCAGCTCATTAACAAACGATTTTACCCCAGGTCTATATAAGTACTCTACCTAAAATTGGCTCATTTTGGACCAAAATTTTATATTTGAGTTTTATATTGTTTCCTGCAGTTTTTGGTGTGCTGATCACGAAACTGACTTCCAATCTCACCCCAGACCTTTTCTTTACCCAATATTGGCCAATTTTAGACAAAAATTTCATAGTCGCGTTTAACATTGTTTCCTGCAGTTTTTGGTGCGCTGATCACGAAACTGACTTCCAATTTCACCCCAGACCTATACTTTACCCAATATTGGCCAATTTTGGACCAAAATTTCGTTATCGAGTTTTACATTGTTTCCTGCAGTTTTTGGTGTGCTGATCACAAAAATGACATCCAATCTCACCCCAGACCTATACTTTTCCCAAGATTGGCCAATTTTGGACCAAAATTTCGGTAACGAGCTTTACATTGTTTCCTGCAGTTTTTGGTGTGCTGATCACGAAAATGAAATCCAATCTCACCCCAGACCTTTTCTATATCCAATATTGGCCAATTTTGGACCAAAATTTTATATTCGAGTTTTACATTGTTTCCTGCAGTCTTTGGTGTGCTGATCACGAACACGACTTCCAATCTCACCCCAGACCTATACTTTACCCAATATTGGCCGATTTTAGACCAAAATTTCATAGTCACGTTTAACAGTGTTTCCTGCAGTTTTTGGTGTGCTGATCACAAAACTGATTTCCAATTTCACCCCAGACCTATACTTTGCCCAAGTGGCCAATTTTTGACCAAAATTTCGTTACCGAGTTTTACATTGTTTCCTGCAGTTTTCGGTGTGCTGATCACGAAAATGACATTCAATCTTACCCCAGACCTTTTCTTCACCCAATATTGGCCAATTTCGGACCCAAATTTCATATTTGAGTTGTACATTGTTTCCTGCTGTTTTTAGTGTGCTGATCACGAAAACGACTGCAAGTTCCACCCGAGACCTATACTTTACACCATTTGGGCCCATTTTGAACCAAAATTTTATACGTAGTCGAGTTGTTGAACGACCGTAGTACTTCCCCAAACTGAGAGGGGGAGGGGGGGCTCTCCTGCACGTAACATGAGACAAACAATCAAGACAAATTTGAAAGCTGTCATCAGGAGGCAACGAGCGTGGCACTATTCAGGAACAATCCCAGTCTTTTACAATGCGTGTAATATTTTTGAGTGCCCAAGTGCTTTCATAAGAATGTGCTCAGTCGCATCGCTCGCCTACTACGCGCCCAAACTAAACGGCGCGTACTCCTAGTACAAATGTGTGAAGAAGATCCCGACACTCAAGCATTTGGAAAGTACTTCAAGACCACCTATGGCCACAGGCCCGAAGTGTGGGCCCAATGTTACAGGATCAGACTTGGACTCAATACAAACATGTATTTAGAGGCTATGCACAAAAAGCTCAAGTACATATACCTTGATGGTCGCAAAAACAGAAGAATGGATAAGTGCATAACAGCTCTACTAAAATTTATTAGAGATTTAATGTTTGAAAGGATCATTAGAAAGAATAAAAACAAACCAACGAAGAGAATGCTCTCCATCACTGCCAGCCACAAGCGCAGCAAAGAAATACCAGATTCGAGAATAAGAGCTTTAACAACAAACCAGTGGGAGGTAGAATCATCAGTGTCAACAAGAGGGCCGTATGTTGTCCAGAAACTTGGCAAAGCTTGCAAATGTGCTCTTCGATGTCCTTTGTGCAAGGTCTGCGTGCACCAAGCCACATGTGACTGTCCCGACAATATGGTAAGACTTAACATCTGTAAGCACATACATGCATGTATTAGAAAAATCCCGTTGGCAGAGAGAGAATATAACCATCATGAGGAAGAACCTACGCAAAGAGAAGAGATTGTTCTCACACAATCTGTTGCTAAACTGGCTCCAGTAGGCTCATCAATTAGTGCACGTACAAAACTAGACTGTCTAATTATGAAAGCCAACCACCTTGCTGACCTCATTGAGCCAGAGAACCAGAAGGAAGCAAGTGCAGGTGTTAGACGACTGGTAGCTCATTTTGAGAATATCATCAAAAACCAGGATCCATCTGCAATTCCACAAAGACCAACTGCTGAACCTGCAAACAAAAAAGTTATGACTCAAAGATTTAAATCGACTAAAAAGAAGAGAGCAGTAAAGCGTAAACGAAGATTTGCTAAACCAGGAGATGTTCAGAAGGAGCTTCTGAGGTGCATGTTTATTGACAAGGATGTACGTGAGGCTGATGTAGTGCAGGTGCAAAGTACGGGAGATTTGGACCATACATACTGAAATATACACACTAATATATTATGCTTTTATGTTAGCCTTTCATTGTTCTTAATTTAACGATATATTTTATATTGATTTTCCTGTAACGATTTACAGTGTACACTGAAAGCAACAAGTGTCAGTTCTGATTTCTGTTCTTCTTCCTGACTCTGGTATGGTTTCCCCTCCTTGGCCAAGGTTCCTTTATTCCCTAGCTTTCTGAACGCACCCTTTAGCAGGTGTTACTGTTGCCCAAACTGTAAATCGGAGCGCGCTTCAGAGCCGCAGTCAGTCTGTAGCCAAGCCCCAGCCTGTACAGAACCTCCCAATAAACCGGACTATCTCCCATACAGTACCGTTTCTCGCCCCTTTCCCACTCATAGTGCCCAACACTACATTCCTGTGATAGCTTTTAAGTTAGCCTTTCATTATTCTTAATTTAACAATATATTTGTTCTTAATTTAAAGATATATTTGTTCTTAATTTAAAGATAAATTTTATATTGATTTTCCTGTGATAGCTTCTTAAATTAATTATTATTATATTTATAATAATATATTGATTAATATATTAAAGAATATTTTATAATAGCTCATAATGACATTTCAGTTGTAACTGTGAGTAACTTGTGTTAGGACTAAATGACTGTACAAAAAACTACATGTTAAGAGAAATAATTGTAGGCTAGGAACGCCATTAAATCATCGAGATATAGCAATATTTGATAGATAATGGCTCTTACCATTTTCACCTGTCTACCTTTAAACTGTAATTTGCGAAGAAACCAGAACATCGCATCGGAATTAAGCAGCGCTAAAAAGGACTTTATCTAATTTAAAGGAAATACCAAAGCAAACACGAAACGAAGACTTAACATTGAGTAACATCTCCGATTACAATGCGAATGTGTCGGCTATCGCGTCGGCCCCGCCGCCCGCCGAGCGCGAGTCGAGCCGAGCCGAGCACGAGCATCCCGAACCGACCCGAGCCGATGTGCAAATGTGCCAGGTATTTTCCTGCATTGAGACGCCCGGTTCACAACTCGCTAGCAAGATGCCGCTTCATGAATAATCTGCCTGACGGCTTGGCACCTTGTAGTCAGAGAGAACAATCTAACTGGCACACAACTGTATATTAGGATTAATTAATTAATCACTACTTGGCGCTGCAATCGCGCCGATTCACAGTTGATATCAACACTGGTCGAATGTGTCCGCTGTCGCGTACCGAACCGGACAGGGGAGCGGAGACGCCTTTCCGAATGGACCCTGTCCACGTAAAAGCGCCGTGCCGTTGCGGTGGTCAGTACCGTCGGCACGATGCCTGCCTACACGAGAGAGGGTCTGCGAGGGCTGATCGTTGGGCTCCGGGCGAGTGGGTGGTCGTACTTGCAAATCTTCAGAAGAGCCGACGTGGACGTGTCGTTGTCTACCATCAAGAGGTGGTGCCGACGCTACCGGAACGAGGGCCACGAGGGCCTCAGGACAAGAATGAAGCCGGGCCGGCCGAGGCAACAACTTTGGAGGAGGACGCTCTTGTTCAAGCTTCCGTCTTGGCGCAGAACAAGCGCCCATCGAGGTCCGTCATCAGGGAAGTGCTCCCTGACGGGCAGGCAAGCATCTCGACCCACTACTCAAGGTAAGTGAATGCTAGTTTCGTGTTTGTGATAGAACTAAAAGTTGCAACATGCGGTTCATGTGCCAGCGCTGACTGACGCGTGGGACGCATGGAGGTCGGCTTGGCTCGGTCACTCGCTCGTGTGGACTCGACTGGTCAAACGCCGCCGGCCCTGGGGCCGCCGCGGCTGGCCGTGTCTGGTACTTTGTTTTTTTGACGAGATCCCCGTGTCCGCGTGTAGCACGTTACCGTCGAACATCGTCTCGTTCGCGTCGTCTCGCGTGCCTCCATGCGGGCCTTGTTTTCGGCTGCACGGCCGGCCGCCCGTCTCGCCCGCGTCCTCTCGACTGCCTCCCTTTGACGTTTCATGAGTGTTGCTGTGCACACTGTTCAAATCTGTTGTCTGGCACAAAAATCAAAACTCCCAATATCCACAATGCTCCTATTTTGCCATTTTTTTTAACTACTACCATAACAACAGCGCCAATGCGGAGGCAGTAGCGCTTCTGCTACGCCAGCCGGCCACCGCTGCGTCCGCCCGAACGAGACCTGAACGCGAGCCGAGCGTCTTTCCCACAGAATGTGAGCGCACAGTGGGCCAGACGACCGGCGCAGGTGGCCAAGTTTCTAGGCGCGTTTCGAGCTCCTGAGTCGCTAAATGGGACTCGAACCGAACGTCGATACCTCCTAACCATATGCGTGTATCTGCTTTCATTCCTCCGCAAATCCACGTATCTGCAGCCGTGTCTACTCAAACCCGCTTAGCTGCAAGCGCGCCTGGTCAAAACCGCTCATCTGCAAACGCGCCAAACCAAAACCGCTCATCTGTCTGAAATACGCGCGGCCAACTCCCAATCTTGGGTAGGTGTTTGCAGACACATCTTCGCAATTTAAAGCGAAATAACGGTACATACTTCTTAGTCAGCATCGCAACATTACCCCCGACACTAGATTTCTTGTGAAGGCTCTGCGTACCGACTGCGTTTAGTATAAATATGAGGGGCAACATAACCTAAACAGCGCTCGCAGATAAGCGGTTTTGGTTTGGGGAGCTCGCATATGAGCGGTTTTGACTAGGCGCACTTGCGGATAAGCGGGTTTGAGTAGACACGGCTGCAGATACGTGGATTTGCGGAGGAATGAAAGCAGATACACGCATATGGTTAGGAGGTATCGACGTGTAACCCCTTCAATAGGTTCCTCGTTCGGAGAGCAATCCACTGGTGGGGTCATACTTTTGGTTCAAGTCCCGGTGACTGTGATTTCGATTGTTTACGATGCACCGAGGGAAGGGGGCGGGGACGGGAACGGTGCGTGGGCGGATCGGGCGTGCGCGACGCTGCCGCCGCCGTCGGTGGCTCGGCCGGTGCTGCGTGCAAGTGTCGCACAGTGGGCCAGAAGACTGTCGCGGTGGCCAAAATCGTCCCTTTCGCTCATCGCCGACTGAACAACAAAAATAATCAAAACGCTACACTGGGAGAAAAAATGAAGGTTGTGACTGTTAATCTTAATGCCACTCTTCACTGTACATCGAAAGAAGGTGTTTACCGTACCCAGGGATACAGCAGACACCGTACCTCAAGGAACGGAATCCACTGTACCCTGGGAACATGCATTCACCGTACCTCGGAAACTGTTCAGACATCGAATTCATCATAAATGTAGAATGAAGGCAAAATTTTAAATTTGCGATAGAAACAATTCGATGGCGGAAACAAATACATCTCAACAAGACGAACAAAAAATGATAAGCATGTTATGACCTCAGACTCGAAGTTTGGCAGCAATCGGCGTCAGAAGTTCCCAAAAGGGTCCAAAATCGTACTCTTAGAAAATTCTGACGCCGATGGCTGCTCCCAGTGTAGGAACGAGTAGGAATGTTCCTAGTGGTTCCGGGCGTTTTGATTACTTTTGTTCTTCACTTGGCGACAAGCGAAAGGGTCTAGTCTGGACGCGTTTTGAGCTGCAGAGTCGCTACATGGGACTCGAACCGGACTTGTGACCCCTTCAATGGATTCGTCGTTCGGAGAGCAATCCACTGGTGGGGTTGGGGCCACACGTTCGGTTTGAGTCCCTTTTAGGGACTGAGCTCAAAACGCGTCTAGAATTTTTTCCGCCGCGCCGGTCTCCTGGCCCACTGTGCGTCGAATTCTATGTCTGTCTCTCTCGCACACGACAGCGATCGAGGCGGCAGCCATCGCGCTGCTACTGAAGCTCTCTTTGAGGGCGGGGTGAAAAGAAAGCTAAAAATCATGGAATCCAAAATATAATCCCTCTGTTGAAATTCATGTTTGCAGGTTGAGAAGAAGTGGTGTAAGGGCCAGGAGACCGGCGAAGAAGCCTCGACTGAGCCTAGAGGTGAAGCGGAATCGACTGGCCTTCGCCCTGGCCAATGTGCATCATCCGGTGGAGTACTGGCGCTCTGTAGTTTTCTCTGACGAGAAGACGTTCCGGAGCGACACCAATGGCACGACGCGCTGTTGGCGGTTGGTGGGAACTCGGTAAGCAGACACTTTCTCATTTTTGTCAAAAGTCCCCTCGTTTCCTTATTCGTTTTCGGTCCTTGGCACCGCGGCCGTCCGCATGCAGCACTCCGGGCTGCGGGCTTCTCGACGCGGACCACTCGGCCGCGTGTAGCACGTCTGCATTGAACTTCTTCTTGCCATGTCCACTCGCCCGGCTTTTTCGTCGGCTTCGCTGCCCTCGACACCGCGGCCATCCGCGTGCAGCACTCCGAGCCGCAGGCTCCCCAACGCGGACCCCGCGGCAGCGTGTAGCACGTCCCCGTCGAACTTCCTCTTTACTTGCCATGTTCACTCGCACGGCTTCCTCGTGCGTTTCCCTTCTCTCGGCTCCGCGTGATTGGGGCTAATTGTTTTGTTTAGACATTTTCCTGCCTTGGTCGCCCACTATGCGTCTAAACTAACAAAACGGCGCGTACCCCTTGTATTCTTTTTTTGACTCGCTTGTGGCCGGGCCGCATTTTGGCCGGAGCAAGGGTAGGCCCCCAATCGTACAGGATGATTCACCTCAACACAGATCATTGCGATGGGTGGCCTACCTTCAGCTGCGCAGGCGCGCTGCTCAACCGGTCCGCTCGCCACGCTCCCCCCCACCCCGCGCCGCCTCTGTCGACCTCTGCCGAGCGGAGTCAGCGGCAGCCGAGGCGTGTTGAGGTGACTCACCCTTCCGGCCTCTTTATGCTTGCCTTTGGCTAATAGTTTTTTATCCGTTTGCAGGTATGATGACGAGAATGTGGTGGAGCGTGCAGCAAGTGGGCACGTAACTTGCGGCTTCTGGGCGTGTATCGCCGGGGACGGCGGCGCCATAGCCATAACGGAGATCCCACCCCGTATGGACCGTTGGGGCTACATCCAGGTGCTCCAGGGCACCATGCTGCCCGCTGTTCGTCCTCTGCGCCCCAACGGCATCACTTTCCAGCAGGACAACGCTGGTATTCATACCGCTAGGGATACCATGGCGTTTCTGCGCAACGAGGGGGTGAATGTTATTGAATGGCCGGCCTACTCACTAAAAAGTTCTCTTGAAAATTTCACTACCGACAGTGCTAAATTCGCCCTACGCCAGTGCGAACTCATCAAATCACTCTCGACGGTGCAATCAGCGCTTGTTTGCACTTCTGAGTGCGAAAATGGACCAAAAAGTGCTAAGTCGGTGAGTGAGTGCACTTGTAAGCGCAAAAATGTTTCACCCGGGAAAAGTGCGAGGTTTCTCGCCTCTGATTGGTTCCCTTGCGGCGCGTATGTTTGAATCACGTGCGTCAAGGGCACGACGTTGTTGGTTTGGCGAAAACGACCGATTACCGAAGAACATAACACCGCAAAATACCCCAGCCGCTCAGCTATGATCACATTTTCTGACAAACTATCATATTGATAAAACGGCAGGGAATGAGGCAAATTCAATTTCTTGCGTTACTTCTTTCGAGAGTTTCCTAGCCGAGATTAAGGGAACAAAACATTAAATTCAATGAAAATGTTCTTTGTTACACTGGGAGAAAAAATGAAGGTTGCGACTGTTAATCTTCAGCCACTCTTCGCTGTACATCGAAAGAAGGTGTTTACCGTACCCAGGGATACAGCAGACACCGTACCTCAAGGAACGGAATCCACTGTACCCTGGGAACATGCATTCACCGTACCTCGGAAACTGTTCAGACATCGAATTCATCATAAATGTAGAATGAAGGCAAAATTTTAAATTTGCGATAGAAACAATTCGATTGCGGAAATAAATACATCTCGACAAGACGAACAAAATATGATAAGCATGTTATGACCTCAGACTCGAAGTTTGGCAGCAATCGGCGTCAGAAGTTTCTAAAAGGGTCCAAAATCGTACTTTTAGAAAATTCTGACGCCGATGGCTGCTGAACTTCGAGTCTGAGGTCATAACATGCTTTTCATATTTTGTTCGTCTTGTTGAGATGTATTTATTTCCGCCATCGAATTGTTTCTATCGCAAATTTAAAATTTTGCCTTCATTCTACATTTATGATGAATTCGATGTCTGAACAGTTTCCGAGGTACGGTGAATGCATGTTCCCAGGGTACAGTGTTTCTGTTTCACTTTCTGTATCACTTCTTTGGTCTTCTTTGAAATTTATGTTGGAAAAAGTATTGAGTATGAAAGTGACAATGAGGATGAGAGTAATGACAGTGAAGACCAAAGAAGTGACACAGAAAGTGAAACAGACAATAATTTTGATGATACTAGTTTTGTTGATTTAGAATCATGCGCTGCAGTAATGGCCCGGGAAGTGTTAGCAAAAAGCAGCATGACTCACTCCAACCTAGTACGTGTTATGAAGTCATGAAATAAAATTGCACTTCAAAGAGTAAAAATCACTCTATGGGGGGTAAAATTAGCACTTTAGGGGGGTTTCACCCCTTGTTCCGCCTTTGCACTGGGGAGTGCTATTGACTTAATACTTTGCACTTTGTAGAGCTAAAATAACACCTCTAGGAGTGGTCCATTTTAGCACTGCGAAAGTGCGAAATTTGCACCACTAGGAGTTAAGCAGCTAGAAACTTTTTAGTGAGTACTCGCCGGACCTAAACCCCATAGAGAACGTATGGGGAATGATGGTCCGCGAGTGGGACGGCCAATGGGGACGGCCGGCAGGAGCCCACTCGGGCAGCACTCGCCGCACACGTTCTCGAAGTCTGGGCCACATGGGTCAACCGAGTGGGCATGATTCGCCGCTTGGCTGACTCCATGCCGCGGCGTCTTCAAGCCGTCATTGATGCCAATGGAGGGCACACCAAGTACTAAGCTATTTAAAATTTGTTCCTTGTTTTTTATGTGTGTGACACTGTTAGAACACTAGTGTCTTACAAGCATTTTTGTTTGTTTTGTATTAAAAATAGTAATTAGCTTAGTCTTGTTAATTAAGTATTATTGTTAACAAGTTATAAATCAGTTGCACGAAACATTTGTCAGTCAATAAATAATGATTCAAGCACTTACTAAATTATTTCAAATATATGCCTCAAACCTCTCTAATTAACCATGACTGCTTAGACATCTTTCAAACTCGCGGATGATAAGGATTTTGTAAATTACCTAGTTGCCTCTGCACTAGACAACCGAGCGCGCGCGTGCGCTGCAGGTGGCCTGCACTACGGCGAACCCTACGCCACCGACCGGCAGGGTGGACATGAGCCCCATCCCGTTTGAGCCCCGATGACCTGAGCCCCGGCTAGAGCCCCGGTCGAGCCCGACTCGAGCCCCGACTTGAGCCCGGACTGAGCCCCGACTGCCAGAGCCCCGACCTGAGCCCGGCTTGAGCCCCGGTCCGAGCCCGGCCTGAGCCCTGAGCCGAGCCCAAAAATTCAGAGCCCTACTCGAGCCCCGGCTAGAGCCCCAATTGAGCCCCGCGCGTAGGGACCGTCCATAAACCACAAACCTTTTTTTGTGCCAAAAATTTAGAAAAAAAAGGGCATTATTTTGAAAGGGTAGCTTAGCTTATTTGGCATGGCTCTTTGCACCGATTTCGCACTGCCCTTCCCCACTGTCTCTCTCGTACCCGCACGGACCGCCTCGTGAGTGGGAGAGAGACGTTCCCTGAAGAGCAGTTGGTGCTGCCGCTGCCATCTCCACCACCAACGGCAACGGTGCTCGACTCCATCGAGAAAAGAGAGAGTGTAACCAGGGGGTGGCAACGGCGAAGGAGGCGCGTGAAGCTATGCTCGAGCGAGGTGCAGCGGTTACGCACTTGTTCGAGATTCTGAAAACTAGGTCGGTGTTTGCAAAACGCTTTGCACAGATCAAAAGAGCATGAAATTTAGGGTGCATTAGGCCTAGTGGCCTGCCTGAGTCCCCTCAATTTAGCCCACACAAGGGAGGCAATTTTTACATTGGGATGGCGCGGCCAAGATTTTTCCTAAATTTTCGAGTTTTCGTGTTTTTCGGTAAAAACCCTTCAATTTATTATGGGTAAAACAGGAAGTATCGAGGAAGGCAATTAGCCTAATGCACCCTTCATTTCATGCTCTTTCCATCTGTGCAAAGCGTTTTGAAAACAAAGGCCTGGTTTTCATAATCTCGAAGAAGTGCGTAACCCCTGCACCGAAGGCGCGAGCATCGCTTCACGATCTCCTTGGCCATTTCCACGCCCTGGTGTAACGAGCTAGAAAAGAGGGCAAAAATTAACCCCAACACGGCGTTTTGAGGCTGCTGCTGCCTCTAGGCACTGATTTTGTCTCCTTTTCAATACCGTGTACAGTTAGAGTTATTTGGAAGTAGAGGGGGGGAAAGTGGGAAGGATCACCAACACAGGTGAGTTACCACAGCCAAATGCTGATGTTGCTTCACCTTGCCCGAAGTAGAAGCCAAAATAGCAACGAGCTTTAGGCATCTCGACCCGCTTTTGAAACGCTTCCTGCTTTCGGCTGCGTCCTGGCCCCCGATGTACAGGATGAGTGGTATGCTCGAAGCCTTAAGGCACCTAGGCTCCAATCTTCCGTACCACACAGCATTTAATTGACAACGCTTTTTAACACCACTCTGCGCAGAATTTGAAGAGTTCCGCGCGCCTGAGTAGGAATGGGTAGGCAGCGCGCTGGACTCACGTGTCGTGCGGGTTTGCCTACCCTGCACTTCGCAGGCGCTTTGCTGGTGCGATGAGACCCCCCGCTGCGTACTATAAGCATTCTCGCAAGCCCACTTCTGCTCCAGTAGTCACCTGGAGGCAGGTTACGAGCGGTGCGCTCCGGATGGATATTTGTTCAGAGTGGGAGCTTCGCGAATGCTCCCACACGCACCAACAGTGCTATGTCGTGTGGCATTCCAACCTGTGCCGTCCCTTAATCGGCGAGCGTGTTTGATGCTTTCGTTGCACTAGTGCCAAGTAAAGAATTCTTCCTCCGTATTTTGTCTGATCACTGTTGCAGAGCCACTCTACCACAAAGCGACTGGGACAACACGTTCCATTCAGTTCCCCCCGGATTGGTGAACCGGCAAGGAGGACGGACATCATCGCAAGAGGTCTCAGGGCATCAGAGACTCCTTCGGGCTGCTCCACACGATGACAGAGGATGCAAAGACAGATCTGAAAGACAGGCGCTGCCGGGGGCGAGGATTGGCTGGCCGGTAGTGCCGGGTCATAGATTCGATGCCACTCGGCGTCAGAGAGTGTCGATTTATTTTGATTTTTGACTTCGGAATAAATGAGATCAGGTACTATGTGCGCAGGTTTGCAGAAGCTACACTTAAAAACCCACACACCCACACACACAAAAAAAAAAAAAAAAAACAGGGAAGCATGACAGCTCCTGAGGAAAGAGAAGGGGAGGCTCACGTCATGCATATCCATCCGGAGGCGGAGTGTGGCATGCGCGAGGCCATCGAGGCCATGGGCGCAACGACGATAGCCATGCGGGTGCTCATGGCCGTGCTGCGGCTGCGCCCCGCCGACATGGTGCCGGCCATCTAGGAGCTGGTCATCGATGCACTCCACGAGGCCGGGGAGTGGACGGATCACTGTCAAACCAAGTGCGGAGTAAGTGTCCGCACTTGGAAGTGCGGAGTTTGCAGTCTCCACACTTCAAGTGCGGAGTAGCTCACAGAGCCCGTATCTCTTAGCATGGTGCAAACGTGGAGAACTCCGCACTTGAAGTGTGGAGACCGCAAACTCCGCACTTCCAAGTGTGGAGACAGAAAATTCACACCTCCACGTTTCAAGTGCGGAGTTGTCCACACTTGGTTTTACAGTGATGGCACCCAGAAGCTGATGACCCACGTCCAGGTGTCGCGCTGGACGCTCCAACCCCGTGGCAGTTAGGCAATCCATCCGACCTCCCGTGCGCGCCGTCTCACCGCCGCCGGGCCATCTCGGCGAATCTGCAGAGTGGCTCTAGCAGACGACGCTACTGCAGCGCCGCCTGTGGTGCATCCCCGCCTGACACCGGAAGCTGAGGAACTGAGCGAAGGAGAGGCAGTCAGCCAGCCGGCACCACGCGAGACACAGCCTGTGTCTGACGCGCCCGCAACGTCGAGTCCACGCGCTCGCCGCTGAGTTTTCGCGTTGCTGGAGCTGTGAAGCTAGTGCCGCGCTTCGCCTCGTCGACCTGCTGACTACCGTGCTATTATGTTTGCAAGCCCGCTCTCGTCGCCCGCAAGGTTTGTTTCCAGCCAGAAGCCTCGGAGGGTTTGGTGTTGTTTGGCAGTCGTAGTTGACCGTGACGTCATCTTCTCACAGGGCCTCTAGTCCCCGGCGCCCGCCTGCCGACATGATGGGCTAAGTTCACGCCCGTGCCTTGCCTCCGAGTCAACGATTGCTGCCACCCTTCTTCACCATCCTCGCCATGACCATCACGTTCTCCGAGATGCTCTCCACGTGTGGGCCTGTCGTCTGCCCCACCCCACCTCCGCTGCGCCACTCGGCGTGGCGTGACGTCACGCTCGTCAGCTGTGGTGTGACCTAGTGGAGTGACACGGTTCGCCGCTCAGTGAAGTGAAGTGATGTGAATGTGATCATGTTTCCCTTGCCATGGACGTGTTAACGCCATGTGTAGTGAAAGTTTTATTGTAATTTAAGTGTGTGGTTTATTTATTTAAGGTTTAATTTAAGGTTCGGGGAGGCGCCCCTCGAACCTCTGTTGCTACAATACTGCCTAGTCGCTGTGTGAGTAACATTATTTTGGTGAGTGCACTCCTTTCTATTTCTATCTTTTCCTGGGCCCAGGTGGTGGTACACTGTCTCTCAATTCTGTAGTATTTACTTGTTGTAGTACTTTGAAAGCGTTTGTCTGCGCTCAGTAAATTGATAGTGTATTACTTCTAAATTCTGAATTAATTAGTACTCTGTAAAAGTGTTTCAATCATTATCTATTTAATTATAGTATTATTATTGCAAGCCCTTGTTTATGGGTCACAAATTGCTGTGGGAGTTGACTATATTCCTCCTTGTATTATTGCATCGGTTTATGATGCTAGGGTTTTGTTTATTTAGTTGCGCGTTTGTCTGCTGACTTAAATTAAATTCCTGAAATACTTTGAGTATTTAAATTCTGTTGCAAAGTTTCTTGCTCTGTTTTGGGGGACGCCCCTTATAAAGGTTAATATTAGTAAGGTCATTCTTAGTGTTGGGTATTGTTTACATTTGTAAAGTCTAATTTGTTTTGTTTCCGCATTTTGAATTTTATTTGGAGCAGTTCCTAGTGTTCGACTGAATATCTGTTGATTTGTCAGAGTATTGGTTATTGCCGTTTCTATGAAGTGTTTGATTTTTGCTTGCAGCTTATAGAGATGTGTTGTCTATATTGACTCATTGATTTTCTCTGTTTCCGCTAATTTTGTCTAGTCTAGTAAAGTGTGTTTATCAATAGTCACCACTAACTAAAATCATTCTTCCAATAAAATTAAGTAGTAGTATTAAATTAAATTTCTTGTGAATACTTGGTGTCTTAGCCTTTCTAGGCATTACTATAATTTGGTTTGGGAAATTCTTTGGTTTCAAAATATAATACTATCGACCTTTGTGATTCCAGTTTATTTAAAAATAGTTATTTTGATATTGATAGTTAGTACAATGTTTCTTAAATACTGTTTCGATTCTTAACTATTTCTATACTATCTGTAATAATTAAATTAACTACAATAGTTTTATACAGTTAATATTTCTGAGATAAACTTGATGGTTGTAGTTTATTCACTGTTGGTCTTGTTTTCTGAAGTAACCGTTCCGCTCCTATGTATGATCTTTTTTTATTTTTGTGAATTATAACCCATACTGCACATTTCTCTTCTTTTATTTATACTTGTTTGTAGTACTCCTTTGTTTGAATTTTGTCAAATCGGCTTCAAGAGGGGAAACCTATGCAGAAGAAGAACCCCGCCTTACTCCACCAAAGATTTGTAACAATCTGCTCCGTCTCCCAAATCCGACCATGACACAGGACTATTGGCTGGACACCATCGGGGCGCAGACGCTGTCGGTGTTCAACAGGCCACTGGGTGCCACAACCTCGCCTCTCGAGGCCACGCACCGGTGGTTTGCTGAGAAGGTGGGGATGCAGGGGCCACCCACCTGGCTCGTATACCGTGAGTAAAACAAAACCAAAAGTCGTTTCCAAAATGAGCTGCAGTAATATATAAAAATTTGATAGTAAACCCAAAATTGGAAATCCAGGCACAGTTAGAGATGAGGAGCAGGAAACATTTAAGTCCACTTCAAAGCCGCTGCCCCGAAAGGTGGAAAACCGCCTGAACAAGGTGCGCGCCGGGCGGATCCGCCTGATCAGGGAGAGGGAAACTGCACTCGAGCACGACCAAGATGTGGCAAGGTTTCTGCAGTCCTGGGTTGAGCGAGCAGACGAGGTCGGGCTCCGGATCCTGACCTTGATGTGGTAATTTCTTCTTACTCCACTAGATTCTTAGGCGAAGATTTGAAAGAGACGTCCATGTTAGAAAGCTCTGCATTTCACAGGCAGTTTCCTGAGTTTATCGGGCGTCGAACCGTCGCCGTCGCGTTCCCTCAGCCCCGCAGCCCGAGGGGACCAGCTGACCTCACGACGCCCAGACTCGCGCTGCCTCCAGTGCGGCCAGGACCGGCAGCTGAAGTGGAAGCCGCCCCCGCCATCATCGCCGCCGCTGCCGTGCAGCCCCAGGCGCGGCTTGACCTTGCGCAAGTGCCGGGCAGGGGGGTGCCCGTGCGACGGCCGTGCGGCAGGCGTCCTGGAGCACCGGTGCAGCGAGTCCAACATCAGCGAGGTCGCCCGGAGCTGTCGCGGGAGGAGGAGCAGGCCGTGGACGACCCCGACTCCGACTCTGATAACGTGCCAGTCCGGCCGAGAGTCCGGTGCCAGGCAGTGCGGCCTGCACTTGCACTGACCGACCGCGTGCTCGTGCCAGTCCGGCCAGCGCAAGCCTCCATCGCCGGCTCACCAGGTCCTATACAGCAACAAGAGGTGGGAATTATTTTTTGGAGAGGGGGGGGTCAAGTCAATCGTATAAATGCTCCATTACAGTCACCACCTTTGACAGCGTGGGCTTACCCAGCGAGTTCCCGATTTTTTTTTTACCAGATTTTAGCGAAAGTTCTTAGCTGTAGCATAGCTCCCGACTGAGTTTTTCATAACCGTTGATACATCAAGTACCAGTCGTTTGTACTCTCATGCTATAAAGAGCCAAAATCAGCGAGCAATCTAAAAATATATATAAATATAAGATGAAGGGGCAGCAGTCAAATTATCTGCTGGACTTGGAGGCCTCTCAGGAAGTCACATTTTAGTCCACATTGTTTTAGAAACAACAGTCTGTTTTCGCGATTCCTAATGACTTGACTTTTAAATTATTACGAATATCTTTGATAAGGCAATAACAGCACAGTGAAAGCTGATAGCTGCCATCCTGTTGCTCTAATGTTCCCCAAAGCTGCTTTTCAGTATCACAAGTTTTAAACGAGAAAAGGCATTGTTTCGTTGGCTTAGCAATTGCATTAACGAAGTGTTTTACTTGTCAGGTGCTAATAAACCATCCCCTGGACGACAGCGACCACCTTCTGTCAGAAGGGGGTATGGGCAGCAGCCACTTGTGGCATAGGGGCAGCAGCCAAAACCAGATGGAACCAATGTCCTCTCACACAATGGCCATGTTCCGGGTGAGTTTATGTACAGTTGAAAATTGAAGGGGTTTGATCATGTGGAGGATAAACATAAATTTGCTGTGTTTTACTATATACAATTTTTTTTTCAAAACGATTAAGAGACAACAGCTAATTTCATGATTCATACAGACATGTTAACTGTTCCTCCAAAGACACCTTGATACCCACAGATGTTTCCTACAAAAAGGATTCTGTTGGTTTTTAATCCACAAACACCATCCTAATTGCCCTAGCTTCGAACTTAAACCCTACCTAGTAGTAATAACTACAACTTCCTGATTTTACCTGTCTTAGGGGCCCACTGTTAAAAAAATTTACTGAAAATTCATAAGTTTTTGTAAGAAGCCGATTTACTTACTTGCAGTATGAATTTTCATACTAAAACTTTCATACTACAAGGTCTTAAAATTCAGACAACGTAATTATTAATATTCAGATCAATCTATTGTATAAAAAATCGTACCTATCGGTCTTACTTATCAGACTTTGTTGTCCGAAAAAGAAATAACAGAGATAGTCTCACTTACATTACCTACTCCATAGAGTGGAATATTTATTTTGTCAACGCATTCTTTTCCTACGGACGAGGATGTGAACTCAAAAATGGAGTCAGCTACCGCAAGTTGCAAGAAGCGACTGAATCGCAATTGCACCAATTGAAGAGAGATCGACCCGAACCCAACCACACGTCGACCCGTGGGCATGCGCGAGAGCGAAGTTGTATTCTCTGTTATTTGGCGAATACTCTACTTATTCAAATCAATCTTGCTGTAGTACACTCATGCCATCTCAGATGATGACTTGAAATAGGTTTTTAACTAAATGTTCACCTCATTTTGGCTGCAGAGGCAATTTTAACTCCAAGATATCAATAATGCGACACTAGCGCCACCTAGCGGCTATAGCAAAATGTATCCGTTTTGGAGCTCTGAAACACTCTCTTTGCTCGTACTACAATAAACGAAAGTATTATTTGAAATAAAACAATAGTATATTCTTTATTTTTAAGAATACCGCAAAATGTTTAAGGTTAATGGCGATTTTTGGCCTGTTTTCCGACTTCACAAGTCTGAATTTAGATTTCGGACAGCAAAGTACAATATTTCAGTCCACCGGTACGAAACTTGATATTCGCCGCTGTAAATTTTCAGACTTGCCAGTCTGAATCCAAATTTCTGACAGCAAGTCACATTTTTCAGACAGTTGGTCTAAATATTCGTTTCATTTTATGAATTTGCGATTAAGACCACAAAGTAAGACGAAATCGGTCTGAATTTTCATCCAGCAGCCTGTTTGGTGGGAATCCCAGCACAAGCCAACGAGGTCGCCACAGCCCCTCGGTGAGTATAATAAATTGAGCGCAGTAATAACTTTGCTGGCATTAGTTCAAGTAGCCTATAAACCAACAAAGCATTTTTCTGCACCTCCCTCTTGTGGGGGATCAATCAACCCTTACTGGTCAAACCCCGTCCATGCAACTTTGCACACCCTTAGAGGAGGCTTTGACACCATTCCTGACGAAGTTTAATGAAAATTGGATAAAAACTGTCGTTTTGAGGGAGTTTTGAAAAAGTGTCCCCTTAATTTTGACCGTGAGTGTATTTTGCAGGGTTTGCACCAAGGACCCAGCATCCCTGGCTCCAGCCCTTTCTATATTGACTCGACACCGGAGTGTACCCCTGTGAGTGAAACCAGTGCAGTGATGCTAAGCCACCATTCTCACGAGGACTGGGCCAGCAAGCTGATCAACTCGAAATGGGCACCCCCCCCCCCCATGTCGCCAATGGCACTTGCCATATTGCGGGTGAGTTACTGTACAGTTGAAAATTGAAGGTGTTTGATCATGTAAAGTATTGACACAAATTGACTGTGTGTCACTAAGTACAATTTCTTTCAAATGATAAATAGATTAACAGCAAGTTTAATGATTCATAGAGAAATGTTTATCTCTCCTCCAAAGACTCCTTGCGCACTTGGTCTTGAATCGTTTTTACCAAACTGTCAAGTAGTAGTGATCAGTTGCCCCACACGATACCAACAGATAATTTCTTTAAAAAGGATTTGATTGGTTATCAGTCCACGAACACCATCCTGATTGGCCTAGCTTTGAGCTGTAACCCTTTTGCTTACTAGTAACAATTTCCTGGTTCTACCTGTCGTAGGGGAATGGACGTCCCAGCAGCACAGAGCAGCGGGCTTGCAGCAGCTCCTCAGTGAGTATGATATATTAAGCGCAGGAGTAAATTTCCTGGCATTAGTTCAAGTAGCCTAGAAACAGGGGGTGGCAACGGCGAAGGAGGCGCGTGAAGCTATGCTCGAGCGAGGTGCAGCGGTTACGCACTTGTTCGAGATTCTGAAAACTAGGTCGGTGTTTGCAAAACGCTTTGCACAGATCAAAAGAGCATGAAATTTAGGGTGCATTAGGCCTAGTGGCCTGCCTGAGTCCCCTCAATTTAGCCCACACAAGGGAGGCAATTTTTACATTGGGATGGCGCGGCCAAGATTTTTCCTAAATTTTCGAGTTTTCGTGTTTTTCGGTAAAAACCCTTCAATTTATTATGGGTAAAACAGGAAGTATCGAGGAAGGCAATTAGCCTAATGCACCCTTCATTTCATGCTCTTTCCATCTGTGCAAAGCGTTTTGAAAACAAAGGCCTGGTTTTCATAATCTCGAAGAAGTGCGTAACCCCTGCACCGAAGGCGCGAGCATCGCTTCACGATCTCCTTGGCCATTTCCACGCCCTGCTAGAAACCAACAGCGCAAAAAATTAGTTATTGATTCAAGTCATCTTGTATAAAAACAATGAAGAAAGTTACTTGAAAAGAAAGACTCCTATGGAAAGAAAAAAAATGCAACTGAATTGCACAGTTAGTATAACTTGTTTCTTGTTTCACCTTTGCAGCAGTATCACTTGGACCAGGATGAGCCAGACAACCCGGGCCCCTCTCATTTATCTGCTTTCCCGGGCCTATCCAGTTCCACAGCTGTGAGTAAAAAATACAGAATTGGCGGTTCAATATTTTCTTGTGTTGTTCCAAGTTTCCTGGTGAGAGATGTCGTGAATTAGGTTTCATTATTTCAATTTATTGATTTGACATTCCTAAACATAAGCTGAGTTCAAAAAACTGCCCATGATAATGTCTTTAAAATAGCTCTTTTGGCGATTTGACTTTGTTTATCCGTCGTCCTTTCCAAAGGAGAACTGTCAGTTTTGAAAAGTCTGCCAGATTGAAAGCAAAACAAGAAACAGAAACAAGGACAGCCAAAGTCCTGCCTTTAATAATCTAAATTTTCAAAACACCCAGCGCGAATTGTGTCCGCTTGCATTAGAATTACCATGACAATATCCCACAACATAAACAAGGTAACAACATAGTGCTTTTACCTGTGTTCCAGAGGCGGCGGCGTCTGTTTGCAATGGTGACTCAGGAAACAGGCAGCATTGTGAGTACGAAATAAAAGCTGTGGCAGTTTTCTATTTGTCAACTTTGTTAGAACTAGTCCAAGTTAGCTGGAAACAAAAAGTGCAAACAATTGGTTACATGTTGGCAATTGCAAATAGATTGTGGGCAGTCCTTTACGACCACACAAGTAACTAAGTGACGTAACAACAAAACCTTTCACAACAGACTAAGCTACTTAAATATTGTTAACAATGTTGAATGTGAACTAATTTAACTTGCATAACTATTTAGAAAAATAATTTTAATGCTTCTGTTTGTCCTTTAGCTTTGTGAGGACTCTGATGAAGAGTTTGTGCCACCAACACCACCACGAGGCCAAGCAGCACCGCAGGTATGTGAAGTTATGTCAAGCACAGCAATCTCATGCTTTATAATGACTTTAAGATAGCTCTTTTGGCGATTTGACTTTGTTTATCCGTCGTCCTTTCCAAAGGAGAACTGTCAGTTTTGAAAAGTCTGCCAGATTGAAAACAAAACAAGAAACAGAAACAAGGACAGCTCAAGTCCTGCCTTTAATAATCTAAAGATATAATTAATAATCTAAAGATTTAATAATCTAAAGATTCAAAACACCAATTCAATAGACCATTCTAGTCGTGGCTTGGTGAAGAACAAGAAGAATCACAAAACAGTCCATTTAGGGCATTTAAAGAGCATATATTCGCTTCAAATATGTTGCATTTACTGGAAAATATTTTCATTAACTTCTACCAAGAAAAGGGAATTGAATATTTGAAGTAAAAGTGCAAAAAAATTCACTTTTGTGATTCTTCTTGTTCTTCACTCGGCCACGACTAGAATGGTCTATTCAAAAAATAATGTTAATGCTTCTGTTTGTCCTTTAGCTTTGCGAGGACTCTGATGAAGAGTTTGTGCCACCAACACCACCACGAGGCCAAGCAGCACATTCTGAAGAAGAGCACATGCCACCAACAGCAACCCCGCCGAAAAGAAATTGCTTCCTCTCCAAGTTCTCAGAGGCATTTAATAAGGGCCAAGCTGCACTGAAGGTATGTGAAGTTATCTCAAGCACAGCAATCTCATGCTTTATAATGACTTTAAGATAGCTCTTTTGGCGATTTGACTTTGTTTATCCGTCGTCCTTTCCAAAGGAGAACTGTAAGTTTTGAAAAGTCTGCCAGATTGAAAACATAACAAGAAACCAGGGCGTGGAAATGGCCAAGGAGATCGTGAAGCGATGCTCGCGCCTTCGGTGCAGGGGTTACGCACTTCTTCGAGATTATGAAAACCAGGCCTTTGTTTTCAAAACGCTTTGCACAGATGGAAAGAGCATGAAATGAAGGGTGCATTAGGCTAATTGCCTTCCTCGATACTTCCTGTTTTACCCATAATAAATTGAAGGGTTTTTACCGAAAAACACGAAAACTCGAAAATTTAGGAAAAATCTTGGCCGCGCCATCCCAATGTAAAAATTGCCTCCCTTGTGTGGGCTAAATTGAGGGGACTCAGGCAGGCCACTAGGCCTAATGCACCCTAAATTTCATGCTCTTTTGATCTGTGCAAAGCGTTTTGCAAACACCGACCTAGTTTTCAGAATCTCGAACAAGTGCGTAACCGCTGCACCTCGCTCGAGCATAGCTTCACGCGCCTCCTTCGCCGTTGCCACCCCCTGAAGAAACAGAAACAAGGACAGCTCAAGTCCTGCCTTTAATAATCTAAAGATATAATTAATAATCTAAAGATTTAATAATCTAAAGATTCAAAACACCAATTCAATTCAAAAAATAATTTTAATGCTTCTGTTTGACCTTTAGCTTTGCGAGGACTCTGATGAAGAGTGTGTGCCACCAACACCACCACGAGGCCAAGCAGCACATTCTGAAGAAGAGCACATGCCACCAACAGCAACCCCGCCGAAAAGAAATTGCTTCCTCTCCAAGTTCTCAGAGGCATTTAATAAGGGCCAAGCTGCACTGAAGGTAGGTGAAGTTATCTCAAGTACAGGAAATTAAACATAACATACTGCACCTACGAGTGGAAAGAAAACTAAATAAGTGTTTAGCAATAAGGCTTATCTTAATAATTGTGACACTAAACTGAGAATGGAGTGCTGAGTATGGATATGACTTGGTTAAATTTTCACTCCAGCGTATTTTCTTTCTCCTCCGCCTTTCACTCCACTCCCAACTGCAGTGATCACTTTACATGAGTTGAGGTTAGAAACCACTGTTTATCTAATCCCTTTCGGTCACTGATGTCCCCAGCGGATTGCTTTCCTGCATATTTGCAACACGAGGGTCCTTATTCCTCAGTCGAAGTCGCTAGCGTTTTAAGAAATAAATATTCCGGACAAAGATGAGCTTGGAGACTATCTGCCACAAAGTTAGACTTGTTCACTCCATAGTTTTTATTTACTATGATTATGAACAATTGTCTAACAGAAATTTACGACTCGGTGAACGTGAACTAACCATTAGATACAAAGCCGTGCCTTTAGAAGTTGCATGTTTTGTTTGTCGTCAAGTAGTATACTGCGCGCTGGAAGTTTCAACACAGACGGAGTTGTTTTTCTTTCTCCGCTCTCCTCGTTCCTGGGGCCCCGGCACGGCAGGCCCGGCCGCCAGGGCCTGGCTATCGGCTATGACTCATCATCCCCACCCACCCCTCCACCTTGCCGAGACCGAGGGCCCGAGGAGGGGGCCCTTGCCGTAGGAGCCGAAAGTCCACGACCACCACGAACACGCGTGGAGGGGGGTTTGAAGGTGGAGGGCGGCGTAGGGGCGCAAGGGCTGCCTTGCCTGGCAGCCTGCAAGGCGATTCCTCACAGACATCATGGGGGCTATAGGGCCCCACTGAGCGTGCGACTGGGGGAAGAAGGGAACGGAGGGGCAGAGTGGGGAAGAGCCTAGCCCCCATGCATGGGGGCTGATGTCGGTGCGGAATCGCCCTACTGGGTGGCTGCCGGACCCGGCCCGCACACCGCGGCGAGGCATCGGAGGGCGTCTCCGAGCTCTCTGATGTGCCTTGGCCCGCCCGCGCTGCCCTCCTCTGCTCGGCCTGCTGCCGCTTGTACTCGACCGTTTCATCCTCGCCGCTGCAAGGACGCCGAGGGAGGCGAGGGCTCTACCTTTTGCCGCACCGCGGCACACTCGAACACTTCGACGACTACTTGCCGGGTACTGAGGCGGCCACCATCGTACCCGGGAGGAAAAAAAGAGGGGGGCGTCGCCGTTTGCCGATCAATCTTGGCGGGCTTGGGGCTAGGAGAACGTGGGCGTGATGACGGTAGCCTCGTGCGTGGTAGTTCACATCTTCACGCCGGTACAAGAACCATGTTCTCGTATACCGGCTGAAGGTTAGGTTGGGCTTTGGCTTTGACGCGAAGGTGGAGCGGAACGCGGACAGCCCGGCGTGCCGCGGACGCCGCCTCGGCCTCCTTGTCCACGGCACGGCCGCAGTGAGGTGCGCACCGCAGGGACAAGGATGTTATATTTCGCAGTGAGCGAGGGGGTGGGGGGGGGGACCTGCAAGCTGCACTCGCTCGCGCCCCTCGTCCGGGCCGGCGTAAGTCTGCTGCGGGACGTCGGCGCCTCCATTACAAATACACTGCAGTTTCATTGCGGTGAAGTCGAGGCGTATTGCCAAGACCAGCCCCCCCCCCTCTTTTCCAACTACCCTGAAATGGTCCGCGCATTTCCAGAATCACTAGGAGCTATGAATTCCCTGTTCCCTGCATGTCATGTTCCTCCGCCTGCTCAAATTCTGCTCACGTTGACGATCACCTTGGCTTTGCAAACTGAATTCAGGAGTCGTTTGGGTCACTGCCGTGCCGGGCCCTTGGGTCCTCACGCCAGTTTTCTTTCAATCTCAAAAGTATTTTCCTACATTCCAGGCTCCCAAGCGCCAACCCTCAGCAGAGGCTGCTGCACCCTCGCCGCCAAAGATGAGCCGCAGCACTGCACCTACCCCCCCACCCCATCCCGCCCACCGCAAGGAGGCTCTGCCCTCTGAATCAGAGGAGGGTGAGCCCTCTGCTTCTGCCAGCAGTGTCGCCAAATCAATGGAGAAATCTGAAGAGAACAGTCCAAAGAAGAAGCGGAATCGGAACCGTTACCAGCGGCGGAAGTTATTGAAGGCTGCCCTCCTGCGAGCGGCCGGCGTGCCGCTGCCCGCTGACGGCGTCGGCCTTCAGCAGAACGCCGCTGTCGCCGTCCCGCCCGAGCCAGCCGTCGGTACTTCGGTGCTCACCGTTGGCGCTGCAGAGCAGCCCATGAGCGGCCCACTCCAGGAGGTCGCCGCCCCGCTGGAGCCTGCCGTGCAGCCCATCAGCTGCCCACTCCAGGAGGTCGCCGCCCCGCTGGAGGCTGCCGTGCAGCCCATCAGCTGCCCACTCCAGGAGGTCGCCGCCCCGCTGCTCCCTTGCTTCGGCGATTAGCGCGCCTTCGGAAGGCACACAACATGTGATTTTAAAGGCATAATCGATCTTATTTCTATGAAATCTATTATATGGCAAGTAGAAACATTAGGCGCTCAATTTTCTTATGAAGATATTCCTTTTGATTTGCTTGATAAGGCTCAAGCAGTTTTTCTTTTCTACCAATTTTCAAGAGTTTTACCGGACACATACTGGAGAGTCCCCCTAGCAGAGTTCCCCCTCTTCGCTAAATATTTTTATTTAAATTAAAAATGAAATAAAAATAATCAATATAAATATTTATTAAAAATATTCAATAAAAATATTCAATAAAAATATTCATGGCTTGCTCCTCGCTCGTGACGGTCGGCGACAATTGAACACAAACCGAGTCGTCGGGAGGCGTTCCCACCTAAACCTGTAAATTTATGAGGTCTAACCAATCCTAACCAAACTTAACGGGCTCGTGACAAGTCTTTTTCTATCTCAGATAGATATTCCTCTAAGGCGGCAGATCTTATGCTACTAAAGGCAGATCCTCCTCTAATGCGGCAGATCTTATGCTACCTGAAACAGGTCCTTCTCTTACGCGGCAGATCTTATGCTACCTGAGACAGATCCTTCTCTTACGCGGCAGATCTTATGCTACCTGAGACAGATCCTTCTCTTACGCGGTAGATCTTATGCTGCCTGAGGCAGATCCTTCTCTTACGCGGCAGATCTTATGCTGCCTGAGACAGATCCTCTTCTAACGCGGTAGATCTTACGCTTTCAAGGCAGATCTAGGCTAGAGAAACGGGTACTTGGGTACTTCAACCGCCTTCACATGCACGGCTCTTTTGAGTGCGGTCACGGCTCGCACCGGGCAGGCGCGCCTCATCTTAGCGCCCTCTCCTTTAAAAAAAAAAAGCTCAATATTTTAATTGAATACATTTTTAATATATTTAATAAATTAATAAATATTTATTTGATAAAAAATATTCATTAAAATATTTATGAAAAATAAAATAAAATTAGGGGGGAACTCTGCTAGGGGGACTCTCTAGAAGTTTACCCTAACTTCAAGGGTAAAACGGTTAACTTTATATTAAATAGTTGTCAGTGGCAATTTTACGACTGATTATGCATTTATTGTTTCTTTTCTTCAATAAACTACCACAAAAAAATCTAAGAAAATAGCTGCAACCAACAGTTTTAACACGGAGCAGAATGGTATGGAGGAACGGGTCAGGCCCAGCGGGATAGGGCCGGCGAACTACCTTTCGCGGCGGCAGTTGGTAGTTGCTCTGCCCGCCACCACGCGGCGCTCGCGTCGTTATGGCTCTGCTCCGGCCGCTGGGCGCCTTTGCCAGCCACAGTGAGGCATGGACCGGGGACGGTTTTTCGGCTTTAGGTCCTAAACCGTTCAAATTAGAGGGGTAGAGTAAGCGAGGCGATTGTAGGTCTCAGTTTAAGCTACAATCGGCTCGCTTAGTATACCCCTCTAACTTCAACGGTTTAGGAGGTAGTAGTGGAAAACCATCTCCCTCCGGTACCTCCAGCTAAATCTGGCTATATCTTTAGCAAGCCTTAAATATAACATTTTTGCATAAAATTTTAGCAACCTAAAAGAAATTTTTGCCGTTATTACTGGTAGTTTTTTTTGGCGGTTGTCGTTATAGTTGCTATAAAGGATGTGTTTCGTTTTTGGTTGTGATAACGGTACTGACACAATAGGTCGTATTCCGATGGCCCTAGCGCTCATTTGTTCGCCGCCATCTTTGGTCCAGGTTTCTACAGGGCCTTATGGACAAATCCCTTTTTTATTTTTTTAGACGCAAATGGCGAAAGACACACTCTGGGTATTTTTTTCAGACGTTGCTGAGTATCCTTTCTACTCCCTCAATTTTTTTGGAAGACCTACCTTCCCCCATTTGAGTTTAGAAAAATAAAAAAGGGATTTGTCCATAAGGCCCTGTAGAAACCTGGACCAAAGATGGCGGCGAACAAATGAGCGCTAGGGCCATCGGAATACGACCTATGGTAAGAGAAATATTTTTTTCAGTAGGATAATTTTATAATATTTGAAAGAGCATTGTGATTAAAATATAAAAATATACTATGATAAGTAATATGCAAATGAAACATGTTCATTGTGTGGAAAATACACTAAAACAGGCCTCACAATATGATAGAATAAAACTCAATTATTAATTAATTCAAATATTATTTTTAAAAGATAATTTATGTTCTGTACTAGTGCTCAAAACACCAAAGTTGACAATCATACATTATGTATGATTTGAAAATGATCTGTGGAATATTTGCACATATTTACCATAAGAATCACACAATTAGCTGTGTTTAAATTGAGTGTCAGTACCGTAACCACAACCAAAAACGAAACACATTCTTCATAGCAACTATACCGATCAAACGACAACCGCCAAAAAAACTACCAGTTATAACGGCAAAAATTACTTTTAGGTTTCTAAAATTTTATGCAAAAATGTTATATTTAAGGCTTGCTAAAGATACAGCCAGATTTAGCTGGAGGTACCGGAGGGAGATGGTTTTCCACTTCTACCTCCTAAACCGTTGAAGTTAGAGGGGTATACTAAGCGAGCCGATTGTAGCTTAAACTGAGACCTACAATCGCCCCGCTTACTCTACCCCTCTAATTTGAACGGTTTAGGACCTAAAGCCGAAAAACCGTCCCCGGTCCATGCCTCACTGTGGCTGGCAAAGGCGCCCAGCGGCCGGAGCAGAGCCATAACGACGCGAGCGCCGCGTGGTGGCGGGCGGAGCAAGCTCCAACTGCCGCCGCGAAAGGTAGTTCGGTTTTCGTGCAAAGCCGTTCCTCCATACAATTCTGCTCCGTGGTTTTAATGAGAGGGCAATGGCGAAATATAGTTAAACTTCTTTTTCTTTAGATATTCTGGACTTTGTTTTGTTTGCTAAGTTGTATAAAATAACTGTTGCTCTTCACGTAAAAATGATGTTTATAGTAAATAATTTTCCTGTCACTTTGATTTAAATTGTTTGATTATGTCACCTTGACCTCCTTATGCACATTTGATTTTTTAATTTTATGACATTGAAAACTAACTCAGTGGAACTTTCATTTGATTATTAAATTTACTGTTACCTCTGCTTTGGATACATTGTCATAATGCCTTTCAATGCAGTTTCCAATTGTCAAACTGGCTAATTTAGGTCACCTAACACTCCATTCTGCTCTTCTTGCTCCAGTCATATGCTTATCACAAGTACCTAGAAACAGAAAGAAAGTAATGTGACTTTTGATAACAGCATAATTATCCAGAGAAATCGAAATCTTGGTAATGCACCTTCCAGGTATAGGAGAATTGCTGGAACTGCGAGCAACCTTTCCTCGTTCATTCATCACTTTATCACGTTAAATATAGAACATGACAATTATCATCTTCATTTTTCTTCTATCAGGAATCCCTGTCTTGGGAAGCTGGCACTGTTGCACAGCCCAACCAACCCACAGCCCAAGCCTTTCTTGCAACAGGTGGGCATTGCCAACGTCGGTAAGTGAATTTTCTAAGGTCCCATCAAAGTCAACTTCAAACAATCAAAAGAACAAAGCGGCTTTCAAAGACAAAACTGAAAAATTTAAGTGAAAAAAATTAAAAATTAAACAACACTTCAGCCTTGAGAAGCGATAACCAGGAGAAGACCTCAGTTTCATCGTTGTCAAAATGGGAGCAACAGTTGGCACAACAGAACCGACTGGACTGGACTGGAGCTGGAGAGCCTGTAGCGTTCTTGGAGGACGCTTATTCCCTCCCGGCTACAGTACTACAGGTTTGTTCGCGTGCGCGCTAAAAGTTTTTTTTTTTTTTTTTTTTTAAGTATTTTTATTCTTGTTGTTATTGCGAAAGATCGACAGACCCCACGAATTTCGTAAGCCGTCAAAAGGGCAGGTACGCGTAGCGGTCGTATACATCCCGGTACGTGTACGCAAACTCAAACAGATTAACTTGTGGTACAGGATTGATTGTTAAAGGGATCATTTTCGTCGAAACCGTTACCGGTTGACTCATGTTGCCTGTTCCCCTCTCGCTGTGCGCTTCAAGTCGATCATCACTTTACGTCCAGTCGCGACTACCTTTGGTCATCGATATTGAGGTTAGGGGGTAACGTTCTCAGTGTGGGCAAGAAAAATTGGTCATTGTTTGCAAATGATTCCCGGGGAGTAAACATATTTGTGTCACTCTCGTGCAAGGATATACTCTTGATTAGTGGCGGAATGATGTATTCACGCAAAGTTTGGTTAGGAATCCCTTGTGAAGCTTTCAATGCTTCTTGTTGGCTTGTCTCTGATTGACGCATACCAATGGGAAACATTTCGCGAGGCTTCGTTTCGCTCGGTTTCCCTAATAATTCGTTCTTTTTCTTCCTTGTCTGATGCAGGTTCTCAGTTCTGTGGGCCAACATTCTATGAAACGTTGAAGTTTTGTCATGTTGGAACAGCTCAATCTCAGACAACCAGCCTCAGATTAGGAGAGGAAAAGCCGAGTACGTAAACATTGATTTACTTCTGAAACTAAGGAAACCTGCATAGCTAAAATCAAATGTTTTATTTGCAGGTTAGGAGACCAACTGCTGTCATCAGACCAAACAATAGATGTGAGGGTATGTTTCTGCAGCCAGCGAATCTTGCCCTTCATACTTGCTCAAGGTAGTTGTTTGTTTGTGAAACTGATCATACAGCTTCACTGGTTCTTCTGTCAAAAGTGCTGAATTGTTTTTTTTTTTTGTTTTTTTGTGTTTTTTTTTTCTCAGACTTGTCCATTCTGTTGTTGATGTTAAAGTCAGTACTTGGTACTGGCATGGTGAGGAAACTTGTGAACCGACTTGTGCCCAGGGTTGTTGCTTGCTGTTCTTCACAAGCCGTGATGAAGGCCTGAATGATTTTCGGGTACAGAGTGAATGATCAGATTAATTCGAGAAGTTTCCTGGTTTGTTTGTGGCTTCCAACGAGGTGAGTTTGAGTTTTATGACTCGTGTATGGGAATGTGTGTGGTGTTCTCAGAGTTTTATTTCCTTTCTCATTGTTTTATATTTTGTAACTGTGGTTTGTCTTGGCGGAGGGGAAAGGGAGAACACTAAGATGGACCACTTGTACCGATGTTTGTGTGTCAAGTGTTTTCAAGTTTCTGCTCTCTTTCTTTGCAGATTTGTGCTTTTTTTGATGCCGTCCAGGAAAACACCCGTGCAACAGGGAGCGGCACCCCATAACTTGTGCCTCCTAGCGACTGCTTTAAATGTACCCAGTGAATCCATTAAATTTTTAAGATCACTCCCCCTATTCAAGGCTATCGCATTTGGGCCTGTTAAGGGAAGAGGTGAATTCTTCAGTCTGGTTGGTTTGTCTTTCATCTTCTCTTCTGGCACTTGACCTGGTCTGTGAAACAGAATTGCCGTCCTCAGTAACACACAATGTGGTGCGTATCCAAACTCATTGTTTTCCTTTTTACATATCTTAGAGGCTCTTGATTGGCTTTGATATGTCAGGCTGGAATGATATCTTAGTGTGCATATGCTGAGAAAACCTTGTAAACTGATTGGGCGTGTATTTCTCAAACCCTTTGACACGCTTGCCATGTGATGAAGCTGTCATTGTGAGCTCTGAGCTGGCAGGCAGCAGTTTGGATTTGAACCATGATGTCTATTGACTCTTGGAGTAACTTTTAACCCTTCATTGCTCATGTGGTCATCTTGTTCCACTTTCCAGGGGAAAGGCACTTCGTGCTTGTGAAGGAAGCAGTGGGAAATTATGCCAGATTGCCTACAGGAACACCCCAGACACTTTCATTTGTGCTGAACCAACTGTGAGTTTAATATCTTATCAACTCTCATCTAGAAATGTTGAAGTTTGTCTTTTTAGTAATTAATTAATTAATTAATTAATTTTTTCTCTCATGTTTTGATGGAATCAAGTTGGACGTATTACTTTGGGCACGCTTTGAGTTTCTGGTGCAGACTCATGTTTGGGAAAAAAATGTAGCATTTAATTTTTTTTATTTTTTTTTTTGAGGAGGCTTCCTTTTTTTGTAATACAGGTGCACTGTTTTCTTTGCGTACGTCCAATGAGATTTCAGAGTTGTTATCTTAGGGGGTCTGCTCGATCCAAGCCCCGGCGGAGCGCGTGAAGCAGGCGGGCCTTGCCCAGCCTCTGGCCGTGACGCTGCTGCAACGCTCCACCACTCTCAGCGACGGTCGGCCCCGCCGTCCGCGCGCGCTCCGACTACCCGACTCTGCCGCGCGCCCGTCCTCTCGCGCCTCTAGGACGCCGGCGGGCGTGCGCACCGCGCCGAGCAACGGTTCGACCGGTCAGCCGCGCTTCACCGCTGAGCATCCGTTCCAGCCGCAGCCCCCAAAGGGTGGGGGCCTGTCCAGGTGACCATCCGAGTCGCGAACGCAGTTCGCGGACGACACAAGTGAGGCAGCTACGCCATGCCACGCCGCCACCGGCCGTGCGAGCAAGACGGTGCGAGCGGTGCTACTGGGAGTGCGAGAGGGACAAACGGCCTCCCAGCAGGTTGTTGATGGAGCTGAGGCGTTGGGCGGGTCGGATACGAGCGGGTCTAGTGGCAGTCGACCCGCCCGCAGCCAGGCGGCGGATGGAACGGATGCCAAACGGATGGATATGCATGACGTGAGCCTCCCCTTCTCTTTCCTCAGGAGCTGTCATGCTTCCCTGTTTTGTTTTTTTTTGTGTGTGTGGGTGTGTGGGTTTTTAAGTTTAGCTTCTGCAAACCTGCGCACATAGTACCTGATCTCATTTATTCCGAAGTCAAAAATCAAAATAAATCGACACTCTCTGACGCCGAGTGGCATCGAATCTATGACCCGGCACTACCGGCCAGCCAATCCTCGCTCCCGGCAGCGCCTGTCTTTCAGATCTGTCTTTGCATCCTCTGTCACCGTGTGGAGCAGCCCGAAGGAGTCTCTGATGCCCTGAGACCTCTTGCGATGATGTCCGTCCTCCTTGCCGGTTCACCAATCCGGGGGGAACTGAATGGAACGTGTTGTCCCAGTCGCTTTGTGGTAGAGTGGCTCTGCAACAGTGATCAGACAAAATACGGAGGAAAGGTACAATTCTTTACTTGGCACTAGTGCAACGAAAGCATCAAACACGCTCGCCGATTAAGGGACGTTACAGGTTGGAATGCCACACGACATAGCACTGTTGGTGCGTGTGGGAGCATTCGCGAAGCTCCCACTCTGAACAAATATCCATCCGGCGCGCACCGCTCGTAACCTGCCTCCAGGTGACTACTGGAGCAGAAGTGGGCTTGCGGGAATGCTTATAGTACGCAGCGGGCGGGTCTCATCGCACCAGCAAAGCGCCTGCGAAGTGCAGGGTAGGCAAACCCGCACGACACGTGAGTCCAGCGCGCTGCCTACCCATTCCTACTCAGGCGCGCGGAACTCTTCAAATTCTGCGCAGAGTGGTGTTAAAAAGCGTTGTCAATTAAATGCTGTGTGGTACGGAAGATTGGAGCCTAGGTGCCTTAAGGCTTCGAGCATACCACTCATCCTGTACACCGGGGGCCAGGACGCAATCGTATACTACAACCAAGCCGAAAGCAGGAAGCGTTTCAAAAGCGGGTCGAGATGCCTGAAGCTCGTTGCTATTTTGGCTTCTACTTCGGGCAAGGTGAAGCAACATCAGCATTTGGCTGTGGTAACTCACCTGTGTTGGTGATCCTTCCCACTTTCCCCCCCTCTACTTCCAAAAAACTCTTACTGTACACGGTATTGAAAAGGAGACAAAATCAGTGCCTAGAGGCAGCAGCAGCCTCAAAACGCCGTGTTGGGGTTAATTTTTGCCCTCTTTTCTAGCTCGTTACGCTCTCTCTTTTCTCGACGGAGTCGAGCACCGTTGCCGTTGGTGGTGGAGATGGCAGCGGCAGCACCAACTGCTCTTCAGGGAACGTCTCTCTCCCACTCACGGGGCGGTCCGTGGGGGTACGAGAGAGACAGTGGGGAAGGGCAGTGCGAAATCGGTGCAAAGAGCCATGCCAAATAAGCTAAGCTACCCTTTCAAAATAATGCCCTTTTTTTTCTCAATTTTTGGCAAAAAAAAAGTTTTGTGGTTTATGGACGGTCCCTACGCGCGGGGCTCAATTGGGGCTCTAGCCGGGGCTCGAGTAGGGCTCTGAATTTTTGGGCTCGGCTCAGGGCTCAGGCCGGGCTCGGACCGGGGCTCAAGCCGGGCTCAGGTCGGGGCTCTGGCAGTCGGGGCTCAGTCCGGGCTCAAGTCGGGGCTCGAGTCGGGCTCGACCGGGGCTCTAGCCGGGGCTCAGGTCATCGGGGCTCAAACGGGATGGGGCTCATGTCTACCCTGCCCACCGACACCGACCGCGCGCAGCTGTGATGTGGGTTGCCTGATCAACAACAGCTCAGCAGCTTTCACAGGCAGGTGGCGTGAGCCGACAAATAGTTCAGATAAATTGTAAAAACTAGGAGCTGTGAGCCCTGCACTGTCTGGCTAAGAGAATGCCATCAAGCTAAAAAATTATTTAAAACCAGAAAGATTTGTATCAATGGCAGCATAGCACAAAACACCACGCAACTCTTTCAGTATAGCACAGCTGGCTCTAATAAAACTGCCTTCGCGCGCTAGAAAAAGTCAGGCGTTACCTTGCCTTAAGAGTCAGCCCAGGTACGCTTACGCACCCTGAAAAATATCTAAGTAACTTTGGATTAGGTAACTGCTGAGTTTTAACATAGAGTGTGTTGCACTAGTTGCGAAAAAAGAGCTAAATGTCGGGTAACTCTGTTGTGACTGCGCTGCGGGAAGCGTGCACTGAAGAGCAAGGGTTCAGTCGATGAATAACACCTCAGTTACCCAGGTTCTGTTAACTGCGCAATTATGCCACAGGGTGTCCTGCACCGGTTGCGACAAAAAGTGCTTAATGTCAGGTAACTCTGTTGTGATTGAGCTGCGGGAATCATGCCCTAAAGAGCAAGCGTTCAATCGATGGATAACACCTCAGTTACCTGAGTTCTATTAACTGCGCAGTTACACCACAGGGTGCACTGCAAATCGAAGTGTGGGACAGGCATGCACTAGATAACGTTGGACAAACTGTCCCACGCTTCCAAACGTAGGACACGGTTTGTCCCACACTTCCAAGTGTCGGACACGGGTTTGTCGTACCCCTACAAGCGTGGGACACGGTTTGTCCCACGTTTGTAAGCGTGGGACACGGTTTGTCCCACGTTTGTAATCGTGGGACACAGTTTGTCCTACGCTTGTAAGCGTGGGACAAATACGTGTCCCACACTTACAAGCGTGGGACAAGTTGTCCCACGCCTACAAACGTGGGACAGTTTGTCCCACGTTATCTAGTGCATGCCTGTCCCATACTTGGATTTGCAGTGTGTGCTGCACTGGTTGCGATAAGAAGTACTTAGCGTCGGGTAACTCTTTTGTGATTGCGCTGCGGGAATCGTGGCCTGAAGAGCCAGCGTTCAGTCGATGGATAACACCTCAGTTACCCGGGTTCTCTTAACTGCGCAATTGTGCCACAGGGCGTCTTGCACCGGGTGTGACAATAAGTGCTTAATGTCGGGTAACTCTGTTGTGTTTGCGCTGCGGGAAGCGTGCCCTCAAGAGCAAGCGTTCAATCGATGGATAACACCTCAGTTACCTGGGTTCTATTAACTGCGCAGTTACACCACAGTGTGTGCTGCACTGGTTGCGATAAGAAGTACTTAGTGTCGGGTAACTCGTTTGGGATTGCACAGCTAGGTGCGCGCTCTGGTAACTGTGCTTCCGCGGGCTTGAAAACATGTTAGTTACCCGGCTTTGTTACCTGCCCACTTACGGCACAGGTTGTGCTGCACTTGGTTGTGGCAAGAAGCGCTTTATGGAGGGTAACACTTTTGAGCTTGCGCAGCCGGGAGCGCGCTTTTTTAATACTTCCTTCGGCCGCTGGAAAATAGCCTAGTTACCTGAGCTTTTTACCTGACGAAAAAACCTTGGGTATGCGACGTATCGTCGCTGACGTCACGGACGTCCCATAACCTCACACATCGAATTACTGCACACCTCTTGCTTCCTAGCGTCTTTGATATGGATTTTGCGTGCAGGGACGATTGATGCCAAGTTTCTCTAATGTCCGTCACCAGTCTCGCTGCATCGTGGGATCACGTAAGCGTTTTATGGTGATTTAAAGTTGCCAAGTGGGCACCGGAGGTTTGCTGATGGCGAGGCCTACCGCCAGAGTAAGCCACCTTACTAGGACCTAAAGCGTGGAGTATTCCCACCAGGGGGGTTCATTTCTTTTTGCGATGATAGTACACTAATGCGAGGTGCTGCGCATTCGATTCCTATATTTTTTCATCGCAGTGTTTGAAACGTGAGACCCTGGATGCTGCTGGATATTGCTTATGCGATGCTTGGAGAGGATACAATCCGATGGGGTCAAAATGTTTAAATTTAAAGAAATAATAATTAAAAAAAAAAAGATCACTTTTGAGACTCTGCTATATTTAAACGGTTCGTCAGAAAAATACGCGTTGTGCTCAGTGGACTCTATAGTTCATAACCTATTTTTTATGCACCATGGAAAGCCTCTCAAACGATTTTATGACCATTTCCCTAAGATTTGGAACTTTTCCGGTAGTTTTTGGACGTTTTTTGTCAATAGGTCCCACAGTATGAGCCGTAGCTCAAGTCTGGACACAGATTTAGATTCCTTGGCTCATTTTACGCCAGGACACCTATTTGGCGACCAACTAGCGGGAAAACTCATGACATAAGGCAAAATACCCAGATTTAAGTCGAAAAAGCCAGGCAAGCTCACAGGTGTATGCTTGCTTATCCGAGCACACTTTTATCCCACCTATTAAAATGCACACTCCGACAGCTGTGTGCTTGGCGAAGCATACTTCTATAGATGTGTGCTTGTCCGAGCGTACACCTATAGATATTTGCATACGCTCCCACTGCTGTGTACTGAGCACACACTTGATCTTGCAGTGTATTCGGTATCGATCTGCGAGCACAAGCTGAAATCACCGTTCGTGCGAAGGGGAAACTGACACGCGAAAACGTTACCCTTAGTGGAAGACGAAAAACCTGTTCCAAACAGGAGGGCGCACGTCAGTGGCCAGTGCGAAGAGGAGCAAGAGATCTCTGCAGTCGCAATTCGTTTGCAATCTCAAGTCCTCATACTCCGAAGTAATTATGTACTAAGGATTCTTCTTTATGTTACTAACCTAACGTTCGCGCGTTCAAAGTAAAAACTTTTTAAGTGAGCAAAAAGTGGGATTGATTGGGTACGTTACGAATAGTTTGAAGCTGCCACAATACGGACGGAATTGAGTTTGCTGCACAGCTGTCTGGCGCCTCTGGGTCACAAGTAAACCATCCGTAGATACGGACTTCAAAACCTTTCAATCACGGTCTGAAACAGCTGCACTATCAAGTTTCATCCGTTATCATAGCTGCTCAGAGTTGTGCGTATCGTACAACCCTTGTATTCGCACACACTTCAGGTGAGGTGTGGGTGAAAATATCCAATCCTTGCCCAAGGCTTTTCAAACTTTAGGATAATTGACTTGAAAAATTTATGTTAGAAACCAAGGTTTGTTCAAATAGATTCGTCCATTCAGCAACAGTGGGCAATTTTCCCTCAATTAAGTCGCATTGTACAAAACCTTCCTGCACAAGACATTTTGACGACGAAGTTTGAAACTTGTTTTACCCCTCCATTACAATTTTCTAGGGAGATAATCCTGTGTTCCTTCATTTGTTTTGTAACGGCAGGTTTGGCTATTTTATCCCACCCCCCGCAGTATACACTTTTTGCCCTTGTTTTTCCATTTTTTTAAAAAGGTTTTAATTTTTATTGGTTTGCGGGAGTCATGTCGCTCTTTTTATCGACCCATGACCCCCTCCTTCCCTCGAGTGTAGGTGTGCGCCTGACCAGGCTGCTCTTGGTTTCCAGGCTGCCGGTATGGAAGGCCTGCCCGACGAGCTACTGCTGCACGTGCTGTCGCTGGTGGCGGACGGCGCCTCGCTGCTGGCCGCGGTGCCGCTCGTGTGCAAGAGGTGGCTGCGGCTGGCGGCAGACCCGCGGGCATGGCGCACAGTGGACGTGCACTGGGAGCCGCGGCACTCGCAGGCCGCAGCGGCACCGCTGGAGGTAGGTGGAGTGTGGTGAGGACAAGTCGGGCTAGAGCTCCAAAGGTGGGAAAGACCCGAAGGCAGAGACTCAGTACTACAGCCGCACACCAGTGCACCCAGTTGTGCAGATAGGATGCGCAGGTAGCTACTTTGGTGTCGGTGTGAGGGGGAGAGAGCTCCAGCCAATAAGAGCGCTTATCCTCACCTATCTTCATACCACCCTAAGGTGGGGGAGGGGGTAAGGTGCACCACGGACTGCACTGGTAAAACAAGAACGTAACCCTGTTCTGGAGTCAAGCATTAATTTACGCTCCAGTACGTTTAACATAAGGGTAAGTGTAAAGTAAAACAAGCTTGGGCCCGCCCTTCGACCGTCGCATCTCGCACGCACCCTGTGAACGAATATCGCAAACTTACCGATGCACCAACTTGACTAGCAGGTTCACTGCGGCTGGGTACACCGTCGGGTTTCCGCCCGGGAGGAGCGATGTTAGAGTAGGTTCACCATGTGAACCCATCGCCCAGGCGGAATATGCACGTGGTGATCCCCTTTCGCTGCCATGGGTTGTACCCAACCTAACTTGAGCATTTCCGGTCCGATTTCAACGGGATATGTGTCGTTCCACTCGGATGGCCCGTGCGGTGGGTTCATATTGTGAACCCACAGTGTACCCACAGTGTACCCACCCCGTGTACCCACCCTAACTCGGCCATCTTCGGTTCGATTTCAGCAGGACATGTGCCGGACTCGGACGAGCAGTGCTGTGCGTTCAAATTGTGTACCAGCCCGTGTATCCACCATTTCGAGTCGAAGACCCAGGTTGCGACCATTCGTTGAAAAGGACCAAGACTAATTCTTGGACGATTCTTGGACAGGTGTCGATTGACTCGGATGGCCCGTGCGGTGGGTTCGTATTGTGTACCCACAGTGTACCCACTCGTGTACCCACCCTAACTCGGCATTTTCCGGTCCAATTTCAACGGGACATGTGTCGTTCGACTCAGACATTCATTGGAGTGCCCACCCCGTGACACCCCGCGTGCCGTGCGTGATTTTTAAAAATAAAAGATTTTGGGATATCGTGTGTCCATTTCTATGTTTTCAAGGGCGTTGATGACGAATTTGGCCTTAAATCAAAGTTGAGGGTATGTTTAACGTCAATACAGCAAGTTTTCCGAAATAAAATCGAAGTGACTGCAAATTTGAACATTTGAGACCCACGCTACAAATATGAAGCCTCATTCGTCATCCACGCCCCTAATAACAGAGGAATGGACACACGACATCCCAAATCTTGTACTTTTAAAAATCACTTCTTCTTGATCCGCCCCTGGAAATTTCAGAATCAAAAATTTAATTTGTTTTTGAGTTCTCTACGCCCAAAAAGTCGACATCACAAGTGCAAGATGGAGACCCTTAGAGCTTAAAAATACATATTACTCTGGTCCGTACTGCTCCACACAGCAAACATTAGCCGAAATAAAACTCTTAAAACGGATTTCCTTTCTTAAGGGGAGACTCTGGTGGAAATGTTACTTTCTTCAAAAAAAAAAAAGGTCCCATTGTGAAAATTTGGTAAAAATATGATGTCTTACCAAGTAAATATCAAAGGAGTAGCTACAAGTTGCGTTCAAAATTTCGACCTTATTCAATTTTGATCAAGTTTGACGTTTGCTGTTACATTGTTCAGCCATGCTTAAAAGCCAACTCAAACCCTTTCAAATAAGCCCAGAATAAGCTTTGAAGCTTCATTATTGACGAAATTGCAGCATTTTCAAAAAAGGGCTGCAACGAAAATGTTCAATTCTAACGCATGGCATAAAGTTTTATAAATTGGCATGTTTGAATAAAATTGGTTGTAAGGGGTTTCAGACCAAAGCCAACAAGCCCCAAAAATTTCGTCGAAATCGGAGAGGTCACTTGCAAAAGTATTTAGAACCCCATGGAATGACCCCATGAGTATTCTTGTTTAAGTCCGATATAGAAACGGGTCCGGATTCGTGTTCCTCGCATGATTTTTCATGAGATAATACCATATTTTGAGCTTAGTCGAGTGCATAGAGGCCTCAGAATATCGATTTTTCAGCTTCAGTCAAATTGCGTCAAAAGTTGTCAGTGAAAACTAAAATCGCCCATAAAATCTGAACCGTGCATATTTCGGTCGAACCATTTTGGGGCCTTTCTTAGACCCATACGGACTACCTTTGGCCAAAAAATTGAGGCAATCGTCATTCGTCGTGTATCAAAATCGGGCTTCTTTAAAAAATTGCCTCCGATGCAGTTTGATAGCAGTCCAATTGCAGGCCAACTTCTCTGGAACTGTAGGCCTACTTACTTTGTGCCTTAAATGTTTGAGTTTCAGTGATTTTTTTTAATAAGCAATTATTATTAGTTTTGATTTAAAAAAAAAAAAAACAAAAAAAAAACAAGGTTTAATCTGGGACTTGTACCACTGGGGGCGAGTGCGACTGGATAGTTTTCATGCGTCTTCAGGGCACCGTACTGAAAATTTAATGTTCGGACACAGGGACAAATCACGGCGTTATAACATAGTCAAGATAATTTAGGCCGGAAAACGGCGTGACACGTGGATCACGTTGTCATCTGGCGTGAATGTACCACAATGCGTTTTACGAGAAAAGTCATGCCAAAATCCGGCACGACAGGAAATTTGCGCCTAAAATGGGCATGAATTTCTGAGTCACGCCGATTTTTGGCACTTTGCTGTCATGCCGTTTAATGGCGTGAAACTTTATTCGCGCCCCTGCAGCGGCATGAAGTCACGCTGATAGATCTTCATAGTGTAGCCCCGATGATTCGCTCGCGCGACCTACCACATCGCGAGTGCGAGGGGTGGCCTATCTGCCGGCGCTGGTCCGCCCAACGACGCAGGTGCACAGTGGGTCTGAGGACCGTTGAGGCAGCCAAAATTCTCAACGAGTTTTGCAGAGTTCCAGAGTCGCTTGGTGGGACTCAAACTGAGTGAGTACTTGTATTTTGATGAATATCGCTTTGTATAGGCCCATGTGGTAACTAAAAACATAACTTTTGACTGCATGGGTAGTAAAAGAGATCTTCCTGGTCTGATTCACTGGACCAATATCTTTAAAAACGATGGAACAAAAGTAAAAAGTTGGGCAACACTTTGATGCCGCAAACCAAATTTTCCCCCTCAAACTTCCAATTGAACTTTTTTAAAACTGAAAGTGATAGCTTTCTGTATTATTTTAAACTTGAATACTTAAAATCCACTGTTTGTAGCGGGAATTTTGTGGCTTTGAATGTGTTCACTAGTGGACATTTATTTGGAGCGAGCTTAGGTGAGATGCTGTAATTTGGAGCGTGCCATGCACACTCTTGGGTTTCCAGAGTGGTAAAGGATTTATCGCCAAAGATTTGTGATAAAATTTTATCGCAGCTCTAGGAATGCGATAAATCACAGGAATCGCAAACTCAATCATCGCAGAATTTTGTGTTAAAATTGTCGCAAACTTTAGGACAGTGCATACATGCGTTCGTTACATGAGACCCTAGTGGAGACTACGGAGTACCTAAACGAGTTCCGTGCAAAAGTTGATGAACTTTTTAGCAGATAATTGTTCAAATCAGCTAGCTTTGACTCTCGAGCACAACGAAAATTCCAGCAGCATACCCATACTCTTAGCTCTATACAGGCGGAGGCTTGTCCCGGCGTCCCGGCGTTTAGCGGTTTTTGGCTTCTAGCGGTCGAACGATCAATTTTACACATACACAACCCTTATATTGTTTTAATCGTCCCCTTCCATTCATTGCAATGCACTTTTCAAATTTTCAAAATTCAAAATTTTTAAGTTTGTTGTCGTATTAGCGTGTTCCGGCCTTTCCCGCCGCTATCAGTCTTATTTGGTATCATTTTTCTCGTGGGAACGTAAGGATGCAGAATCCGGCATCCTTTCAACTATTAAACTGATACCCACAAAAGTTCGCATTGAGCAGAAATAAATAAGACGAGCAGGACTTTCCGAGCACCGAGCTGGATTCGGCTGATTCGTGGTTTCCAGTTACCTCACAAAGTGAAGTAAAAAAAAACACAAGTTGGTGCCCGCCAAAAATTATTATAGAAGATATTGAAAAGAAACATTTTTGCTTACCAAATTACATCAAATTTGGGGCTTTTGAATGGCTCAGCGACGTTTCGTCGCTCGGCCGTGATATTCCGCCTCAAGGGTTAAAAATGTCCAAGGAATCCGAATCTGGCCATAATTTTAACCTAGGTGGTCATTTTCTGGGTGTATTTTGAGTTTTTTCCACAAAATTTACATAAAAAGTCCCAAATTTTGGGGTTTTGAGGAAAGAATTTTTTTTTTGTACATCAAAACAACTTTTTCTAACGTAAAAAACTTCATGGATCCAAAAACTGCCCGTTTCCACTTTCTACGACCAGCCGTTCCGGAGCCACGTGGGGTTAAAGTTGCGGAATATTTTGGGGTGGTTAAAAACTGATTTATCTTGGAGGCGCTTTCAGAATGGGCTTCCCTACGCCCACCAAAGGTGCTGTGGTCCAGCTTGCTCACCCTTCCGAAGGCACGGGTGCCTGTCAGGGTCACCACCAACCCGTCCCGCCTTACACTAATGCCTACCGGTGGCCTACCTTGCCCCTGACCACTGGGGCATTCCATGCCAGATCATGCGGGACCCCAAATTCGATGCCTTGGATTTTGATGAAACTCGGTGGGTTTGTTCCTTAGGCACCCAAAAACATTTTGACTCATTTTGGTTTAACCCAAAAAATTATAAAAATTATGTAACAAAAAAAGTTGAATTATTGTTTGAAATTTTATTTTGCGACCAAATCTGAACCTTTTGATTGATTTCCTTTCTTCTCGCCATACTTAAGTAACAAATACCAAGAACGAGTTGAAAAGTCACCTTTTCAGATAAATATGGGCCAAAATGTGCCAAAAGGTCACCATTTTGTGAATACCCAAAAGATGCATCCGAGTATTTTGATGAAAATTTGTTCAAAGGACAGCCTTGCGGTAGTCTACTATATCTGTCATGTAATTGGGCCGGACAATGAAGAAATAGCGGAGACAAAAAATAAAACGCGGTTTTTTACCTTCAAAGACGCATAACATTTTCGTTTTCAGTCAGACGTCATTGTTCTTAAGGAGGTGTTTTTTTTTCGTCTTGACGAGACGAATCGATCGACATAAGCCCATCATTTCGAGAAACCAGGATATATAGGACAGGACGATCGTTCAAACTGCTCCAAATTGACATTGAAAATATAATCTTTTGTGTTAAACCAAAATTAGTCAAAAAAAATTCCGTCAGTGTAGGGTGCCTAAGGAACAAAACCACCAAGTTTCATCAAAATCCAAGACATCGAATTTGGGGTCCCGCATGATCTGGCATGGAATGCCCCAGTGGTCAGGGGCAAGGTAGGCCACCGGTAGGCATTAGTGTAAGGCGGGACGGGTTGGTGGTGACCCTGACAGGCACCCGTGCCTTCGGAAGGGTGAGCAAGCTGGACCACAGCACCTTTGGTGGGCATAGGGAAGCCCATTCTGAAAGCACACACACTATAAAAATTTATGTGCAGATTTTACGACGGATCCTTCGGTAAAAAATTTCCAGCAGTAGCTTTATAGAAGGTGGTTGCAACCGTAGCGTGTAGAAGAGAAACCTGCGTGGATTGGTGAGCCCGGGCGAGCCAATTACTGCACCAATGTTACTAAAAGTTCATGAGAAACGCATTTATTTATGGTACAAAAATTCATAATTTACATTCATACATTCTTCGCAATCACTCTCAGTAATCGACAGGTTAGACTTAATACTTAATTTTATTTATAAATATAAAAATAGCGGCAGATCTCTAAATTAATTCACAAAGGGTGACAGGGTAATTTTGAGGGGCAATTTGCGGCATGGATGGCGGTTCGACTTGGGCCCTAGAACCTCTTCTGGAAGCCGACGTTGAAGTTGTTCTCGCCCTGCCCCCTGCCGGGGCCGCTGAGCACCTGGCTGCGCCCGGCGCCGGCGAACACGCGGGAGTTTCCGTCCCTGGACTGCCACACGTCGGTCTGGCCGTGGATGTTGCCCACCACCTGTCCGGGGCTGTAGCCCACGCCGCCGCCCAGCTGCGTGTTGCGCCGGTCGCCGAAGTTGTGGTTGACGCCGACCTGGCCGGCGCGCGCGTTGCCGGAGCCGAAGCCCGTCGTGTCGCCCGGCATGGGGGACGCCAGGCACGCCGACACGCACACCAGCAGCAGCGCGGACACGGGGAGGGACTGCATGTCCTGCAAAGCGCGTTAACACTGTCATTCAACTAGTCATGTTCCGTTAGGTGTGGAATATTGTCGCGTTCGTTTGAATATGACGTGACGTTTATTGGAATGTGACACGGCTGTCTTATAGGGACGAGTGTTTACGTCTTTGAAGTTAGATCCAGAATTCAAACAAATGTTACATTGTATCTGAACGAATGTTGCAAAATACACATTGTAACGAAAATGACGCTACATTCGTTAAAATAAAGCAGTTTCGGCGTGATCAGTGCAAATCAACTAGTAACAAGAGGGCAGTCTGGTCTGCAACTACCTTGAGCACGTTAAGAAAATGTTTACATCTTCAGTCAAAGCAATACAGGGTGATTCCCAATACTTGGAACAAAAGCAGGGGGCTGATTCCGTGGGCCAAGGGGATCATTTTTCACCCTTTGAAGTAGTGGGCGCAAATGCACCGTTTCCGAGATAATGGGGCGTTAGTCATTAGTCATTGCGCACGCGACGTAGGCCACCCTCCACAGGGAGGCGTGTGGAGGGCTGCCTACCTGTCGGGCTGCCGCGCGGCGCGCGGGCAGCGTCGTCTGCCAGGCGCTACAGGCTGGTCTGCGGCGCCGGCGGGCGAGAGCAGACACCTTTTCCGCACAGATGCTAGCCTAGGGCTGCGGCCGGAACTAGGAACACACGCACAACCACACGAGGGTCTTAAGACAGTTCGGCTTTGGTTGCGTGTGTGTTCCGGTTTCCGGCCTAACCTAACCTAGCCTCTATGCGGAAAAGGTGTCGTCTGCTCTCGCCCGCCGGCGCCGCAGACCAGCCGGCCGGTAGCGCCTTACCAATGCAAAGCTGTGAAATGCGATGAAGATATGCCAAGCCTCATAACAGCAAGCTCGGCACCGAGGGCGTGGTACTATCAGAGCGAGAAGGCGCCGTTTGTGTCATGTTGTACTTACTGGGCTGCAAGAAGCTCTCGGCTGGTTGAGAAGAGAAGTACTCGGGAAGCTGCGTTGGCTTGGAGCGACTGGTGCAGAGAGTATTGGTGCCTTCCGTTTTATACGGTGTAGCGCTCCGCGGGCACGCGGCCCTTACCGCCCCCCCCCCCCCCCACACCCACAGCCCGTCCGCGGCGCGCGGGGATTCACCGGCCGCCTCGCAGCAGCCCCGCCGTCTGCGCAAGTTTCTCAGAAACTGACTCCGATTCGCAGGGCTGGGTGGGTCATGGCAGTTGATGCCGGGCGGCGTGGCGGAGCGCGCTACTGTACGCAAGGCGGGTGTTCCCCTTGGCCCCACTGGGCGCGAAGAGGCCGCCTTGCCCGAAGCCAGGCCACTACTGTACTAGAAGAGCGCCGCAGCCCAACATATGGAAATGTCTGCTTGGCACACTTCATCTGGAGCGTGCCTTTTTCGTACAGTCGAACGAAGTTCATAAGTTTGGACGAGCGCCCAGATTCCTAAAAGGGCATGTATGGGTATCTTCGGAATCGGGGCGACAAGACAAAGCCAAAGGTGGTGGTCTCGAGCCAATAGAAGAAATTGAACCCAGGGACTAACCCGGGTAGGGAGGACTAATTTTTAATATTTTTTTCTGAGCACATTTAGAACCTTTACAGTTTAAAGAAACCTAAAACTGTACGACACATAAAGATGTCAGCTTGCTTTTACTATTGGGGCGGGACCGTGGGTGTGTGAATGAAGTGGGGCGCAGCCCACGCGGACCAATTAGCAGCGCTCATTCTCGCCTCTGCTCTGTAAAAAGTAATATTCGGAATTTACAACGGATCCCTCGGCAAAAGAAACAACTGCCAGCAGTTCCTTCCTTCATTTACGAAGCCCGTTGTAGATTTACAGAAGCTGTCGTTATTGTAAGGATGGTTCCTTCGTTGATTTATTAAGGCCGTCGTATATTTACATTAACCTTCGTTATTGTACGGATACCGGTGGGATGTTCACGGAGCACACTCACAAATTTTCAAAGGTGACAAAAAGTCACTTTTCGGGGGAAATAATAAGAGATGTAGCTGCTTTTTTCGGTAGCGAGGTTGATGGTACTTCCAAACCCAAGGCGAAACGATGTGGGAACGGCTGTGCTTTCTTGTAACCTCAAAACTTTTAAGCTCGGGTAAAATGAAACGAAAAACTGCTCGTTTCTGAAATAACCTGACCTCAATGTATTTTAAGAATGTCTTAAATAACTGTTTTCGACACAAATTAGGATTCTCCTGACCTGTTAGGTTAGTTTCCGGTTTATTGATTGTAGAACTGTGCAAAACGTTCTCAATTCAAGGCAGTTATAGCCTCAGATACTTACGTCTAACCAGAACACACTGTAAATTCGGAATTAGCGACGGATCCTTCCGCATAAACGTAGATTTACATTAGCCTTCGGTCTTTTACGGATAGTTTCTTCGTAGATTTACGATGGTCATCGCAAATTTACACAAATCTTTGTAAATGTACGGATACCCGTAAGATATCATTGGGTTTTAAAAAGGTTTCGCCGAGTTCCAGGCCCAAATTTCGCTAGTTTTCGCCGTTTAGGGGAAAGATTTCCACTCTAAAGCCTTCCAAACTATGTAAGGCTTCACAAACAAAATAAGCTCCTTTTAACAAAGTGTTTTAGAGCTTACATAAGCATACAAAGAAAGTACGTCGTAATTTACGATCTATTGCTTCACTCTCAGAACAGAACCGATTATTTTTTCTATATTATAGAAAATATACACCCAGTGATTTTAGAGCGTAACTGTAATAAAGTACATATTTCAATAACTTGTGGAATACGTTTTACATGAGAAACAGATAATTAGCCGGAACAAATTTGGTAGTTGTTGACAATCTTTTCTCTGCAAACTCAAGTGTGTACATAGTACACTCTTATTAGAGCATGCTTCCAAGCACACTCTTATTTACAGCATACTTGCTAGGTACACGCTAAATAAGAGTGTGCCTGGCATATACACGCTAAATAAGAGTGTACCTGCAAGTACACTTAAACTGACCCATGCTTTAAGATAGGACTAATCGAGTGTATTTTAGCGTGTACTTGCAGGCACACTCTTATTAAGCGTGTACATGCCAGGCACACTCTTATTTAGCGTGTACCTAGCAAGTATGCTGTAAATAAGAGTGTGCTTGGAAGCATGCTCTAATAAGAGTGTACTATGTACACACTTGAGTTTGCAGAGTTGCTGTAGTACAGAAAATTTGCAATGTCAGTAGAATTATGATGACAAATTTGTTTTCAACCAAATAATTAATCTTTTGCAAATGTATCGTTTTGTAAAGGTTGCTTTCATGGATAACTAGTCGGTGACTTATTTGTGATCTATAGTAAATATTTACAGTGAAATTGTTCTTCGGTTAAAATACGCTTAGTCGGAATGATCCCACAAAACATTTTTAGCCTCGACAAGTCCAAACAGAACTCATTGTAAGCGGCTTTTTAAAGATGGTTGAGTTGTAACTTAAAGCGGAAACATCCAAGAAATAATAATACTGACCCTAAAACCTTTTCTGTTATTTCTTGTAAATATTTTCTGTACGTAGAGAACATTTTGTCAACATTTATTGGTAATTTTTACCAGAACACAACAGTAATTTGTTGCTGCTTGATCATTACTGTAGTTGCAGATAATATTATCAACAGAACATTTTTCTGTAGTGTTGCTGATTAGTTTTTCTTTACTTACAGTACATAATACTACAATTGCAGAAAAACAAATTAAACTGTTGGTATACTGAAAAAAATAGTCAATAGAGAGTCTGAGAGTGTTCGTTGAACAAACAAAACAGCTTGTACCTTCCCTTTCACTCGCTCAAAGTAATGTTTTAAACGGGTCAGCTTGCAAGGGATGTCAGGTGCTCAAGAGGATACAGGATTTCGCGAGTGCTGGGCGACTGCAGTTAATGACTGTAAACTGTCATGACCCAGCGTTGACGTTCAGAGTCGTGCGTTTTCTGAGAAACTTGCGTGTATGGCTAAGCGCTGCGCCAGCGAGGCGGCCGCGGTGAATCCCCTCGCAGCGCCGACGGATCGGACGGGTGGAGGGGCGGCAAGGGACATGAGCCTGGCGCTGCCGCATATAACGAGAGGCAGCGTCTCTCTCGGCATCAGTCGCTCCAAGCCACCGCAGCTTCCAGCCCTGTCAAGTGCTTCTTCCAGACCAGTAAGTACACATGACGTGAACGGTGCGCTATCAGACTCGTGGTGATTATCTTGTCAGTAATAACGCATAGACAGGCTCAAGACCTTACAAAGTATTGTAAGGCACAAACTATTTAGTTAGTTTTGTTTGTTTTGCCATTTCCTTCGTATCATGGGAAATTTCTTCGTAAGACATTTAGAGTGGGGCCAGAAGATGCACTCATAAAACCTTACAAACTTTCTTAGGCCTTACAAAGAAAAGCACCTTGGTATAACAATGCATTTTGAGCATCCATAAGCTTACAAAGAAAATACTTTGTAATTTACGAACTATTTCTTTGTATACCAAAGTAAAATTAGATTGTACGATGTATGCTTAAAATTCTTCGTAAGGTTTTAAGCGTGTAAGGCTCTCTATATTCAGCCTATGAGGCTCACCACATACAGCTCCGCCTTTATTGCCTGCAGGTTTATATGATCTATACATATGCAAGTAGTCCCACACGTCTTGTGATCGTGATTTATTAGCACTGATCACACTTCACTTCTGCATTGTAACGAATTTAACGTCATAGTCAATAGGATGTGAACTTCGTTTAAATGCAGATTCACGTTCAAGCGAGTGTTGCATCACAATTAAACGGCCTTGACGTCATATTCAAACGAACGCGACGGTATTCCTCACCTAACGGAACATGACGAGTTGAATGACAGTGTTAACGCGCTTTGCAGGACATGCAGTCTCTCCCCGTGTCCGCGCTGCTGCTGGTGTGCGTGTCGGCGTGCCTGGCGTCCCCCATGCCGGGCGACACGACGGGCTTCGGCTCCGGCAACGCGCGCGCCGGCCAGGTCGGCGTCAACCACAACTTCGGCGACCGGCGCAACACGCAGCTGGGCGGCGGCGTGGGCTACAGCCCCGGACAGGTGGTGGGCAACATCCACGGCCAGACCGACGTGTGGCGGTCCAGGGACGGAAACTCCCGCGTGTTCGCCGGCGCCGGGCGCAGCCAGGTGCTCAGCGGCCCCGGCAGGGGGCAGGGCGAGAACAACTTCAACGTCGGCTTCCAGAAGAGGTTCTAGGGCCCAAGTCGAACCGCCATCCATGCCGCAAATTGCCCCTCAAAATTACCCTGTCGCCCTTTGTGAATTGATTTATAGAGATCTGCCGCTATTTTTATATTTATAAATAAAATTAAGTATTCAGTCCAATATGTTAGAACCTGTCGATTACTGAGAGTGATTGCGAAGAATGTATGAATGTAAATTATGAATTTTTGCACCTTAAATAAAAGCGTTCCAGTGCATTTTAGGTTCCTTTGGAGAAGTAATTGGCTTGGCCTCCCGTCCACATACCTTTTAGTTTAACACATCAGGCTCCTATTATACACGTTCATTATTCAAGTGTCTTTTGGTGGTTCACCACACTCCAAATTTTGACGAATCGCTTTAAAGGTCAAATGTCACTGCCCGCATCGAACATGCCATCGTATCCCGTCGGTTCGCGCGCATGAACACAATGCTAGTAAGGCAAGAAATATAGGATTTTCTATGTCCCTGTGCAAAATATAAGTCTGGACAGAGACGCCGAGCAAACACGTGTTCAGTCTGAGCTGGAAATGAACACTACTGGTATCCTGGATTGCTCCACGAACTCAATTGTGTGCTATGCACACTGTTCTGAACTGTGTGCCGGTCAGGTACGCTGTTGTGAAGTGCATGCCTGGCAAGGGACTTTTTTTAAACAGTGTGCCATGCACACACTCGCGTTGCACAGTTGATAAAATTTCCACCTGTCGTCATCGAGGCCTATTGATGTTCCTTTTTGAGGTTACTGCAAAGTGAAAAATCTTACTCTCCAGAATATTTGTGCCAGCAGTTTTGTTTTTCTTTCGTCCCAAGTTGCTCACTGTAAGATAAACTTAAACTCAAAGTTGGGACCCCCGACTCCCATTAGTTTCTAAGTTATTGAGGTTTCCGTGACAAATTTAGCCGTTTCTCCAAAATCATCCTCAAGAATACCAAAAAAGTGCACAGCCTTTAGCTCTTGGCAAATCAATCTTATAGAACATAAAAAAGACATCATAAGCTTTTTGCAATATAACAATCTGTTTTTTTCTAACAGGAAGAGATGAAATATTCAATAATTTTAAATTTGAAGAATATTAAGATTTTTAGCTATGTTTTTAACAACTTTTTTTCCCTGTTAAGAAACTGATCGAGATATTGGATAAAGCCTGTGCTTTCTTTTTCATATGTTATTTGGGACAATTTCCCAGAAGCTGAAGGCTGAAAAACTTTTTTGATATTCGTGAGGAGACTTTGAGAGGAACAATACTAACTTTGTAACGTAAACCTCACTCAAAAAGTAATCGAAGTTAGGGGCCCTTACTTGGGCTTTAAGTTCATCTTACAGTGACCTACTTTTGACCGAAATAAAAAACTGCTACCACCATTATTACAGAAAATCACATTTACCTTTACAGTAACCTTAACCTTCACGAATGGTTAGGCATCTCCTCAGCTCGCTTACATTCGTCTGTAAGCCCCGTTTTAACAACCTCACGCACAAGAGGTGGACCAGTCCGCAGGGGTTGACGCACGGACTACGCACTTAGCACGACTCACGACTCAGATAAACATGGGACCCACCTATCGAGCTTCAGCATATCCCTCGAAAAAAAAATTTAAAATGGAAGAAGCGCCGTGTGTCAGAAAGAGTCCACATATTTTGAGGGTCAGTGCAGAAAGGGTTCGGGCTCAAAGGACAAGTCGAATGTACAGATAGCCCTACGAAAACGCACAATTTTGTCTCAAGTTAGCCTGTTTGACGATTGTGCACTCGTAATACTGAGGTGTAACCCTATTCTTGAGTCAAGCATGAAGGGACGCTTGCAGGCGCTACGCTTGAAATGAAAGCATAGACTTGAAATTCACCCATGTATTTAGATAGGGAGAATCTTGGCAAATGAGCCTGTTATGCTTGATTTCAAGCGAAACAGATGATGCTTAAAAACAGGGCATATGTACGCTTCAGTCTTACCAGTGTGATTTACTTGGATTTCTTCCCAAGAGCTCAATTGCACATTTCGACCATTATAATAATTTAGAAATTTGACGACAGGCACGTTTGCTGCTGCTGGCGCCCGCCCTCCGCAACACCCAGGGAACGATTTACTTGTACCGATGCTGGATTTTGTCTCATTTGACTTTTGAGAATATTTGATTTGATTCAGACATTTTATTCTCAAATTGAGCACTTTTCTCACGTACTTTGACTCATGCGTGAGACAAATATTGTCTCAGGCTTTGAGAGAATGATCGCAAAACGCTTGCAAGTAGGAGTCGAACTTGGAATCCCTGCAGTGGCGAGCCGTCGCCTAGCCCACGTCACCACGGAGGTGGATTGGCGATGACAGATGACTGGGCACTGGCGTTTCTCAGGCCCCAGCTTTCCAAGAGTGCCGAGCTTGTGTGGTCTACAAATGTGCCGCGTTGAGCGCCTGACAAGTACACAAGCAGTAGCGCAGTAGGTTAGGTAGCTGCCTTTGACCTCCAGGGGTCCGGGTTCAACTCCCAACAGTGTCCGTATAATTTTTATTAGTTTAGATCCTTGAAGATGATACTACTGAGTCTAGGATGCTCAGGCTGCGTTCCATTTCTCGCCTCACCCCGTTGACCACCTTCAAATGCCGGCACTGCAGTAATTTTTTTCGAGTTTTGAGCGGTAATGGCAACTACAACGTCGGCAGCAAATCCGGTAGTCTTGGGAAAATCAGACCACGGGATCGGTTCCTCCCGCCCGTAATTTTGCTACTCGCCCCCAACCCTCCGTCAAAAAAAAAAAATCTGGAAAAAACTACTCCCCCTTCTTTCCGGAAATTTTGATACTTCCGTCCATCTCTGGGTTGCTACGTGATCATTTGGCCAGAGAAAACTGGTGGCGCCTCGGTGGGAACCGAACCCGGGTTACTATCCAGGAGGGCTGGCACTTTACCACTGTGCTACGAGAGCAGTTGCTGTTACGGCGCGTTTGGAAGAGTGTCATAGAGCGCGGCGCTCTCCTTCAGTATGGCAGGCCCCAACCAATTAAAGACTGGGTCACCGTTTGAAAAAGGTCCCGCTCTGCTTCTCATTGGTCGACTGGATCAGACGTGCGCAGGCGCAGAAAATACAAGAATATGAGCCTCAGTCTGAGAAAACCCTCCTTTCTCACTACTTGCTGAGAAATGAAGCATTGTGGCAAGCAACATGCTGAGACAAATACCTCGCGAAAATATTGCTGTCTGACGTCACATCGCTGATGCTGGGATTTACTCTAGTTGATGAAAAACCTCTTGCGGCAACGTAATATTGTCTCGATACGAGTGGATTTTTGCATTGGAGGCAGACAATGTCCATTCTCATACCAATGACCTAACCTGCATTGCCCAACCGTAAGACAAATTTTGTCTTGTGCCAATGCAATTTTTCTTGGAACAAGTAAATCGTTCCCTGGGTGAACGTGGTGCTGGACCCTCGGCCTGCAGACCGCTGGCTGGCGGCGGCGCTGGGCCGCAGCCGCTGCGTCGTCACCGGCCACCTCCACGTCAGGGAGTCCGTCTGGCGGCTTCCCGACTCCACCGCGGCCCTAGACCTGCTGTGGCGCAGTCGCCACCACCTGCGTGGCCTCAGCGTCCGGATCAATCACTATTCCCAATTTGAGGTAAGCGCGCAAAGAGTGTTAGACGTGATGGAGAAACGCAGGGTTGCCCCGAGTCCGTCATTTATAAGGTTATGCCTCTGGGAGGACAACAAAATTGTGTCACGCCCCCCCAGGAGGTTAACCCATTCACGCCGTTCCAGGGGCGTTATTAATGCCCCCATGGTAAAAAAAATTAGGTTGAAAATTTACTCGAATTTCTCCAAGTAATTATTGGCAGGGTGGAGATGAGCCCCGCCCCACCCCGTTTGAGCCCCGATGACCTGAGCCCCGGCTAGAGCCCCGGTCGAGCCCGACTCGAGCCCCGACTTGAGCCCGGACGGAGCCCCGACTGCCAGAGCCCCGACCTGAGCCCGGCTTGAGCCCCGACTTGAGCCCCACGCTAAGAAAAGTCGAAATTTGGCCCCAAAACAATGAAAAAGTGGAAGTTATTTGGCGTGGGGTTATGGGGCTCAGGTCGGGACTCAGTCCGGGCTCAAGTCGGGGCTCTAGTCGGGCTCGACCGGGGCTTTAGCCGGGGCTCAGGTCATCGGGGCTCAAACCGGACGGGGCTCATGTCCACCCTGCCAATAATTACTTGGAGAAATTCGAGTAAATTTTCAAAATTGACCAAAATGATTTTTTTTTATATCAACGGATTCGTCTTGACAAGACAAACAACAATATACCCACATGTCATGGGCTTGGACGTAAATTGAGAAAGTTGTTTTATGATTTCAAGAAAAAAGGGCCGAAATAATACATTTTTTATTATCCAGAATTAAAACTTATGGCGGGCTGACCAAACCCTTTTGTGATTTTGTTCCTATATGATAGGAGATCTATTTGGAAAATTTATCTCAAACTCAACGATAAGCTATTTTGGGGACAGCGATTTTTCGAAAACAAAAATTGACGTAAAATGGAAAAATGGGCATAAAAACTTCAACAAATCGTCTTGAAACTATTAAACACGTGTTCCCCAGCGCCTCGCACGTAAAGTCGCAATCCCCCCTCCCCAGGGGGAATTCACTACCTAAAATGCTCAACCAACCATTACCTTTTTCAAAGTATTACATCTATTACACCTATTACGTCTTCTATTACGGACCTTCAATTTTGACCCACAATGACGCGTATTTCAAACGTTGTACGGTTTTAAAATTCAATTTTGAGTTTCTCTTATTGGGAGCCGTTACAGTCACCGTAATACTGAACGTTAAGACCGAAAAACTAAAGAAAAACTAACTTCATGGCAAGAAAAGTAAAAACATGTCACTAAATTTTCCTGCCAACTGCTCATTTAACCAATTACATTACAGAACTATTACAGATCAATTACACACCGGACAACCAACCATTACCAGAGTGAATTCCCCCTCGCCCTCCCCCCCAAAAAATAATTCAGTTTGTGAGGAGAAGAATCGAGAAAAAGTCACGACTTTGCCAAAGTTAAAACTTTGCCATTTTTTCACTGCCAAACGGGGCGAGATACCACAAAAGCCTTTGGTGGTGGTGGTTCTTTTTAGGATGACCCCTATACTCAAAAATGTCAACAAAGAAAATGAAGGCATTGAAAAATTGCTTCGTGTTACGAGGAAATGCTTTGTATTGCGAAGGATTTTGCTTCATAATACGAAGCATTTTTTCGTAGATTCCACAGTGCCTTCGTTGTTTTCGTATTGCGGAGCGATGCTCCGAAGACTTTTTACTGTGTACCCCCGAAAAAAATTTCATCCAAATCAGAGAGATGAGTTTCCAAGCCTTCGTTGGTTTAGCATGGAATCGCCTAATTATGCCTGCTCACTAAATTACCATGACTATGTAGTTTCTCGTGCTTCGCTTTTTGCGTGTTATTGAGCATGAGTTTTATAACGCACAAATTCTTGCGTAACTAGGCGACGTTGCGCACGAATTCGTGCACTTCACGCGCATCTTCAATTTTGTTCAAAATCTTTGCACAAACAATACAACACACATGGTAATTTACTATTGTAATTAACTGTTTCTGTTTCACCCTTGGCGTTTTTTCAATGCCAGCTGGACAGCGAGTGCCGGTCGGCGCTGCATGTGGTGGGGGGGCTGCGCCGGCTGCAGGTGCTGCAGCTGGACTGGCTGGACGAGCGGCCGTACGCGGGGGAGCTGCGCGGAGGGCTTCCGGCACTGCGCCGCCTCACCGTGAGCGCCATGCACCCCGAGGAGCCGTTCTGCTTCGTGGACGAGGCGCCCGCCGCCCTGCTGGCCGACCTGCTGCGCGGCGCGGCCGCCTCACTGCGCCACTTCCAGCACGACTCCTTCGAGGCCGTGCCCGCCGCCGTGCTCCACTGCCTGGCGGAGTGCGCCGAGCTGCGGGAGGTGAGAAGGTTATCCCGGCTGGGTGCGGTGGCGGGGCGGGGGTTGTTGCACCCCCCCTCCCCCCGCACACTCAAAACCTTACAAAGTATTTTAAGCATACATAATACAAGCTGATTTACTTTGTTTTACGAAGAAATAGTTCATAATTACGAACTATTTTGTTTGTTAGACTACGTACGCTTAAAATACTTTGTTATATGAAGCTACTTTATTTCGTAAGGCTTTAATAGTTTGTAAGGTTTTCAGAGTGCGGAAATACCAATCGAAAAGCGTAGACTGTACGGTCTAGCTAACGCATTCCTGCCAAGCATGCACTTATTGGTGCACAGCTGCCATGGACACGCTAACTAGAGCGGACAACTCCCTATCCCTCATGCACCAGATGCATGCTCCTGTCAGCACTCTCAAGAACTTACAAACTATTTTGGGCTTTACGAAGAAAAGCAGCCTGTTATAACAAAGTATTTTGTGAATACATAAGCTTACAAAGAAAAAATACGTAATTAACGAACTATTTTTTCGTATAACAAACTAAATAGTTTGTACCTTGCATATTCTCAACATACTTCGTAAAGTTTTAACCGTGAGCGTGTACATGGCATGCACTAGTTGGTGCGTGCCTTGCAGGCGTGCGCCGGCTAGATCATGCTTTCAGGCCTGCTCAAGGTACAGCCTACAATATACACTTTTCGATCTGTAGAATAGCCGCCCGAAAGAAAAGAAATAAGTGCTACTTTGCCATTGAAAGTAGGCGCGAAGGTACTCCCGGTAAAGAACACTCCGCCCACACAGATAAATTTCTACTAAGACCTGCTCTTTGTAATACAAGGAAGAGGGCGGCTTCGCAGCTTACGAAGGAAATCGTTTGTAATTCAAACGATTTTGTTTGTAAAACAAAGGAAACATTCTGTGTGGCCTACGAAGAGCTTCTTCGCAGCCTGCGAAGAATTTTTTCTTTGTATTACAAACAAAATCGTTCGTATTACAAACGATTTTCTACGTACGCTACGAAGCCGCCGTTTTCTTTGTATTGCAAATAGCACGTCTTTGAAAGTGTTTGAAGGTGCAAAGCCGGGTAGCAACGAATTCAGCCGAGATTCAGTATCACCGAGGGGTACCCCACTTCGGAAATGAGTGTACACTGACTGGTGACTGGACTGAATTTCTTCTTTGATTGGGTTAAAAATATCTAGAAATTCGTTACAAAAATGCTGCAACTAGGGTAAAATTACGTTGTTGTGCCGGCTTTTTCGGTGACTACACTGTAAAAAGTCTACGAAGCATCGCTTCGTAATACGAAGGAAACGAAGGCATTGTAAAATCTACGAAAAAATGCTTTGTATTATGAAGCAACATCGTTCGCAATACGAAGCAATTCTTCATAATACGAAGCAATGCTTCAATGCCTTTATTTTCGTCGTAGTGACAAAGCAGATTCTTCGTCGGCTTTTTAGAGTGTAGACTAAAACAAAGCAGTGACTGGAGTTGAGGGTGTTCACTGACTGGACAAAGTGGGGCACCTCTCGAGTATAACCCATCCATACGGATTGCCAATGCTGCTGGTTTGCCTCCCGCCCATTCTGCGCAGGTGGTGGCCAACGGCTCGGTCGTGGCGGCTGCACACGGCTGGCCCCGCATCCGCGGGCTGCGGCTCATGTTCGCCGTGCGCAGCGCCAACGGCGTGGCCTGCTTCGCCGGCGCCGTGTCCGCGTGCGAGTCGCTGCCGAGCCTGCGCCGCCTGCACCTCGGCGTGTTCCACGACGGCCGCGGCCGCAGCGGCGCCGCGCGCGACAAGGCGGCGTGTGGCAGCGCCGTCGCCGCCTTCAGGGCGGCCCGACCCGACGTCCACATCAGCTTCTCGCAGACCTAGGTCAAGTCTCTCAAGGCGTTCCGAGGCACGTGCGGCGCTTCAGTGTGATCTTGATTGTTCCATACAGTGCTTCATAAATTTTTTTGCTATGGCAGACCACTGTATTCCAATGCACGCGATGAATAAAAGTGTGAGGAATGAAGCGATCAATTTGTTATTACTAGAACTCTTGCCACATGCTGATTAACAGGGCGACCCTATTCAACACACTTGGCAATGCCTGGCCCTCGGATTCAGATCCAATTTTGCAGTTTAGTATGTTCGATATGACACACCTGTCTCAAAAACTTTGAGAAATGTGCACCAAAAAAAAAAAGCTAAAAGTGTCTGAGGGTAAAAACAGCTCCAGAAAAGGTGTCGAGACGAGACTGACTTTTAATGATCTTCGACTCGTCTACCCTTGTCAGACGGCGAACTCCCCGAGGCTCGAAGGATACAAAGCGAAAATAGTAAAATCAGCTTGGAGGGACGGAGCACTGTAATTCGGTAGTTTTAATGCAACCTTTTGATAAGGATGGAAAGTTCGATCAAAGATTAATCAATTAATCGAACAATCGGATAGCAAACAACGATTAATCGTCGTCGATCGAAAAGAATCGACTAACCGGCTTATTCGAACAATCCTATCAGTTAATCGATATTTTTGAAAAATTACCCAATTTGCTTGTTTCTTTACAAATTTCGCTAAGATGGGGTCTGTGTGCGGTCCTATAGTACACTGCGCCTGCGGCACGGCCGCCTCGGCAAGGTGGCGGCGCGGCGCGTCCCCCTCCCTTTGCCTAGGCTCCGCCTACTCCGGCGCTGCCAACCTATTGCAAAATAAACCTAAAAAAAAAAGTATTCCTACGACGGGCGTATTCAATAATATATGTTAAGATATAAAAAGGAAGTTAATAAAGTATCATCTTACTCAATATTGTTTTCGCTTGTCACGTAATGCGCTACGTCAACGATTAATTGAACAAAATCGCTGTTTGATCGATCTTAATCGAACATGGGACCTACAATGAATCGATGAACGATTAACCGAACAAATAAATTAATTTTCCATCCCTACCTTTTGAATGACCCTAACTTACTCTTAATTCATGACGACACAAAATTTTGATGTTCATAATTAATGGCAGACGTGCACCCAGAAAAATGGGATCTTGTCATAAGATCATTTCCATTGTCACAAGAGCTAAATGCTCTTAAGGACAGCAAGTGCTAAAATGATCTTGTGATTCGCGTTTTGCACTTGTGACAAGAGTATTTTGAGCATTGAGATCGGGTGTTTTAGCTCTTGCAAAAAGAGTTTCTGTGTCAAGAGTTTTGCTCTTGCTGTCGTGAAGATCCGAAAACTCTTGTTGGAAGTTCAAATAACAGGCTGGCTGCCAGTCAAAACGAATTTCTACGAGTATTCAACCCCCGTACCGGTCACTTACTGACCACCGCCTGTGACCACTGGGCTACCCACTCCTCCCGACAAGCCCAATGTTGCAGCGGCTTTGGGTTTGGCGGCGGCAACGCCAACGCGTCACCCCACGCGGAATTGGCAGCCCCGTTGCTCAGCGCTCCACTAAGCCGTCAGCAGTGCGGTAACTCAGTGGTCTCCGTGCCTGGCGGCTGGATAGGTAGTCGGGTTCGGGGTTCAACTCCCCGGAGCACAACCAGTTTCTCCTGGCGCAGTGTCATTTGATATTGTTGTTCTGCCAGGAGATGGACTGTGGGACACTTGGGGCCCCAGGAAAGGGAGCGAGCTATCGTTTTCTTTGCGCATCCGCTCTCATTTGTAAATACAGGCGTCCAGCAACACCGGCTTCTCTCAGAGAAAAGTATAGCCGAAGTACTACAGCCCCGAGCTGGACATACAGCTGTCCGTGGATCAAATACTCATTTTCATTCAGCCAAGAGTATTTGCTCTTATGACAAGATCCTGCGTCAAGAGTATTTTTCAAGAGCTTTTGGGCTCTAGGGACAAGAGCATGCTTTTCTGGGTGAAGTGCCTTCAACAGAAAGTCGCATTTTTGCACGTAAATAAGCAGAAAAGCGTGCTTTTAGGCTTTTCGTTGTAATCCTACACAGTTTTACCTCGATTAATCACCATAACTTTAAAACATTGTTCTCAAGTTAAAAGCTTCGAGAACTCAAACACAAAGGCCAGTTTCTCATTGATTTAAGCTGAAAAGCATTTGTTCATTCCTAGCGTCGTGATTCCGCTCAGTTTTAGCTCCAAGCTTGACAGTGACTTTCAAACATAATTCGGAAGTCACAAGACTCAAGTGCCATAAACAAAAAGGCGCATTTTTGCATAAAAGATAGCCGAAATGCGTGTTTTTAAGCCTGGCCTTTTGATCCTGCTTAGTTTAGCTCGATTGGTGACAGTGACTTATGAAGATGACTCTTGTCACAAGTTACAAAAGCCTTCGACAAAAAATTGCATTCTCACATCAAAAAAAGCAAAAAAAAAGTGCTTTATTGCTTGTTGTTGTAATCCTACACAGTTTTAGCTCGATGAATCACCACAACCTTAAAACATTATTCTCAAGTCACGGCCTAAAAGAAGCTCAAACAAAACGGCCAGTTTCGCATTGATTTAAGCCGAAAAACATTTATTTATGCCTAGCATCGTTATCCCTTACTGTTTGGGCTCCATGCTTGACAGTGAATTCAAACATGATTCGGAAGTCACAAGACTCAAGTGCCATGAACAGAAAGGCGCATTTTTGCATAAAAGATAGCCGAAATGCGTGATTTTAAGGCTTGTCTTTCGATCCTGCATAGTTTTAGCTTGATTTGTGTTGGAGACTTATAAGGATGATTCTTGTCACAAGCTACAAGGGTGGTAACCAAAAAAACGCATTTTCACTCGTAAAAAAGGAGAAAAGCGTTCTTTTAGGCTTTTTGTTGTTATCCTACACAGTTTTAGCTCTTTGAATCACCACAACTTTAAAACAAAGTTCTCAAATCTCAAAATTCGAAATGCCCAAACAGAAAGGCCAGTTTCCTATTAATTTAAGCTGAAAAGCATTTGTTTATGCCTAGCATCGTGATCCCGCAGAGTTTTAGCTCCATGCTACACAGTGACTTTCAAACATAATACGTAAGTCACAAGACTCAAGTTCCTTCATAAGAGAGTCGCATTTTTGCATAAAAGAAGGCAAAATGCGTGTCGTTATTCATGGCCTTTCGATCCTGCATAGTTTTAGCTCGCTTGGTGAAAGTGACTTATGAGGATGACTCTTGTCACAAGTTACAAGTGCCTTCAACAAAAAATCGCATTTTCGCACGAAAATAAGCAGGGAAGCGTGCATTTAGGCTTTTCGTTGTAATCCTACACAGTTTTAGTTCGATGAATCACCATAACTTTAAAACATTATTCGCAAGTCACGGCCTATGAGAAGCTCAAACAAAAAGGCCAGTTTCGCATTGATTAAAGCTGAAAAGCCTTCGTTTTTGCCTAGCATAGTGATCCCGCACAGTTTTAGATCCATGCTAGACAGTGACTTTCAAACATTATACGTAAGTCACAAGACTCAAGTTTCTTTATAAGAGAGTCGCTTTTTTCCACAAAAGAAGGCGAAACGCGTGTTTTTAAGCATGCCCTTTCGATCCTGCATAGTTTTAGCTCGCTTGGTAAAGGGGCTTATGAGAGTGACTCTTGTCACAAGTTACAAGTGCCTTCACGAAAAAATCGCATTTTCGCACGAAAATAAGCAGAGAAGCGTGCTTTAAAGCTATTCGTTCTAATCCTACACAGTTTTAGCTCGATGAATCACTATAACATTAAAACATTATTCTCAAGTCACGGCCTACGAGAAGCTTAAACAAAAAGGCCAGTTCCGCATTGATTTAAGCCGAAAACCATTTGTTTTTGCCTAGCATAGTGATCCCGCACTGTTTTAGATCCATGCTTGACAGTGACTTTCAAACATTATTCGGAAGTCAGAAGTCTCAAGTGCCTTCAACAAAAGTCGCTTTTTTGCATAAAAAGAAGCCGAAATGCGTGTTTTTAAGCCTGGCCTTTTGATCCTGCTTAGTTTAGCTCGATTGGTGACAGTGACTTATGAAGATGACTCTTGTCACAAGTTACAAGTGCCTTCGACAAAAAATTGCATTTTCACATCAAAAAAAAGCAAAAAAAAACCGTGCTTTTTTGCTTGTTGTTGAAAACCTACACAGTTTTAGCTCGATGAATCACCACAACCTTAAAACATTATTCTCAAGTCACGGCCTAAGAGAAGCTCAAACAAAACGGCCAGTTTCGCATTGATTTAAGCCGAAAAGCATTTGTTCATTCCTTGCATCGTTATCCCGCTCAGTTTTAGCTCCAAGCTTGACAAAGACTTTAACATAATTCGGAAGTCACAAGACTCAAGTGCCATAAACAGAAAGGCGCACTTTTGCATAAAAGATAGCCGAAATGCGTGTTTTTAAGCCAACCTTTCGATCCTGCATAGTTTTAGCTCGATTTGTGTAAGGCACCTATGAGGATGATACTTGTCACAAGCTACAAGGGCATTCAACGAAAAATCGCATTTTCGCACGAAAATAAGCAGAAAAGCGTGGCTTTAGCCTTTTCCTTGTAATCCAACATAGTTTTAGCACGGAGCAGAATCCTACACAGTTTTAGCTCGATGAATCACCACAACCTTAAAACATTATTCTCGAGTCTCGGCCTAAAAGAAGCTCAAACAAAAAGGCCAGTTTCGCATTGATTAAAGCAGAAAAGATTTTGTTCATTCCTTGCATCGTGATTCCTCACTGTTTAAGCTCTATGCTTGACAGTGAATTCAAACAGAATTCGGAAGTCACAAGACTCAAGGGCCATTAACAGAAAGGCGCATTTTTGCATAAAAGATAGCGGAAATGCGTGATTTTAAGCCTTGTCTTTCGGTCCTGCATAGTTTTAGCTCGATTTGTGTTGGAGACTTATAAGGATGATTGTTGTCACAAACTACAAGGGTCGTTAACTAAAAATCGCATTTTCACTCGTAAAAAAGCAAAAAAGCGTTCCTTTAGGCTTTTTGTCGAATCCTACACAGTTTTAGCTGTTTGAATCACCACAACTTTAAAACAATGTTCTCAAATCTTAAAATTCGATAAGCTCAAAGAGAAAGGCCAGTTTCCCATTAATTTAAGCTAAAAGCATTTTTTTCTGCCTACAATAAGCAGAGAAGCGTGCTTTTAAGCTTTTCGTTGTAATCCTACACAGTTTTAGCTGGATAATTCACCATAACTTTAAAACATTCTCAAGTCACGGCCTACGAGAAGCTTAAACAAAAAGGCCAGTTCCGCATTGATTTAAGCCGAAAACCATTTGTTTTTGCCTAGCATTGTGATGCCGCACTGTTTTAGATCCATGCTTGACAGTGACTTTCAAACATAATTCGGAAGTCAGAAGTCTCAAGGGTCTTCAACAGAAGTCTCATTTTTGAATAAAGGATAGACAAAATGCGTGATTTTAAGGCTTGTCTTTCGATCCTGCATAGTTTTAGCTTGATTTGTGTTGGAGACTCATGAGGATGATTCCTGTTCCAAGGCCTTTCATCAAAAAAATCGCATTTTCACACGAAAATAAGCAGAAAAGCGTGCTTTTAGGCTTTTCCTGCACAGTTTTAGCTGTATGCTTAAGAGTGACTTTCGAACATAATTCATAAGTCACAAGACCCAAGTGCCTTCAAAAGAAAGTCGCATTTTTGCATTAAGTAAGCCGAAATGCGTGTTTTTTTTAGCCTAGCCTTTCGATCCTGCATAATTTTAGCTCCATGCTTGACAGTGAACTCAAAAATAATTCCGAAAACACAAGACTCAAGTGCTATCAACAGCTCAAACAAAAAGGTCAGTTTCGCACTCGGTTAAGCTGAAAAGCTTTTGTTTATGCCACGCATATTGATCCTGCACAGTTTTAGCACCATGGTCAACAGAAACTTTCAAACATAGTTCGTAAGTCGCACGACTTAAGTGCCTTAAACAGAGTGTCTCATATTTGCATAAAAGTGAGCTTAAATGCGTGATTTTAAGCCTTGCCTTTCGATCCTGCATAGTTTTAGCTCGATTAGTCACAGTGACTTATGAGGATGATTCTTGTCACAAGCTACAAGTGCCTGCAACAAAACTCGCATTTCCACACGAAAATAAGCAGCAAAGCGTTCTTTTAGGCTTTTCGTTGTAATCCTTCACAGTTTTAGGTCGATGAATCACCATATCTTCAAAACATTATTGTCAAGTCACGGCCTACGAGAAGCTCAAACAAAAAGGCCAGTTCTGCATTGATTTAAGTTAAAGAGCATTTTTTTATGCCTAGCATCGTGATCCTGCACAGTTTTAGCTCTATGCTTAACAGTGACTTTCGAACGTAATTCATAAGTCACAAGACCCAACTGCCTTCAACAGAAAGTCGCATTTTTGCATGAAGTAAGCCGAAATGCGTGTTTTTTAGCCTAGCCTTTCGATCCTGCATAATTTTAGCTACATGCTTGACAGTGAACTCAAAAATAATTCCGAAAACACAAGACTCAAGTGCTATTAACAGAAATGCGCATGCGCAATGCGATGAATCACCATAACTTTAAAACATTATTGTCAAGTCATGGCCGACGAGAAGCTCATACAAAAAGGCCAGATTCGCATTGATCTAAATAAAAAGCATTTGCTTATGCCTAGCATCGTGATCCCGCACAGTTTTAGCTCCATGCTTGACAGTGAACTCAAACATAATTCGAAAAACACAACACTCAAGTGCAATCAACAGAAAGTCGCGTGATTTTAAGCCTTGCCTTTTGATCCGGCATAGGTTTAGCTCGATAGGGTCATAGACTTATAAAGATGATTCTTGTAACAAGCAACAAAGGATATTTACAAAAAATCGCGATTTTCAAACAAAAATAAACAGAAAAGCGTGCTTTTAGACTTTTCGTTGTAATCCTACACAGTTTAAGCTCGATGAATCACCATAACTTTAAACCATTCTTCTCAAGTCACAAGATTCGAGAAGCTCAAACAAAAAGGCCAGTTTCGCATTCAATTAAGCTGAAAAGCATTTGTTTATGCCATGCATATTGATCCTGCACAGTTTTAGCTCCATGCTTAACAGAAACTTTCAAACATAGTTCGTAAGTCGCACGACTTCAGTGCCTTAAACAGAGTGTCTCACATTTGCATAAAAGTGAGCTTAAATGCGTGATTTTTTGTAAGGGACTTATAAGAATGATCCTTGTCACAAGCTACAAGTGCCTTAAAAAAAAAATCGCATTTTTACACGGAAATAAGCGGAAAAGCTCTTCTTTGGGCTTTTCGTTGTAATCCTTCACAGTTTTAGGTCGATGAACCACCATAACCTTAAAACATTATTCTTAGGTCACGGCCTACGAGGAGCTCAAACAGAAAGGCCAGTTCCGCATTGATTTAAGTTAAAAGCATTTGTTTCTGCCTAGCATCGTGATCCTGCACAGTTTTAGCTCCATGCTTAACAGTGACTTTCAAACATAATTCGTAAGTTACAACACCCAAGTGCCTTCAACAGAAAGTCGCATTTTTGCAGAAAGTAACCAAATGCGTGTTTTTAAGCCTGGCTTTTCGATTCTGCATAGTTTTAGCTCCATGCTTGACAGTGAACTCAAACATAATTCGGAAGTCACAAGACTCAAGTGCCATCAATAGAAAGGCATATTTTGGAAAAAAGATAGCCGAAATGCTTGTTTTTGAGCCTGCCTTTTTGATCCTCTATAGTTTTAGCTTGATTGGTGACAGTGACTTATAAGGATGACTCTTGTCACAAGTTACAAGTGCCTTTATCAAAAAATCGCTTTTTCCCAGAAAAAAAAGCAGAAAAGCGTCCTTTTAGGCTTTTCGTTGTAATCCGACACAGTTTTAGGTCGATGAATCACCATGACCTTAAAACATTGTTCTAAAGTCACAAGCTTCGAGAAGCTCAAACACAAAGGCCAATTTCGCATTGATTAAAGCTGAAAAGCATTTGTTTATGCGTATCATTGTGATCCCACACAGTTTAGGCCCCATGCCTGACAGTGAGTTTCAAACATAATTCGTAAGTCACAAGACTCAAGTGCCATCAACAAAGAGGCATATTTTGGAAAAAAGATGGCCGTAATGCATGTTTTTAAGCCTTCCTTTTCGATCCTCTATAGTTTTAGCTCGATGGGTAACAGTTACTTATGAGGATGACACTTGTCACAAGTTACAAGTGCCTTTATCAAAAAATCACATTTTCCCAAGAAAATAAGCAGAAAAGCGTTCTTTTAGGCTTTCCGTTGTAATTCGACATAGTTTTAGGTCGAAGAATCACCTTAACCTTAAAACATTGTTCTCAAGTCACAAGCTTCGAGAAGCTCAAACAGAAAGGCAAAATTCGCATTCATTTAAGCTGAAAAGCAAGTAAGCTTAGATAGTAAGTTTAAAGTTTAAAGTAAGCTTAAATGCGTGAATTTAGGCCTTGCCTTTCGATCCTGCAAAGTTGAAGCTCGATTGGTGACAGTGACTTATGAGAATGACTCTTGTTGCAAGTTACAAGTGCCTTCAACAAAAAATCGCATTTTCACACGAAAATAAGCAGAAAAGCGTTTTTAAGGCTTTTTGTTGTAACCCTACACAGTTTCAGGTCGATGGATCACCAAAACTTTAAAACATTATTCTCAAGTCAGAATCTTCGAGAAGCTCTAACACAAAGGTTAATTTGGCATTGATTAAAACTGAAAAGCATTTGTTTATGCGTAGCATCGCGATCCCGCACAGTTTTAGCCCTATGCTTGACAGTGACATTCAAACATAAATTGTTAGTCACAAGACTCAAGTGCCTTTAACAAAAAGTCTCATTGTTGCATAAAAGAAAACTCAAATGCGTGATTTGAAGCCTTGCCTTTCGATCTTGCATAGTTTTAGCTCGATTTGTTTAAGAGACCTATAAGGATGATTCCTGTCACAAGCTCCAAGGGCTTTCAACAAAAAATCGCATTTTCACACGAAAATAAGCAGAAAAGCGTTTTTTAAGGCCATTTCTTGTAATCCTCCAAAGTTATAGCTCGATGAAACACCATAACTTTAAATCATTGTTCTTAAGTCACAAGCTTCGAGAAGCTCAAACAGAAAGGCCAATTTCGCATTGATTTAAACTGAAAAGCATTTGTTTATGCCTATCATCGTGATCTTGCACATTTTTAGCTTCATGCTTAACAGTGACTTTTAAACATAATTCGTAAGTCACAAGAATCAGGTGCCTTTAACAAAAAGTCTCATTTTTGCATAAATTGAAGCTTAAATGCCTGGTTTTAAGCCTTGCCTTTCGATCCTGCATAGTTTTAGCTCGATTTGTGTTAGAGACTTATAAGGATGATTCCTGCCACAAGCTACAAGGACTTGCAACAAAAAAATCGCATTTTCACACGAAAATAAGAAGAAAAGCGTGCTTTTAGGCTTTTTGTTGTAATCCTCTACAGTTGCAGCTCGATGAATCACCATGACTTTAAATCATTGTTCTTAAGTCACAAGCTTCGAGAAGCCCAAACACAAAGGCCGAATTTCGCATTCATTTAAACTGAAAAGCATTTGTTTATGCGTAGCATCGTGATCCCGCACAGTTTTAGCTCCATGCTTGTCAATGACTTTCAAACATAATTCGTAACTCACAAGAATAAGGTGCCTACAACAGAAAGTCTCATTTTTGAATAAAAGTAAGCTTAAATGCCTGATTTTATGCCTTGCCTTTCGATCCGGCATAGTTTTAGCTCGATTTGTGTTAGAGACGTATGAGGATGATTCTTGTCACAACCACAAGTGCCTTCAACAAAAAAACACATTTTCACACGAAAACAGAAAAGCGTGCTTTTAGGCCTTTTGTTGTAATCCTACACAGAGTTACCTCAATGAATAACTATAACTTTAAAACATTGTTCTTAAGTCACGGTCAACGAAAAGCTCAAACACAAAGGCCAATTTTTCATTGCTTTCAGCTGAAAAGCATTTGATTATGCCTAGCATCGTGATCCTCCACACTTTTAGCTTCATGCTTAACAATGACTTTCAAACATAATTCGTAAGTCACAAGAATCAGGTGCATTTAACAAAAAGGCTCATTTTTGCATAAATTGAAGCTTAAATGCCTGATTTTAAGCCTTGCCTTTCGATCCTGCAAGGTTTTAGCTCGATTTGTGTTAGAGACTCATGAGGATGATTCTTGTCACAAGCTACAAGGGCTTTCAACAAAAAAAATCGCATTTTCACAGGAAAATAAGCAGAAAAGCGTTCCTTTAGGCTTTTTGTTGTAATCTTCTACAATTAAAGCTCGATGAATCACCATAACTTCAAATCATTGTTCTTAAGTCACAAGCTTCGAGAAGCTCAAACACAAAGGCCCATTTCGCATTGATTTAAAACTGAAAAGCATTTGTTTATGCCTAGCATCGTGATCTTGCACACTTTTAGCTTCCTGCTAAACAGTGACTTTCAAACATAATTCGTAAGTCACAAGAATCAGGTGCCTTTAACAAAAAGTCTCATTTTTGCATAATTTGAAGCTTAAATGCCTGGTTTTAAGCCGTGCTTTCGATCCTGCTTAGTTTTAGCTCGATTTGTGTAAGAGACTTATGAGGATGATTCTTGTCACAAGCTACAAGAGCTTTCAACAAAAAAACATCGCATTTTCACACGAAAATAAGCAGAAAAGCGTTCTTTTAGGTTATTTGTTGTAATCCTCCACAGTTATAGCTCGATGAAACACCATAACTTTAAACTGTCTCTCTCTCTGTCTCTCTCTCTCTCTCTGTCTAGCATCGTGATCCCGCACAGTTTTAGATCTATGCTAGACAGTGACTTTTAAACATAATGCGTAAGTCACAAGACTCAAGTTTCTTCATAAGAGAGTCGCTTTTTTCCACAAAAGAAGGCGAAACGCGTCTTTTGAAGCGTGCCCTTTCGATCCTGCATAGTTTTAGCTCGCTTGGTAAAGGGGCTTATGAGAGTGACTCTTGTCACTAGCTACAAGTGCCTTCAACAAAAAATCGCATTTTCGCACGAAAATAAGCAGGGAAGCGTGCATTTAGGCTTTTCGTTGTAATCCTACACAGTTTTAGCTCGATGAATCACCACAACCTTAAAACATTATTCTCAAGTCACGGCCTAAAAGAAGCTCAAACAAAACGGCCAGTTTCGCATTGATTTAAGCCGAAAAGCATTTGTTCATTCCTTGCATCGTGATCCCGCTCAGTTTTAGCTCCAAGCTTGACAGTGACTTAAACATAATTCGGAAGTCACAAGACTCAAGTGCCATGAACAGAAAGGCGAATTTTTGCATAAAAGATGCGTGATTTTAAGGCTTGTCTTTCGATACTGCATAGTTTTAGCTTGATTTGTGTTCGAGACTTATAAGGATGTTTCTTGTCACAAGCTACAAGGGTGGTTACCAAAAAAAAACGCATTTTCACTCGTAAAAAAGGAGAAAAGCGTTCTTTTAGGCTTTTTGTTGTTATCCTACACAGTTTTAGCTCTTTGAATCACCACAACTTTAAAACAAAGTTCTCAAATCTCAAAATTCGAAAAGCCCAAACAGAAAGGCCAGTTTCCTATTAATTTAAGCTGAAAAGCATTTGTTTATGCCTTGCATCGTGATCCCGCAGAGTTTTAGCTCCATGCTAGACAGTGACTTTCAAACATAATACGTAAGTCACAAGACTCAAGTTCCTTCATAAGAGAGTCGCATGTTTGCATAAAAGAAGGCAAAATGCGTGTTTTTAGGCATGTCCTTTCGATCCTGCATAGTTTTAGCTCGCTTGGTGAAAGTGACTTATGAGAGTGACTCTTGTCACAAGTTACAAGTGCCTTCACGAAAAAATCGCATTTTCGCACGAAAATAAGCAGAGAAGCGTGCTTTAAAGCTTTTCGTTCTAATCCTACACAGTTTTAGCTCGATGAATCACTATAACTTTAAAACATTATTCCCAAGTCACGGCCTACGAGAAACTTAAACAAAAAGGCCAGTTCCGCATTGATTGAAGCCGAAAACCATTTGTTTTTGCCTAGCATAGTGATCCCGCACTGTTTTAGATCCGTGCTAGAAAGTGACTTTCAAACATTATTCGAAAGTCAGAAGTCTCAAGTGCCTTCAACAGAAAATCGCTTTTCTGCATAAAAAGAAGCCGAAATGCGTGTTTTTAAGCCTGGCCTTTCGATCCTGCTTAGTTTAGCTCGATTGGTGACAGTGACTTATGAAGATGACTCTTGTCACAAGTTACAAGTGCCTTCGACAAAAAATTGCATTCTCATTAAAAAAAAGCAAAAAAAAAACCGTGCTTTTTTGCTTGTTGTTGAAAACCTACACAGTTTTAGCTCGATGAATCACCACAACCTTAAAACATTATTCTCAAGTCACGGCCTAAAAGAAGCTGAAACAAAACGGCCAGTTTCGCATTGATTTAAGCCGAAAAGCATTTGTTCATTTCTAGCATCGTGATCCCGCTCAGTTTTAGCTCCAAGCTTGACAGTGACTTTCAAACATAATTCGGAAGTCACAAGACTCAAGTGCCAAAAACAGAAAGGCGCACTTTTGCATAAAAGATAGCCGAAATGCGTGTTTTTAAGCCAACCTTTCGATCCTGCATAGTTTTAGCTCGATTTTTGTTAGGCACCTATGAGGATGATACTTGTCACAAGATACAAGGGCATTCAACGAAAAATCGCATTTTCGCACGAAAATAAGCAGAAAAGCGTGGCTTTAGCCTTTTCCTTGTAATCCAACATAGTTTTAGCTCGATGATTAAACATTACTTTAATACAATACGTTAAAGTCACAAGCTTCGAGAGGCTCAAACACAAAGGCCAGTTTCGCATTGGTTTAAGCCGAAAAACATTTATTTATGCCTAGCATCGTTATCCCTTACTGTTTGGGCTCCATGCTTGACAGTGAATTCAAACATAATTCGGAAGTCACAAGACTCAAGTGCCATGAACAGAAAGGCGCAGTTTTGCATAAAAGATAGCCGAAATGCGTGATTTTAAGGCTTGTCTTTCGATACTGCATAGTTTTAGCTTGATTTGTGTTGGAGACTTATAAGGATGATTCTTGTCACAAGCTACAAGGAGGGTTACCAAAAAAACGCATTTTCACTCGTAAAAAAGGAGAAAAGCGTTCTTTTAGGCTTTTTGTTGTTATCCTACACAGTTTTAGCTCTTTGAATCACCACAACTTTAAAACAAAGTTCTCAAATCTCAAAAATTCGAAAAGCCCAAACAGAAAGGCCAGTTTCCTATTAAGTTAAGCTGAAAAGCATTTGTTTATGCCTAGCATCGTGATCCCGCAGAGTTTTAGCTCCATGCTAGACAGTGACTTTCAAACATAATACGTAAGTCACAAGACTCAAGTTCCTTCATAAGAGAGTCGCATTTTTGCATAAAAGAAGGCAAAATGCGTGTCGTTATTCATGGCCTTTCGATCCTGCATAGTTTTAGCTCGCTTGGTGAAAGTGACTTATGAGAGTGACTCTTGTTACAAGTTACAAGTGCCTTCAACAAAAAATCGCATTTTCGCACGAAAATAAGCAGGGAAGCGTGCATTTAGGCTTTTCGTTGTAATCCTACAGAGTTTTAGTTCGATGGATCACCATAACTTTAAAATATTATTTGCAAGTCACGGCCTATGAGAAGCTCAAACAAAAAGGCCAGTTTCGCATTGATTAAAGCTGAAAAGCCTTTGTTTTTGCCTAGCATAGTGATCCCGCACAGTTTTAGATCTATGCTAGACAGTGACTTTCAAACATAATGCGTAAGTCACAAGACTCAAGTTTCTTTATAAGAGAGTCGCTTTTTTCCACAAAAGAAGGCGAAACGCGTGTTTTTAAGCATGCCCTTTCGATCCTGCATAGTTTTAGCTCGCTTGGTAAAGGGGCTTATGAGAGTGACTCTTGTCACAAGTTACAAGAGCCTTCAACAAAAAATCGCATTTTCGCACGAAAATAAGCAGAGAAGCGTGCATTTAGGCTTTTCGTTGTAATCCTACACAGTTTTAGTTCGATGGATCACCATAACTTTAAAATATTATTCGCAAGTCACGGCCTATGAGAAGCTCAAACAAAAAGGCCAGTTTCGCATTGATTAAAGCTGAAAAGCCTTTGTTTTTGCCTAGCATAGTGATCCCGCACAGTTTTAGATCCATGCTAGACAGTGACTTTCAAACATAATGCGTAAGTCACAAGACTCAAGTTTCTTTATAAGAGAGTCGCTTTTTTCCACAAAAGAAGGCGAAACGCGCGTTTTTAAGCATGCCCTTTCGATCCTGCATTGTTTTAGCTCGCTTGGTAAAGGGGCTTATGAGAGTGACTCTTGTCACAAGTTACAAGTGCCTTCAACAAAAAATCGCATTTTCGCACGAAAATAAGCAGAGAAGCGTGCTTTAAAGCTTTTCGTTCTAATCCTACACAGCTTGATGAATCACTATAACATTAAAACATTATTCTCAAGTCACGGCCTACGAGAAGCTTAAACAAAAAGGCCAGTTTCGCATTGATTAAAGCTGAAAAGCCTTTGTTTTTGCCTAGCATAGTGATCCCGCACTGTTTTAGATCCATGCTTGACAGTGACTTTCAAACATAATTCGGAAGTCAGAAGTCTCAAGTGTCTTCAACAGAAGTCTCATTTTTGAATAAAGGATAGACAAAATGCGTGATTTTAAGGCTTGTCTTTCGATCCTGCATAGTTTTAGCTTGATTTGTGTTGGAGACTCATGAGGATGATTCCTGTTCCAAGGCCTTTCATCAAAAAATCGCATTTTCACACGAAAATAAGCAGAAAAGCGTGCTTTTAGGCTTTTCCTGCACAGTTGTAGCTGTATGCTTAACAGTGACTTTCGAACATAATTCATAAGTCACAAGACCCAAGTGCCTTCAAAAGAAAGTCGCATATTTGCATTAAGTAAGCCGAAATGCGTGTTTTTTAGCCTAGCCTTTCGATCCTGCATAATTTTAGCTCCATGCTTGACAGTGAACTCAAAAAAAATTCCGAAAACACAAGACTCAAGTGCTATCAACAGCTCAAACAAAAGGTCAGTTTCGCACTCGGTTAAGCTGAAAAGCTTTTGTTTGTGCCACGCATATTGATCCTGCACAGTTTTAGCACCATGGTCAACAGAAACTTTCAAACATAGTTCGTAAGTCGCACGACTTAAGTGCCTTAAACAGAGTGTCTCATATTTGCATAAAAGTGAGCTTAAATGCGTGATTTTAAGCCTTGCCTTTCGATCCTGCATAGTTCTAGCTCGATTTTTGTTAGGGACTTATAAAAACTTTTAAAACATTTGTCTCACGTAATGGCCTACGAGAAGCTCAAACCAAAAGGCCAGTTTCGCATTGATCTAAAAAAAAAGCATTTGTTTGTGCCTTGCATCGTGGTCCCGCACAGTTTTAACTCCATGCCTGACAGTGAACTCAAACAAAATTCGAAAGTCACATGACTCAAGTGCCATCAACAGAAGGGCGCATTTTTGTTTAAAAGTAAGCTTAAATGCGTGATTTTAAGCCTTGCCTTTCGATCCTGCATAGTTTTAGTTCGATTAGTCACAGTGACTTATGAGGATGATTCTTGTCACAAGCTACAAGTGCCTGCAACAAAAATCGCATTACCACACGAAAATAAGCAGCAAAGCGTTCTTTTAGGCTTTTCGTTGTAATCCTTCACAGTTTTAGGTCGATGAATAACCATAACTTCAAAACATTATTGTCAAGTCACGGCCTACGAGAAGCTCAAACAAAAAGGCCAGTTCTGCATTGATTTAAGGTAAAGAGCATTTGTTTATGCCTAGCATCGTGATCCTGCACAGTTTTAGCTCTATGCTTAACAGTGACTTTCGAACGTAATTCATAAGTCACAAGACCCAACTGCCTTCAACAGAAAGTCGCATTTTTGCATGAAGTAAGCCGAAATGCGTGTTTTTTAGCCTAGCCTTGCGATCCTGCATAATTTTACCTACATGCTTGACAGTGAACTCAAAAATAATTCCGAAAACACAAGATTCAAGTGCTATTAACAGAAATGCGCATGCGCAATGCGATGAATCACCATAACTTTAAAACATTATTGTCAAGTCATGGCCGACGAGAAGCTCATACAAAAAGGCCAGATTCGCATTGATCTAAATAAAAAGCATTTGCTTATGCCTAGCATCGTGATCCCGCACAGTTTTAGCTCCATGCTTGACAGTGAACTCAAACATAATTCGGAAAACACAACACTCAAGTGCAATCAACAGAAAGTCGCGTGATTTTAAGCCTTGCCTTTTGATCCGGCATAGGTTTAGCTCGATAGGGTCATAGACTTATAAAGATGATTCTTGTAACAAGCTACAAGGGATATTTACAAAAAATCGCGATTTTCAAACAAAAATAAACAGAAAAGCGTGCTTTTAGACTTTTCGTTGTAATCCTACACAGTTTAAGCTCGATGAATCACCATAACTTTAAACCATTCTTCTCAAGTCACAAGATTCGAGAAGCTCAAACAAAAAGGCCAGTTTCGCATTCGATTAAGCTGAAAAGCATTTGTTTATGCCATGCATATTGATCCTGCACAGTTTTAGCTCCATGCTTAACAGAAACTTTCAAACATAGTTCGTAAGTCGCACGACTTCAGTGCCTTAAACAGAGTGTCTCACATTTGCATAAAATTGAGCTTAAATGCGTGATTTTTTGTAAGGGACTTATAAGAATGATCCTTGTCACAAGCTACAAGTGCCTTCAAAAAAAAAATCGCATTTTTACACGGAAATAAGCGGAAAAGCTCTTCTTTAGGCTTTTCGTTGTAATCCTTCACAGTTTTAGGTCGATGAACCACCATAACCTTAAAACATTATTCTTAGGTCACGGCCTACGAGGAGCTCAAACAGAAAGGCCAGTTCCGCATTGATTTAAGTTAAAAGCATTTGTTTCTGCCTAGCATCGTGATCCTGCACAGTTTTAGCTCCATGCTTAACAGTGACTTTCAAACATAATTCGTAAGTCACAACACCCAAGTGCCTTCAACAGAAAGTCGCATTTTTGCAGAAAGTAACCAAATGCGTGTTTTTAAGCCTGGCTTTTCGATTCTGCATAGTTTTAGCTCCATGCTTGACAGTGAACTCAAACATAATTCGGAAGTCACAAGACTCAAGTGCCATCAATAGAAAGGCATATTTTGGAAAAAAGATAGCCGAAATGCTTGTTTTTGAGCCTGCCTTTTTGATCCTCTATAGTTTTAGCTTGATTGGTGACAGTGACTTTTAAGGATGACTCTTGTCACAAGTTACAAGTGCCTTTATCAAAAAATCGCTTTTTCCCAGACAAAAAAGCAGAAAAGCGTCCTTTTAGGCTTTTCGTTGTAATCCGACAGAGTTTTAGGTCGATGAATCACCATGACCTTAAAACATTGTTCTAAAGTCACAAGCTTCGAGAAGCTCATACACAAAGGCCAATTTCGCATTGATTAAAGCTGAAAAGCATTTGTTTATGCGTATCATCGTGATCCCACACAGTTTAGGCCCCATGCTTGACAGTGAGTTTCAAACATAATTCGTAAGTCACAAGACTCAAGTGCCATCAACAAAGAGGCATATTTTGGAAAAAAGATGGCCGTAATGCATGTTTTTAAGCCTTCCTTTTCGATCCTCTATAGTTTTAGCTCGATGGGTAACAGGTACTTATGAGGATGACACTTGTCACAAGTTACAAGTGCCTTTATCAAAAAATCACATTTTCCCAAGAAAATAAGCAGAAAAGCGTTCTTTTAGGCTTTCCGTTGTAATTCGACATAGTTTTAGGTCGAAGAATCACCTTAACCTTAAAACATTGTTCTCAAGTCACAAGCTTCGAGAAGCTCAAACAGAAAGGCAAAATTCGCATTCATTTAAGCTGAAAAGCAAGTAAGCTTAGATAGTAAGTTTAAAGTTTAAAGTAAGCTTAAATGCGTGAATTTAGGCCTTGCCTTTCGATCCTGCAAAGTTGAAGCTCGATTGGTGACGGTGACTTATAAGAATGACTCTTGTTGCAAGTTACAAGTGCCTTCAACAAAAAATCGCATTTTCACACGAAAATAAGCAGAAAAGCGTTTTTAAGGCTTTTTGTTGTAACCCTACACAGTTTCAGGTCGATGGATCACCAAAACTGTAAAACATTATTCTCAAGTCAGAATCTTCGAGAAGCTCTAACACAAAGGTTAATTTGGCATTGATTAAAACTGAAAAGCATTTGTTTATGCGTAGCATCGTGATCCCGCACAGTTTTAGCCCTATGCTTGACAGTGACATTCAAACATAAATTGTTAGTCACAAGACTCAAGTGCCTTTAACAAAAAGTCTCATTGTTGCATAAAAGAAAACTCAAATGCGTGATTTGAAGCCTTGCCTTTCGATCTTGCATAGTTTTAGCTCGATTTGTTTAAGAGACCTATGAGGATGATTCCTGTCACAAGCTCCAAGGGCTTTCAACAAAAAATCGCATTTTCACACGAAAATAAGCGGAAAAGCGTTCTTTTAGGCCATTTCTTGTAATCCTCCAAAGTTATAGCTCGATGAATCACCATGACTTTAAATCATTGTTCTTAAGTCACAAGCTTCGAGAAGCCCAAACACAAAGGCCGAATTTCGCATTCATTTAAACTGAAAAGCATTTGTTTATGCGTAGCATCGTGATCCCGCACAGTTTTAGCTCCATCCTTGTCAATGACTTTCAAACATAATTCGTAACTCACAAGAATAAGGTGCCTACAACAGAAAGTCTCATTTTTGCATAAAAGTAAGCTTAAATGCCTGATTTTATGCCTTTCCTTTCGATCCGGCATAGTTTTAGCTCGATTTGTGTTAGAGACGTATGAGGATGATTCTTGTCACAACCACAAGTGCCTTCAACAAAAAAAACACATTTTCACACGAAAACAAGCAGAAAAGCGTGCTTTTAGGCCTTTTGTTGTAATCCTACACAGAGTTACCTCAATGAATAACTATAACTTTAAAACATTGTTCTTAAGTCACGGTCAAAGAAAAGCTCAAACACAAAGGCCAATTTTGCATTGCTTTCAGCTGAAAAGCATTTGTTTATGCCTAGCATCGTGATCTTGCACACTTTTAACTTCATGCTTAACAGTGACTTTCAAACAGAATTCGTAAGTCACAAGAATCAGGTGCCTTTAACACAAAGTCTCATTTTTGCATAAATTGAAGCTTAAATGCCTGATTTTAAGCCTTGCCTTTCAATCCTGCAAGGTTTTAGCTCGATTTGTGTTAGAGACTTATGAGGATGATTCTTGTCACAAGCTATAAGGACTTTCAACAAAAAAAAATTGCAATTTCACACGAAAATAAGCAGAAAAGCGTGCTTTTGGGCTTTTTGTTGTTATCCTCTACAGTTGTAGCTCGATGAATCACCATAACTTTAAATCATTGTTCTTAAGTCTCAAGCTTCGAGAAGCCCAAATACAAAGGCCGAATTTCACATTGATTTAAACTGAAAAGCATTTATTTATGCTGAGTATCGTGATCCCGCACACCTTTAGCTCCATGCCTAATAGAGACTTTCAAACATGGTTCGTAAGTCACAAGAATTAGGTGCCTTCAACAGAATGTCTCATTTTTGCATAAATGTGAGCCTAAATGCCTGATTTTAAGCCGTGCCTTTCGATCCTGCATAGTTTAAGCTCGATTGGTGACAAGGACTTATGAGGATGACTATTGTCACAATTACAAGTGCCTTCAACAGAAAAATCGCATTTTCACACGAAAATAAGCAGAAAAGCGTTCCTTTAGGCTTTTTGTTGTAATCTTCAACAATTAAAGCTCGATGAATCACCATAACTTCAAATCATTGTTCTTAAGTCACAAGCTTCGAGAAGCTCAAACACAAAGGCCCAATTCGTATTGATTTAAACTGAAAAGCATTTGTTTATGCCTAGCATCGTTATCTTGCACACTTTTAGCTTTATGCTTAACAGTGACTTTCAAACATAATTCGTAAGTCACAAGAATCAGGTGCCTGTAACAAAAAGTCTCATTTTTGCATAATTTGAAGCTTTTATGCCTGGTTTTAAGCCGTGCCTTTCGATCCTGCTTAGTTTTAGCTCGATTTGTGTTAGAAACTTATGAGGATGATTCCTGTCACAAGCTACAAGGGCTTTCAACAAAAAAAATCGCAATTTCACACGGAAATAAGCAGAAAAGCGTTCTTTTAGGTTATTTGTTGTAATCCTCCAAAGTTATAGCTCGATGAAACACCATAACTTTAAATCATTGTTCATAAGTGACAAGCTTCGAAAAGCTCAAACACAAAGGCCAATTTCGCATTGATTTAAACTGAAAAGCATTTGTTTATGCCTAGCATAGTGATCCCGCACAGTTTTAGCTCAATGCTTGACAGTGACTTTAAAACATTATTCGTAAGTCACAAGACTCAAGGACCTTTCACAGGAAGGCTCATTTTTGCACAAAAGATAGCCGAAATGCGTGTTTTTAAGCCTGGCTTTTTGAACCTGCATAGTTTTAGCTTGTTTGGTGACAGTGACTTATGAGGATCACTCTTGTCACATGTAACAAGTGCTTTCAACAAAAAATCGCATTTTCACATGAAAATAAGCAAAAACACGTGCATTTAGGCTTTTTGTTGTAGTCCTACACGGTTTGAGCTCTATGAACCACCATAACTTTAAATCATTGTTCTTAAGTCACAAGCTTCGAGAAGCTCAAACACAAAGGCCAATTTCGCATTGATTTAAACTGAAAAGCATTTGTTTATGCCTAGCATCGTCATCCCGCACAGTTTTAGCTCTACGCCTAACAGAGACTTTCAAACATGGTTCGTAAGTCACAAGAATTAGGTGCCTTCAACAGAATGTCTCATATTTGCATAAATGTGAGCTTAAATGCCTGTCTTTAAGCCTGGCCTTTCGATCCTTGATAGTTATAGCTCGATTTGTGACAGTGACTTATGAGGATGACTCTTGTCACAATTACACGTGCCTTCAACAAAAAAAACTCATATTTACACGAAAATAAGCAGAAAAGCGTTCTTTTAGGCTTTTTGTTGTAATCTTCCACAGTTGTAGCTCGATGAATCACCATAACTTCAAATCATTGTTTTTAAGTGACAGGCTGTGAGAAGCCCAAACACAAAGGCCGAATTTCGCATTCATTTAAACTGAAAAGCATTTGTTTATGCCTTGCATCGTGATCCCGCAGAGTTTTAGCTCCATGCTAGACAGTGACTTTCAAACATAATACGTAAGTCACAAGACTCAAGTTCCTTCATAAGAGAGTCGCATTTTTGCATAAAAGAAGGCAAAATGCTTGTTGTTATTCATGGCCTTTCGATCCTGCATAGTTTTAGCTCGCTTGGTGAAAGTGACTTATGAGGATGACTCTTGTCACAAGTTACAAGTGCCTTCAACAAAAAATCGCATTTTCGCACGAAAATAAGCAGGGAAGCGTGCATTTAGGCTTTTCGTTGTAATCCTACACAGTTTTAGTTCGATGGATCACCATAACTTTAAAATATTATTCGCAAGTCACGGCCTATGAGAAGCTCAAACAAAAAGGCCAGTTTCGCATTGATTAAAGCTGAAAAGCCTTTGTTTTTGCCTAGCATAGTGATCCCGCACAGTTTTAGATCTATGCTAGACAGTGACTTTTAAACATAATGCGTAAGTCACAAGACTCAAGTTTCTTCATAAGAGAGTCGCTTTTTTCCACAAAAGAAGGCAAAACGCGTGTTTTTAAGCATGCCCTTTCCATCCTGCATAGCACGGTGTAGGGTTAGGTTACCGTGCTGCATAGTTTTAGCTCGCTTGGTAAAGGGGCTTATGGGTAATTCCACGTCAAATCACCACAGGCCCCAAATCCTGTATTCGCCAAGGCTTGAGAAGGCCAGATTCAAAAAAAGGCTTCAATGCCACTCTAATTAAAGTCGGATGTCGATCACAAACAATAAGACAGGCTTTTAAAGATAACTTAAGCACATTAAATTATTCTAAGGAAGAATTGTTCTGTTAATAAGAATGATGAAGGCAAGAGGAAAAAACAATGATTGCACAGTTACAAAAATAAGATGAAAAATTCAGAAAACATGTAAGGGAAACTGCTGAGTGTGTTTTCACTTAAAGTACTAATTTTAAATTCACTTTAAAAAAACGCTAGCAAGAAAGAACGTCTTTTTCAACAAAAGTGCATTAATTATTGCACAATCTTGCATTCACTAAAAAAACGTATTTCAAAACTTTTATCAGCTTTAACATAGAAACATGGTAAACTTGGAGAGCTTTAAACCTGAAAATGGGATATTTTTCAAAATTAAATATAGATAATTAAACAAAATAGGGGACAGAGATTCCTTTATAAATAAATGGTACTTACTATTTCTGAGAAATTGCAGAAATGATGGAATTTTGAATGCCTGCGAAGTCCTCATGATTCTTAACAAGAGTAATTGCTTCTTCAAGGGTGGTTTCTTTGGAAGCAATCTTGGTGTTCAGAAACTCAATCATTTTCGGCTTCGCTAGTAGTAGCCATTGTTCTCTGTAATGGCCATATGTGCTGTCGTGGAACGCTTCTTTTATGTTCCATTCACTTGAAACATATTCTTTAAACTCTGACGGGTCCATAGCCCCGGTGAAAATATCTGTTGGAAAGGAGCCTTTTAATACAAGGTTGCGCACCCTTTCTGAGGTCTGCACAAGGCCGATGCTTCTGCTTTCTTCTTGAGCCTTTTTGAGGACAGGAACAACGTAGTATTTTTTGATCGTAGGCTTTGAATGATTTAACCCTGTTCCAACTAAACTTATAACACCTTGGTCACCAGTCAAGTCAGCTGCTGTTTCAGTAATAATGCGCAGCTTGCCTGCTGTGAAATGAGGAAGGCCCTTCTCCTTCAGGTATTTGTTAATATAATAATACTGACTCATGTTTTGAACAAACCCGTTCTTGGCAGACAAACGGGGTAAAAGAAAATCAGATGGGTCGTTCATCCTTTTTAAAACGGCCCTAAATCGCTGGCAAAGTTCCACTTCTTTCAGTTCAAGAAGCAGTTTGGCTGCCTTTTTTATTCCAGTCTTATGCTTCTTTATGGTTACATCAAGCTGCCCATCTCCGAAAGGCTTAGCAGTGTCAAATTCTTTCAGAGTACAGTTGTACATTTCGGATGGGCGGCGGGATTTTCCCAATAGAAAATAAAAGCACAGATACTCTGTCACTTGATTAAAGATCGATGTAATAGCACTGCTTCCTGGAAATAAATATAAAAAACATAAGTACTCTAAAATCATTGATAAAGAAAAACAAATAACTGTTTTTACATGACACAAACTGGAAGGGCACACGAACCTGGTTGATCAACCATAGCCAGTAAGTCATCAGAGCTTGCTTTCTCAAGAGAAGACAAATTTTTTTCAAAAAGAGATTTGGTTTCATTAAGATAGTCAAAATAATTATTGATGTCTGGCAAATTGTCACCAAACTCAGCCTTCTTTGCACTGGTGTCTTCATCTTTTTTCTCACCAAATTTCTTCATTGTGCCCTGAATTCGGCTTTTAGCCTCCTTCAATTTGAGAAGCAAATATTCTCTCTGAAATGGTGAATCATATATTAAAATTGAAAAGTGTACAATTTTTGGCTTAAAGACAGCACAGCCAGCTGCTCGAGTGGGGTTGAAAACAAATTTCTATCTGAATGTCTGTCGGAACTACTCATGAATGGCTCGGCCGAACCGGCTGACCTTTTTCGAATGTTACCACAAAAATCTTGTGACATTTGATAAAATGTTTTGCTCATTTAATTGAAATGTGGCCGCAATTGATTAATAGCACACTTGTAGTAACCCAAGTTCCCTACAAATTGTAATTTTTGCGATAACTTTGGGACATATGTAACTCAATTCTAGTTCACGCGACTGTGACCTCAACTCCTTGTGAGTAGGACAATGACAAATGGATGTGCGTGGGTGGAAAAAAATGAAATATAAAATTGACCTACCTCTTCTAATTTGTCCGGCCAATTTGGCTTCGGATGAAAGCTGTTTATCACATCATCGTAAAACCAATTCAATGTCACTATGTAGGTGTGGATTGTACCAGGCCCTGCTGAAGCCTCTTTTTCAAGAATGTAGAGATAAGAGCAGCATTTTTCTGCATCTATCAGCAGTGACCAGATTTCATCATTGCTGTGAAACTGTGAAACATAGCCCAAAATTCTTTTGACATGTAGAGCCGATTTTTTCACTAGGTCAGGCCGGTTTGTTTCTTCTAATTTTCTCTTCATGAAATACTTGATCAAAGGATGTTCTTCATCTAGCTCTACATGTTTCAAGTTTTTCATTTTGGCCTTGGTGGAAGTTAGTTTATCCTGCAAACAAACAAGTTTCATTACTGGTTTTTACTCGTTCTTTACATTAATGTACAAAATTTAGGTAATGTGAAGAGAACGAGTATTGTGTTCAAAAACAGTTTCTGTTAGCCACCTTTTTCAACTTTCAATGCACACAAGGAACACCATATGTAATGTACTCATTTGAAAGATCAAAGCCTCATCTTTCAGACGCAAACGAAGTATTTTTCATGTCACAATGAAAGTTTTTGAGCAAATGAAGATTGAAAATGTTTATCAAAAGTGGCTAGTGGCTTGTAATGGGAGGTTATAACACTTCATTTTCTCATGATTCATATCGAATTTGCATGTGCCATAGCAAAAAAACAGCTCTCTGTGCTTTGTTTAACATGTTTCATTTGAGGATTATCTCTCTTAGCAAACAAACATTTAAAATATCTACAGTTTTTCCACCTTCCTCCGGCTGGCCTACTGCCAACATCGGCGACCCGTGGCGCCACCACACGGATCCCAAACGAACTACTGTAATGGCGGTAGATTTTGAACTTGCGGAATCTATTCCCATCATCCAACCATTACTTTCATTTCGGCCATAACAATTTTTCAACCACCTAGCCACTTTCGATTTCCACTAGACATCCTTCATTCAGAATTTTTTTTTGTAAAGAACGAGTCATCCATTTAATATCAATTCATTGATATTTCGTACAATTCCTTTAACCTCTTTTTTTCTTTGCTTCTTGTTTATCTTAAAGAAGTTAATCAGCCTCGCTGCGCTTGTCAAGTGAGTGACTGAAAAACCTGCTGTTTGTTGCTTAAAACCTCCTCAAAAAATTAACTGATGTTAAAAAATTAGTAATTATGTTGCGTTTTGGTATCTTAATGTAAAATTAACCCTCAAAATACTTCATATATTTCTTTAAGTCAAACAAAAGTACGCAACTTGACTCGGGATCGGCAGGGCTGAACACGCCGAGTCGCAGGCCTTAAATTCCCACTTCCCGTCAATTTATTTATACTTTGTATATTAAATAACTCGTTGGTAAAACAATAAACCTATTTTTTTTAATCTTCCAGAATAATCAGCAACTCCAGGGTTATTTATTCATACTTACATGATCAACAGAACACTCAAATGTTTCGTCGACAGCATCAGCATCTTCACTTTCCACTTCCACCACAGGAGGCAAAACTCTCTCTTTTCGCTGAAAAAAAGATTCCTTTGTAAATTGTAGTAAAAAAACTTTACAGGAAAGCTTTTACTAGGCAGAGAAAAAGAGGAAGATCGTTTGTTCCACTAAAATTTTGTTCCAGCACCCCCACTGGTTCCAGAGCCTACGAGCGTGTCAGGCTGTTTTTTGGTCCTTCCTACTCCCAGAGCCTTTCTCTCCAGAGACTGTCCTGAGCCCCCTTTCTCTCCAGAGACTAAGTCCAGCGCCCCCTCTTGTTCCAGAGCCTAAGTCAGCGTGACACACAGGCTGTTTTTATGTCCTCTCTCCTCTCAGAGCCTATTTCCTGAGCCCCTTTTCTCTCCAGAGACTAAGTCCAGCGCCCCCATACTCTCCAGAGACTGTCCAGGGCCCCCTTTAGAGACTGTCTAGGGCGAACTCGCTCCGCGAGTAAATGTTTTTTTTTTAAATGTAGAACAAAATTATGGTGAAACAAACTTCAAAAGAAATTGAATAAAGATATTGATATTGAGGAGCAAAATATTGGACGAACAAACGTTATAGACCCAGGCAACAGTAACAAACAGGTCCATAATTTTTTTTTCTGAGCTCGGTTTATACTGTATAAGAACGCAAAGATACTTACTGATTCGGACACTTCCATTTCAATCTCCACTCCTAGGCGTTTTTTGAAAAACTCCACGCATTCTTTTCGGTCACCTGGTTCAAGCCACAATTTTTTTAAGCCCTTTGGCATCTCGTCAAAAGAAGCTTTTCTTACGCCAGTTGGCGTCTGTTCAGAACACCTCTTTAAATATTGATCTTTTTCTGCTTTTGTTTTACAATGAATCTTAGAGTGCCTTGCAAGATTCGCGTCCTCTTTGGACCAGCAGACGACGCAAAATCGCTCGACGTGCTTCGACGCCTTCTGCTGACGCTTACGTCCCCTTTTCACTTTCATGTCATTTTCATCCTTTTCATCACTGTCATCGTTAAAATCAAAACTCATCTTCATTTGTGCTTGTTTCCTCAATATTTATAACCTACGGTGGGGAGAGAAAAAAACATTTTTAAAAAGACTTCAAATGAAGTGACGCGATTTAAGCATACATGCAAAACGTCATTTTTAAACTCTTATTGAGGTTATAAATTACACGCATAAGAACTGAAAAACAAAGTAAAGCATAACCTTAAAATTCTTTTTAAACAATTTGATTGAAAATACACTCCCGACAAAAATTAGCGGAGCACTTTTTGTCTCCGTGATATTTTTGAAGTCTTTCCAGCTGGGAAGCTGAAATTTGGTACACGGCTGCCAACATTGCTCATCTCGAGGCCTGCGAAGCGCGTAGCTCGTGCGCCACCTCAAACGAACACTATCAACCCTTAAGGGTGCAAGGGTGTAAAAAACGATGAAAACGTGCAGTAAAAATCCACTTAACGGCATCGCAAACTCAAAATATATGGTGAACCAACTCCAACGAGTCTACTCTTTACAACGGTGCAAGCGGAACTCAATTCGGACTAACCCACCCCCTCCTGCAGTCACCCCCACCCCCTCGACGGGGTGGATCTTGAACATGTTCGAGTTGTGCGCGAGATGGCTCAGGGGCGTCTTCTGTACGGGGCAAACATGGTTTTTGGCGGTCCTGACCACCCCCGGCTTAACAACCCCACGGAAAGCCCCACACTCTTCCGAACTTTGGCCGTCCCGGTGCTTTCGGTTTGAGCAAAATCCGAAAAAACTGTTCAGGGCACTCCTCTAGTGTCCAAGAGAACATCTCAGCGAAGAAACTTAGTGCCGGACAATGGCAACCCCTGCAGTGAGGGTGGTCACCCCTTAACGCCCCTACGCGCCCCTGGCGGGGTTGGCGGCCCTATGATGGGCGGCCCTATGATGAGCGTCCGGGGTAAAAAAGACATGCCGGAAGCGATCCTGAAC